>CM070486.1:36771500-37216500 GCA_036324585.1 Champsocephalus esox | reverse complement strand
ATCATCATCATCATCACCACCACCACCACCACCACCACCACCACCACCACCACCACCACCATCATCATCATCATCATCATCATCATCATCATCATCATCATCATCACCACCACCACCACCACCACCACCACCACCACCACCACCACCACCACCACCATCATCATCATCATCATCATCATCATCATCATCATCATCATCATCATCATCATCATCATCATCATCATCATCATCATCATCATCATCATCATCATCATCATCTCAGTTCCAACCTCCCCTCACATCCGGAACCTACGCATCCTATCTGACCAAACCCTCTCCTTCAACAAATACATCAAGGAGATAACAAAGACAGCCTTCTTCCACGTCAAAAACATCGCCCGTCTACGTCCATCCCTCTCTCCCACTGCTGCCGAAACCCTCCTCCACGCCTTCATCACCTCCCGTCTGGACTATTGCAACAGCCTCCTCTACGGTTCACCTGCAAAAATCCTCAACAAACTCCAATACATCCAGAACTCCGCCGCCCGTCTACTCACCCACACCCGAATCCATGACCACATCACCCTCGTCCTCATCAAGCTCCACTGGCTCCCCATCCCCCAGAGAATTCAGTACAATATCCTCCTGATGACAAAGCCCTCCATAACCTGGCCCCATCCTACCTGACTGACCTCCTCCACAGACACACTCCCACTCGCTCCCTCCGCTCTGCTGCTGCCAACCTCCTGTCCCACCCCACCCGGACCTCAAGTCCTGGGGTGGCATAGCCTTCTCCGTTGCTGCACCCACCCTCTGGAACTCACTACCCCAATCCATCAGAGATTCTTCCTCCCTCACAGCATTCAAAACATCACTCAAAACCCACCTGTTCAACACTGCATTCAACCACTGACCCCCCCCCCTATTTTCTGTTTTGTTTATCTCTTTTTGTATTTCTTTGTTTTTGTTGGTGTCTGTTTTACTTCTCTGTCAAAGCGTTTTTGAGTTTCCAGAGAAGCGCTACACAAGTCCCATGTATTATTATTATTATTAAATCAATTGTGTCCTTGAACAGTACCAGCAGCCTTTCTCCAGCTCAATGTATTCTCTTTGAATGTTGGATACATAGTTTGTATCAAGAGGCAAGTTGCTGGTGGCGATCCCAACTTACAAAGATAAAGGAGGGTCTCAATGTGCTCCGTGACCTTTTTGGAATGGTTCAACTCAAAGTATTGATTGAGCTGCTGGGCTGGGACTGAACCGCTGCTCTGACTGTGAGAGTCAGTGAGCCGCCCTTCATCCACTGAGGCAGACTGCCCTCTTTGTCAAATTGACTTTTAATTGTTAATAGCCTCTAATGGAAGTAAAACACTTCCCCCTCGGGACACAATGTTAAGCAGCATCAAACAGTGTGGTGCAGCAGGATATCAAGTTGTAATTGTTTGATATGATCTTCCGCTGTGGTTAAGAGATGCTTCTGATGCAATGGATTATGTTCGCGTCGACGGCCACGGAGGACAGTTGAAGACAATTGGCTGCAGGACCTGAGAGTCTGTGAAAGGTCACATGTACACTGCTAGGGTCAACACACTCACATTACAGTAGCTGTGTAATTGCTTGATAACGTACTGTATATTCAGCATGACTGAAATACAGCCGGGGCAAGCAGAACGCTTGTCAGCTGGTCTCAGTCAGACTGCACGCCACTCTTCAAAAGGGCCGGGAGGTTACTTTACAAATTGAATCAGCAATGTTATCTAAGTAACACACTATGAAGTAATGTAATCTGATTACCTTCCGTTACTTTTGGATGACCTCAAAATGAAGTGTAATGCAAATCAATACAAAATAAATGAAATACCCAAAAGATGTTTTTATGAATGCAATGTGTTATGTAAGACAACAGTGTCATCTTAAATGAAGGTGAGGCTCACAGAATACTACAGTTTACAAATGTTCTTTTAATTCGAAGTAAACACAGATTTGTTGTCACAAATCAGGTGTCCATCTACTGCATGAAATAACAACACACAACAACAACAACAAAAAAAAAGAATGAAAGTAGCCAAAAGAAAAACCAAAAAGAAAATGCAGGCAGTAGGTCTACCATAATATACAGTATATCTTTATTTAAAAATGTTTCGTAACGTTGTAATCCTGCTAATCCTCATTTTGAAAGAATGTACCACTAATCTGATGGCATCCATGTTGATGTAACTGGAATACAGTTACCTTCTTTATGTGTCCTGGGGCCTGTACTACGAACCTGGTTCAACCTAACCTGATATGTTTGAGTTAGCCGGTTGGCTTAATCCAAAACATACGCGCTCTCGCTAAACTGTACTACGACGCTGGTTATCAAGTGGATCGCTCAAGCCAGCCGTGTCCTATCTCGTTAGGTGCGCGTTCACATGAAAGGGGTGGGTATCTGGAGCATTCGACCAATCACAAACATGGAGAAGCGCACTGACAGCGCAGCGTCATACTTCCTGAATGAAAAGTGAACATTTAATACTAATCAAAAATGAAGAAGTTAAACTTTAAACATCCATGACTTAAACACTTGATCAGGATCAAAGCCTCAGAGCTGCACCTGCAAGGTGAATACAGCTGGGAACAGAACAAGTGTTTGAATGCGTACATTAACAGGTTTATGATATCACTGCCCGTCTAAAACACCATCTGACTTTAATTACATTTGTCTCGAGTGTTTCCTCAACTTAATGTGTTGCTTAAAATAATACTTCTGCATACAGTCTGTGACACTGTGAGTGTTGCACGGCCAGATACGGCTCAGCTGACTCAGATCAGGAGATATGTGATACATTATGAAGTGATATGCCGCGGACTGTACTTAATGTACTCTGATCCGGTTACTTATGTTGTGGCAGATATTTAAGTAGCTTTCTTAACGCTAATGTTCTAATAGTCAGACTGCTCTGAAGATGGAGGTGATATTCTATTCATGTTCACGTTCACACAGTCGGTGATTTCTGCCGGCCGTCTTTCCTGCAACGGCAGCTTTTCTGTATTTCCTTTCTCCTGTAATATGACTTGATCGCTTTAAACTCCGCACACTGAGCTCTGATTGGTCAGCAGGCGGTGCTTTCACTGAGTTGAGCTCTTAGCCTGCAACCTAACCTGCTCCCGACCAGGTTAGCTGCTTAGCATAAGTTACCATGGAGATCTAGCCTGCTAAAAAGAGAACCAGCTTCGGATGACCGGAAAGCCGGAGTTTCCCCTGAATTTAGCCGCTAAGCGAAAATCCTGCTTCGTAGTATACCCCCCCTGGTCACATGGTCCCATCACAGCCAGGCAACAGCCAATGAGCCTCATTCGACTTGTCATCAGAATTTCTCATTTTTGGTGTTTCTCTAAACGAGGAAAATAACTCAAACATGACAGGTTTCTTCAGTAGGAACTGAAGAAACCTGTCATGTTTGAGTTACTCAGAAGAAGGCTGTGGAAGATGTGTTGTGAGTCGCTGGTTTCTTGTATAAATTCGACCACATTGTTAATACTCTCTGACATCATGCCGTGCTGCTTGAGAATGCATCCCTGTGCTCCTCACGTGCAGAAGGAGTTCAAGAAGCTCCCTCTGAATCTCTCTCGCTCAGTGGTCTCCTGCACCACTCATGCATGTATAGCCTTAGCTGAATGGACTCATCCTTCATGTTAAAGGTTCATATTATTTCTCCACCGGCTAATAAGTTAGCTTGGCATTTCTTTCATGCATTACTCACCTGCTGGGGATGTTCAGTTCAGTGTAACCTTGGTGGTGAGGAGAACGGAGGACACCTGTGTGCTGTTCACTGACACCAGCATGTCATTCTGCCTAGGATGGACTACATGAGAAATACATGTTATTTTCATATCAACAGTTTAAGTCTGAAATATGGCAATACGTAATAAACCAAAAACAGATAAGGAGGTCCTGTAAGTAGGACTTTAAAGAACACAAATAATAATAATAATAATAACAATAATTCATTGTAATTATTCAAGCGCTTTTCCAGGTGCTCAAAGTGCTTTACGTTACATGATATTACATGTATTCGACATGTAATACATTGAATACTGTGGACAATACCCATAGGTATCGACGTGTGATGATATCTAAAGGAATATGAAACTATTCGTGAACATTGCCTGTGTGTATATATAAACCTTTATTCTGCTGACAAGCCCTGAATGTTCAAACAACATTTGAGTGTTTTGGGAATACACTGTGTCTGCTGACTGGTGTGTAATGAATCAGAGAATCCTGTCGTCTTAACCTTTCGTCTGGAGATGTGCTTGACTAACTGCACATGGTGTGTGAACTCAGCCTGTGCACCCAGCTCGTTGAATTCCCATGAGACGTACGCTCCTTTATTTATGCATGGCTCTGATCCCCACACTCCGACTCGACTTGCAATCTGTAAACTCAAAAAGAGATGTGAAGAAACATGGACACACACACACACACACACACGCGCACACACACACACGCGCACACACACACACGCACGCACACGCACACAAGTTCCAAGAGCCCCTTAAAAGGAGCCTGGCAAACAAAGCTATGACTTGTGTTATTTAAAAAGGAAGGCCACCGACTTTAGCAGACATATTTAATAACACGGATAGCCCTTCCTTACACGCACTCAACACGTCACCATCTCTGTACCTGAAACATGACCGTTTGAGAACATGTAGATGAAGCTGATCCCAGAGCTCAGCAGAGCATCACCATGTCACTTTAAGAACACCACATGAGTTCCTCTTCCACACGGCGAGATGAAGTGGCTCTGACGCTATCTGCCAGACTGAGGTGCATTCGAGCGCCAGCATGGACTACATCAGGCATAGCATTGATTTCAGCAGGGACCTGAGTAATAGAGCCATACCCATTGGAGTGATCTGCAGAGGCTTCGTCATGTGTCTTCCTCGATACGAGCTGTTCACATCTCCATCAGAGAAGGGCTGCGTTCATTGCCCGTGTGTCCCACCTTCTCAACACTAAGCATCACAACATCTCAGTCCACAGGGACATCTTGAAATGACACATTCCAAAACTTGAAGAGGTTCAATTGACAACCATGAAAAGATGGCCCTTACATCTGAGGTAGTGGAACGACAGATGGTTAACTGCGATGTATTGGTTCAGTGTATATGTTTTTAGCTTGTCTATTCTACAAACAACAATCATTTGTGACACTGACACTACGATGTAGTTAAAGCGTTCAGTGTTCGAACATCATTTCCATCTTTTCAGAGGAAAGGTTGACGTGACGAAGGTAACTTCGTCACTGTGGACAAACGGCTTCGGGCCTTGTATATCGCACATGTCTTTTATTTTGAAAAGAGTTCCCCCTCCCGTTCTTTCTGTTACTCCTGATGATGTTCACCTGGTGCCCTGTGTTGCCCCCCCCCACCTGTGTCTAATGGCTGATTAGTGGGCGTGTATCGAGGCTCTGTGTTCCCTGTCTGTGGAGGCTGGCAGTGTGGGTGAGGTCCGGGTGGCTGGTGGCTGTGTTCACCTGGGCAGCAGCAATGGGCTGTGTATCCTGAACCACAGCGATGAATACATGCCCACCCCGGGTTGTATTTGAGTGCTCTGCCTCTGCCTCCTTGCTTGGTCGGGCCGCTCGACGGTCAGCTTCACACTGTGTCACAGTAGTTGTTGAAGAAATAAACACAGGTGCAAGAAAGCCAGTATTCCTTGTTGCTTCAAAGCACACGGTTAATGCTGTGGATTTAAACAAAATGACTACTTCTTTTTTACATTTGGTTTTGAAATACAGTGCTCTGCATCTTGTGCTTTTGATTCCTACGAAGTGTACTCTTGGATGTGGAGCAGGTCTGGGTCTCAGCGGCTGATTTGATTGGTTGCCCTACAGTTTGATGGGAATATAAGCTCCTACTGGCTGCTCCATGTTACTCTCAGTATTAACGGACTCTGCTTCGGGGGGGCTGCACATCTTTACTGAAAAGCACGTGTGACAGCTGCTGTGTGATATGATGTCATTTATTATATCCGGTAATGTTTTTACATGGGTCACATACTTTTACTGTTTTAGGTGGAAAGCTATTTACATTATGTCCTTATAATGTAGACTGTAGATTGTGCACACTGCCTTTAAACATACTGTATGTCTTCATGTATTTAGCATTACATATATTTACCCCATATTAATGTCAACATGGAACAGATGGAAGATTTAAAATGCGAGTGAACATAACATTACATGCACTTATAGGCTATATAAACTAGTGTATGGACCAGTGGAAGCCGCCGTGGGGCTGTCTCTGTGTGCTGGTGCAGCCCACACCAGCGCTTTCATTGAGCACACATCTCTGCCAACTGCATCTCCTTTGTGATTATAATGCCTTCAGTCAGTTAGAGAATAGCGTGTGTTGTGTTACCATCGATTAGCACCCAGTTATATTAAAAGCGAAAAATCCCTTGAGGCCTGATTGTAACAATAGAATCCAATGTCTGAACACATTATGATAACAGCATGTTGGCGTCCGTACCCGGTGACCGTGTTTTCCTTTAACACACTTGTCAAGTGCTTCTTCAATCTGACACTCTATAGGACCCAACCCATGCTGCATTTAGCTTCTGATCATGTATATCAGGTCCTGTCCAACTTCCATCACTGTCGACAGCATTGCAGGTTGACTTTCAGGTTGAATTTCAAAATGCAAGGAAAGCAACTTATCTAACAATAACATGCTAGATGCAGTGGTGTGTGTTCCATGTTCCTTGTCTAATGTTCCAAATCAATACATCAATGATTGACTGGCGTTGCAGCCGTATTTATGATCAAGAGTATCTCTATGGTGTTGCTACATGTTACATCAGCATTGTTCAGTCCTCAGTGTGGACACAGCAGTGTGGACACTAGGTGTGGACACCAGGTGCGGACACCAGGTGCGGGCAGGGGCTATGGGCTTTAACAGGTTAACTTATATATATTGTTGGACAAACATTAAAGGTGGGGTAAGTTTCAGAAACCGGCTCGAGATACACTTGTTGTAATATTCCATGGAATGCTCTTAACATTCCGATAGCAATGAATATCTGAAGTGCTTTGACAACAAATCCATAAACAAATGTCATCAGTGGAAGCCGTAGTACTGTAAAAAGCACGACCAATCATCTGAGCCGGCTTGGCTAAAGTAACTGGATGGCCTACCTGCCTGTCAGCCTTCCATCTGGGCACAAACTCATCTCGTGCCCTCATTGGTCATGTGTCAGGAAGTGGCAGATTTCTTCCGGCTGTGTATTTTCAAATCCTAGCACTCGAGCTGGTTTCTCCAAAATGACCTACCCCACCTTTAAGGGTAAAACATGTTATAATCCAACATGGCGGATTTGAGCCTTTTCCTTCACTACGGGGTTAACACAATGTGGGTTAACACAATGTGGGTTAACAGTCATCAGCAATACAAAAGAAAGTCTATTGGTGTTACTGTCATTATGATCATATACATTTGATTAACTGTTTATATACAAATATGGATTAAAGCATCCTAAAGAAGCAGCCTTTATGTTGAAGGACGGAGTGAACCCTGAGCCCAGCCAATAGAAACAGGGTGTACATATCAAATAGGACTGAGGAGTGAGGCGTTCAGGGTCCACACTGCAGCAGCCTCAGATCCGCTTGTCTTGGTGAGAAGTGATACTTTGAGGTTTTTGTGAGGGGGATTCCTTGATGGAATGAGGGGTTGCAAATCATTTTCGATCATCATTTGTCTACGTATTTTCTGAGTGTGTCTGTTAGAACGGTTACACCAGACTGCTGCCTTCTACTTATGACATGTGAAATGATCTTTGAATCAAGTGGACCAGAGGATTCAGGCTCACATCCTATAATGATTTCAATGGAATCACCTGTTCGGTCCTCGTTGGCCCGTCAGTGCCAAGCAGCTCTGGATAGCTGATGAATCCATGCCCGTGTGTAATGCAGCGCACACTCTGGATGCACGGTGTAATTGTTTGTGTTTCTCTTTTCTCTCTAGGTAAGTGAAACCAATTGCTGGGGCTGCTTGAAAGTGGAGCGCCTTGGGTCTCCCCTTCGCTGCACACACGCTCTGGTACAGTGACACCTTCTACTGCTGCTCTCAATTAACTGCCTGGAAATCAAATGGCTGGATGTCACACACCTTTTCCTTTTTTACCTCACATTGTAATTGGCGTGGCTTTGAAGTAATCCACTGATTTTGAGAGTGTTCTGATGGGTATGTGTGCAGTGAAGTGTGCTTGTGTTGAGTCTCAAAGCTCATCTGCAGCGCTGGTGTGATTCATGGAGCTGTTGTCGATGCAAAGATATACTAACTACATCCTGTGTGACCACGAGGAGCATATAACACGGGTGTGAAATGATTTGTGTAACTATCAACTGCAGTTTGTTTCTTCACACCTAAAGCATTGTCGTGTTGGTGTCCTGTGCACATCTCCTGTAGGTGTTAGGGTTGGTAATTCCTCGGCCGTGAAGAATACTGCTCTTACAGACTGTGGGGACTTTGTTCAGCACAGTGAATGCAAATGAATTGTGAATTGATAGTGTGTGTTCAGTGGCGGCTCCAGAGTATCTGTTGAGTAACCTCTGGTAGGGCTAACCCATACAGCGGTGGGGCTCAAGTCAGTATTTGCAATGTAATTACATACACGCTCCCCTTGACAGTGAAACGCCACGCGGGAGGTTTAGATTATTTCCCTGTCTCAATCCAAAGTGAACTGTATGAAATAAAAAGGAACATTTGTCTTGTAGTAAATAAAAAGGGATCCCTGTGAACGTGACGTATGATAGTACACGTTGAAGATCCAATGGCGATACTGAATGGCGGTTCCGAGTGATCTCGATCAGTAATGCATGACGCAGACCCAACAGTTGGTTGCTCTGATTGGCTGTAGGTCTGACGCTATTCAAATTGCATTCGGAGGCCTTTTGATCTGACCGCGGCCGCGCTGATATCATAACGCCAGAGTATTTCCACACCTTTAGTGTATAAAACTCCCCCACTACTTAGACTTTTCCGTGCACCCCTCTTCTAGCATAAGCCCGAATAGTCTCAACCATATTGCGTCAGTAACGTGCACTTGTTGTTACAGCAGGATCAGTTTGTGTGTTGTGGACACGACCCGTATATTTTCGCAATCCGTGTTCTCAACATGCTTACTTTAACATACTTTTTCATGGTGGGGCTAAGCCATTTCTTGGTATGGCTGTAGCCTACCCCAGCCATACCCTGGCGCCGCCACTGGGTGTGACCATGAAGGGTAATGCTCTGCATCACCACTGCTGGGCCCACCTGTATACATGTGGTTTCACTGAAGACAGCTACAGGACTCAGCAGGCTCTTTAATGCATGCTGCCTGAAACCAGAGCCCTTTCTCCAGACGCTGGTACATTTGTAGTGGTTCCTATACTGTATTTGAAAAGCTAGCCTGACTATAGCTCACAGACTCCCCTCAATTTCATTGAATCAATTAAAGATTCTGAAATACACCAAACATCAGCAGCCGGAGGAGAGAGTTCACAGTCTTTGCGGAATGTATTTCATGTAGAGTTATACAATGCAAGGATCTACCCATTGAGCATATTACATCAGAATGGACGCCCAGTTTAACTTTAACTTTAAATGTGGAGGCAACATTTTATTGTGAAGCAGCAGCAAGTCTTTCCAATGCATACATGTTTCTAAATAAAGCAGTTTTCATTCAGCTCCAGAAAAGGCAATCGGTCATTTAAGTCTTCTGAAGGGGTGATTCAAACTTGACATTCGTTGTGACCATCTTTTTGCTGTCTTCTAGAACCCTCTCAGAGGGATATATGCAGGATACAGATAATGTTAACCTTAAAACAAAAAGAAAGAGAACACACAAGACAAAAGGCTAAATAAAGGGTCCCTTGCCCACGCCACATGCCCCCCCACCCCTGTTGCCATTTCACAGAAACTATAGGTTACTTACGTAACCCCAGTGAGTGAGATGTCTCACGGTGGGATGCGCCTCATCGCGGAGCAAACAGAAGCATCAATCTCATTACGCCAATCCTGATTGGCCGGTGATTCTTGACGTCAGTGTCAGGGGAAATCACCCCCTATAAGTAGCCTGCGCCACGACGCATGCGTCATTCAAAATAAGCACCTCTTCTCGCTTCACCATAGCAAGGAGGGCCGTCTGGTGAGACATCTCACTTCATGTTACTCTGATACTGGGGTTACGTAAGTAACCTATAATTCTCATTCATAACACTCCGTTCGATGTCTCACTATGGGATATTGTAGCTCCCGTATTGCCAGACGAGCTTATCTCGAAGATCACCGATCAACCAGAATTTAACAGGTGGAGTCCCGACTCAACAAGGTGCCCAGCACTGCTCGGGCCACGCTTGGAGCGGAGACGTCCAGTCTGTAAAAGCGGACAAAAGTGAGTGGCGAAGACCAGCTTGCCGCCGCACAGATATCCTGGATGGAAACACCCTTGAACAAAGCCCAGGATGTAGCCAGGCCCCGAGTCGAGTGAGCCCGCAGACCCATAGGTGCTTGCAGATTCTGACTCGTATAGGCCAAAGCAATCGCCTCCACGATCCAGTGGGATAGTCGTTGCTTAGTAACAGGCTTACCCTTGTGAGGTTTAGCCCAGGACACGAAGAGTTGGTCATTAAGACGAAGCTCTTTTGATCTGTCCATATATGTGTGCAAAGCCCGGACTGGACACAACAGATCCTGCTGCTGCTCCCCGGAGGAAACCAGCTGCGGAGGAAATGCCTCAATGTCAATCGGGGTACACGAACCAACCACCTTTGGTGTAAAGGCAGGGTTGGGTTTCAACAACACTCTTGTTTGCCCTGGGGCGAACTGAGTGCATGAGGGATGTACAGACAGTGCATGGATATCACTGACCCATTTTGCGGATGCCAGGGCCAGTAACAGCACTGTCTTGAGTGACAGATGTTTCATGTCAGCTCCCTCCAGGGGTTCAAATGGGGTCATTTTGAGCCCATTTAAAACCACTGCCAGGTCCCATAAGGGCACCAGCGACCTGGAGACAGGGAGGAGCCTGCGAGCTCCCTTCATAAAACGGCAGACCAAAGGATGTTGGCTAGCCGGCTTACCCTCAAAGCCCACATGGCATGCAGCAATAGCAGCCAGGTACACCTTGATCGTGGAGAAAGCTCTGTGTTTATCGATCTGAGGCGTTTTGCTGAACAAGATGGTAATCGCCGCATTCAGCTGTAATACACGTCAACTTGATGCTCTGCTCACGGATGAGCATACAAAACTATAAAGATGATGACCGTACGTGTGTAAATATATTGTTTTCTTTGAGGGGGTCTGCCCCCAAAAAACAGTTTTAAGTCCTGAGAAAGTCAAATAAGACGATGTGTAAAACTACACTGCCCAGCCAACAGAAAGTAACCACTTTGATTGAACTAGCCAGCAGGTAAGGACTCTCCACTGGATAATAACTGAAGTATAAAGAATGCATGACTGAAGTGATGGAGACCAGGGGGGTGTACTGCGAAGCAGGATTTTCGCTTAGCCGGCTAAATTCAGGGAAAACTCCGGCTTTCCGGTCATACGAAGCTGGTTCTCTTTTTAGCAGGCTAGATCTCCATGGTAACTTATGCTAAGCAGCTAACCTGGTCGGGACCAGGTTAGGTTGCAGGCTAAGAGCTCAACTCAGTGAAAGCACCGCCTGATGACCAATCAGAGCTCAGTGTGCGGAGTTTAAAGCGATCAAGTCATATTACAGGAGAAAGGAAATACAGAAAAGCTGCCGTTGCAGGAAAGACGGCCGGCAGAAATCACCGACTGTGTGAACGTGAACATGAATAGAATATCACCTCCATCTTCAGAGCAGTCTGACTATTAGAACATTAGCGTTAAGAAAGCTTACTTAAATATCGGCCACAACATAAGTAACCGGATCGGAGTACATTAAGTACAGTCCGCGGCATATCACTTCATAATGTATCACATATCTCTTGATCTGAGTCAGCTGAGCCGTATCTGGCCGTGCAACACTCACAGTGTCACATACTGTATGCAGAAGTATTATTTTAAGCAACACATAAGTTGACGAAACACTCGAGACAAATGTAATTAAAGTCAGATCGTGTTTTAGACGGGCAGTGATATCATAAACCTGTTAATGTACGCATTCAAACACTTGTTCTGTTGCCAGCTGTATTCACCTTGCAGGTGCAGCTCTGTGGCTTTGATCCTGATCAAGTGTTTAAGTCATGGATGTTTAAAGTTTAACTTCTTCATTTTTGACTAGTATTAAAGTTCACTTTTCATTCAGGAAGTATGACGCTGCGCTGTCAGTGCGCTTCTCCATGTTTGTGATTGGTCGAATGCTCCAGATACCACCCCTTTCATGTGAACGCGCACCTAACGAGATAGGACACGGCTGGCTTGAGCGATCCACTTGATAACCAGCGTCGTAGAACAGTTTAGCGAGAGCGCGTATGTTTTGGATTAAGCCAACCGGCTAACTCAAACATATCCAGGTTAGGTTGGACCGGCTTCGTAGTATAGGCCCCAGGTTGAAGGCAAACACAAAGAGGAAATAACAGGTCAGATCAAGCAAACCCCCTCTCAGATTCCACAGCAACCAGAAGAACATAAATACTGGCTGGTGATTTGATGAATCAGCTTCGTGATGGAATACAAAATGCACAGTGCATTTCCTGAGCTGTGGGTGAGTCCACTGAGACACTGACAATGCTCAGTTGCTGGTGTTTGTGAGTTGTTATGATGAGGCAAAGGGGAGTTTGTTGGAGATGTGTTGGGCCTGAGGAACCCCAGTGGACACACTGCTGAATGAAAGAGGGTGCAGCTGCCTTTATTCATAACTGCAGCTCTTACACTGCGACTCTGAGGAGTCGAGCACAGACACAATAACAATGAAAACTGCTGCATACAGATTCTTTTTGTTTTTGCAACCTCGTGTTAAGAATCTTGGTGCAATTGTTTAAAAGTTTGAATGACCGTAATACACGGACCTTTGTCTTATTGAAACATTTATTTTGGACCTTTAAGATTTGTATTTGAGTACCCCTGCTGTAGTGTATACAAACCACAGACTGTCTGTGTCATGGTGAATACAGTCGCTGGTTTATTTATGTCTCTAGGCCGTTGTTGTGAGTGTGGACGGAGCATATACAACGTGAGCTTAGCCTGATCGATCTGATATCCATTCAGAAAACACACAAGTGTTTTGCATGCAGACTTGTCAAAGCATTAATTCATGGTTTTTACTAAACGTTATCAGTATATTGTTGCATCATTTTGTATTACAATTGAATCATATACTACAACAAAATAGTACAAACATTTTTGTTGTAGTTTGTTTCTACCATAGTATCTACATGGAGATAAGCCCCACCCCATTTTCAGAGCATCTAGTTTGAATGACGCGAGTACAACTGACAGCCGTGGTGAAACTCAAGTGATGAGAGCGATGCAAATATTGACATCGCGTCCGGTGTGAACGTACCATAAGTTCCCTTGTGTCGGCTCCTTACAGAAAAGTTTAATGTCCTCTTTTAAAGAGAACTATCTCAACTGCAAATTACAACTGTTGAATTTGAGGTCCTACATTAAGGGCAGCCACAAAGAGTGAATCATTTACAGTTTGTCTTTATAATGTGGTTCATTATAAGTATCAAGCATAATGCAGGCCTCCTGTGTGATTTCCTGGATATTATCCTTGTACTGTATCTGTGTACATGATATCAGTCTGCAGTCTACCAGAGAGGCTCCCCTGAAAGATGTTTCTCAGATATTCAGTGTCCCATGTATTATGTAGTATTATGTATTTTGGTAACAAAAGGTCAACTCAATGGCAAAAAAGAGAGTTGAAGGGCTATATCTACAATTGGAACACAGATATCTGGTTATGTTATGGTCATTGAGATTAGCAAAGCAGGAATGGGCTAACATGAGCAAAGGTGAGTATTGCGTGCAGGATCAGGTTATTTGAAGGTTATTATGTATATTGTGTAGATGTCTCTACAGCTGTCCACAACACACGCTGCTATATAAGGACTGAGCCAGGACCACAGCACCCCGACAGCTGCCACAAACTGAACCCACATAAATAGGCCAAAAAAGTAGCACATAATCATTAAATATTTTTTTTCTTTTAGCAACACCTTATTGTCATCTGGTGCCAAGAGCGCCTTCTGACACTGACCGACTCACCCTGAACCCTGCTGCTTCCTATTCTTCGTTAAAGTACTGTCAAACGGCCTGTTCACCTTGTCCTTTTAAACTGGGTTCAGAGTACGATGAACAGCATCCTGTTGTGCTAGACAGCTGAGTACTAAAGGAGAGTTTGGTTTCAACGTCACTGATATCTTGTCATTGTCCTGTAGGAATGATAAAATCACCCCGACAGGACATTGAAAAGAGATGTGTCCTTCTTGAAGGCACCACTTCTCAAACACCCTCCACTTACTGTCGTAAAGAGACCTGGTGGAGGAAGCTCTCGCACTCTGAATCGTGTTTATCACCTTCTGAGGGAGTCCCACTGTATTCAGATTGTACCACTCACGGGTCAGGCCCATAGTGCCCCGTGCTCTGGGCGTGGGTGAAGGATCGCCCCCTCCCCGCCTGAGACAATTTGTCCCTGCGTGGTGGGGGCTGCCACGGCTGCCCGCACAACAGCTGATATATCTCCGCCAGCCCGTATATTGCGGGCTAGGGTGGAAACATCAGAGTACGTGTGTGGCGTTGCTCCATCACTCTGGCCGGAGTTAAGGGGAACAGAACCAGGGGTGGGAACGTGTACAGAGGACCCGGAGGTCGATCGTGTACGAGTGCGTCCCCGCCTAACGGTGCGTTTAAATTGTGCATTAAAGAGAACAGCTGTCATTGAGAATTTTCTCCCCTTGCGAACAGATTTAACGCGGCTCCGCCGTAACGTACCCACAGCGGACTCTCGATCCTTGGATGAGGAGTCCAGTCTGAATAAAGTGGTGCACCTTTTGACAGTAATTCTGTCCCTAGGTGCATAACACCCGGTACTCGTGTCGTTCTCAGAGAGAGGAGACGTCTGCCGCTCTAAGGGATCAGTTTGTGTGCCAGTGGTGACTGGAGACAACGCAACCTCCCCTGGCGGTTCATACACGATATCGTGTTGTCTATCCTCACGGAGACATGAAGTCCTCTGAGAGAGGGCAGGAAGCATTTTTGGGTGGGGAACACCGCTAAAAGCTCCGGGTAATTTACGCGTGCCCGCTGGAAGGACACGGAGACAAATGTCTGTGACGAACAGATCTGGTGTGAGTCTGTGCCTGACACTTTCAACCCGCAACCGCAGCACCGAGCCTCCGAGATCCTGACTCCTCTGGTGTGAGGGGGAGAGGCATCCATCTCGTTCGCCGTGAGGCGTGGAGAGGGTCCGCTCATGACAGGTACATTCGAGAAAAAAATGTTTACCGATCTGTCTTTAATCCGGGGGAAAAAGGACAGCGTGGGTCTTTTTTTTTCTCAAGGATATTACCTGGTATGGTAATATTCCTGTAATCCTTTTCTCCTCCGTGGAAGAGAGAAGAAAAACGTGTCCTTGCTACCGTGGTGTCGGTAGTGAGGGAAAAAAACACAAGTTAGCAACTGGTGTGTTGCTAACTTGAAGTCAAAACCTTACCTTACTCCAGAGGAAGAACGGCGAGGTTGACTATAATACTCTTCTGTGAGAGAATAGGGTAGCCGGCTAACGCCCGTCGACCGAAATTAGCTTTGGTTCAGTCTGTGGACTGTTAAGCTAGCCCGGCTACCATTAGAGATGTGCTCTGAAGCGAGAAGAGGTGTTTGAATGACGCATGCGTCGTGGCGCAGGCTACTTATAGGGGGTGATTTCCCCTGACGTTGACGTCAAGAATCACCGGCCAATCAGGATTGGCGTCATGAGATTGATGCTTCTGTTTGCTCCTCGATGAGGCGCATCCCATAGTGAGACATCGAACGGAGTGTTATGAATGAGAACCAGATGCTTGTTCGCAATCATCTGAGTTCATCTATCACACTTATTTTAGCATAACAATTTGTAATCCATAAACATTTACATCGTTTACTTCTAATATAAACATTCATGTTTTGTTTTGTGTTTTAATTGTTTTACTTATTTCTGAAAAACAATTCTCCCATTGATAAAACACTTGTTCTGATGGACAGTGATGAACGACAGCCTGCTGCCCGTCCAGATCATTGTGAGCACCCCCTCTCTGCCTCCTGACTGCGTGGCTGTAATTAGCAGCCTCTCCTGTGTGTGTGTGTGTGTGTGTGTGTGTGTGTATCTGTCTGTGGTGTGTGTCTGTGTGTGTGTGGTGTGCTGTCGTGTGTCTGTCTGCTGTCTGTCGTCTGTCTGTCTGTCTGTCTGTCTGTCTGCTGCTGTGTCGTGTCTGTGTGTGTGTGTGTGATGGGTGTGGTGCGGGGTGTGTCTGTGTCTGTCTGTCTGTCTGTCTGTCTGTCTGTCTGTCTGCTGTCTGTCTGTCTGTCTGTCTGTGTCTGTCTGTCTGTCTGTCTGTGTGTGTGTGTGTGTGTGTGTGTGTGTGTGTGTGTGTGTGTGGTGTGTGCTGTGTGTGTGTGTGTGGTGTGTGTGTGTGTGCGCGTGCCAGGTCTGCGTGTAGCCTCTGCTCTGAGGGGAATCACTGACTGTGTGTTAGTTTCAGTCCGGCTGCGTGTCATGCTGCATAATTGAGTTCAAATTGAATATGAGCTACCAATCAGTTCCATTAATGGAGGATTGGATAGTGTCTTGTGAGGGCACGAGGTGGAGAAATCTCCCTAGTCCTCACACATACACACTGAAGCACCCATGCAGGCACACAGGACTCGGGGTCTGCTCACTGAGGAATGGCTCATTAACAGTCAGTGCATGTTCAGCTTTTACTTCTTATGCTGTTGGATAAGAAAGCACACGGTATTATAGAACTACTGTAGATGTGCATGTACAAAGGAAGCAAATACATAAACAGACTATATTTATGTTATAGTGTGTATGCCTGTGTGTTATGAGGGGCCGTAAGTATTGGTAATGATATTAATAAAAACAACAACGTTTGGCTTTGTTAGTTTATTATGATGGTAACGTTAACCAGCAAGCTTCAATAATCACCTCCAGCTCAACAGACCATATTGCAATATCTACGTTAACGTTATCTCTGGAAACAACTGGAAATGTGAGATTCATATTTTTTAAATACACAGATCTTATAGTGAGGTTAATCTCATATACAGTACGCTGGTCTTCAACACTACTGTGACTAGGGTGGCCATTTCCATAACACCAAAAAGGAGGACACTTTGGGATTATCTTTTAGTTTTTATCCTGGCTTCACAGAATCCTTCACACTCAACACACAATGAGACTAGTGTACTAACCACAAGTTATTTTCGATAGTTTTTCCCTTTCCTGGCTGCTTCCAAGAGTTTTTTGTTTGTAAGGAGTCTCTGGTACATGTCTGTGCACTCAAATGTGAAGTTGACACAAATTTGCAGCTCTGCCTTGACTCTGTCCACATCCAGACGATGTCTCTCATTTCTCCATGCTGAGGTCATCATTGAGAACACACGTTCTGTATGGGCATTGCTACATGGGATGGAGAAGATAAAGGCGCTGACCTTCCTCAGATTCACAAGTGGGACTTCTGCTTTGGAAAACAGTTTGAGATACCGCTCCTCACTGTGGCATCCTTCCATTTCTGAAGAGCTGAGAATAGCTTCCACCATGCCATATTCCTCATAGAGTCCATCCATGTCAATGTCTTTCAGGCTGCAGGCTTGGACTGCATCACTGTATTCTCCATAGGACACAGCAGTTGTGAGGCCAAGCGTTGACACTTTACTATGAAAGCTGTTCTCAGAGAAGTCATACCTTTCACTCACGTATTTCTTGGCTCTTCTCTCAAGTTTCCCTTTCAGTTCAGTCTTTACCTTAAACACAGAGGTTATGCTGAATGATTTGGCCTCAAGTGCTTCAATGCAGTCTGAAAACACTTTCAGAATGTGACTGAGGAAGAGAAAATACATCTCAGATACTTCGTTACCATCCTCTCCAAAGCATTTCCACAACATCTTGGAGCATTCCGGCCCTGACCTAGACTCTGAAAGTAGCTGGTCAGGGCCGGCCCTCGGCATAGGCAGTATAGGCGAATGCTCTTTTTTTTATTTCATAACAACACAATTTCCCGATTTTGGATCAACAAAGTACTTCTTATTATCTTATACAAACAGAACCGCCTATATTGCGTACAGCACCCATAAACTATGGCACACACCCCCCCCCAAAATCAAGTTGAACTGCCCCAGTCCCAGTAAAAACCAAAAGTTTATGTGAAATTGTTCTTTTTTTGAAATAATGGGAGTGTGCAATTATAGGTTTTAATTTTGTATTTGTATTCATTTAAAATAAATAAAACTCCCAAAAAACGTACACAGCTTCTGTGTGCTTTTATTAACATTGGAATTTACTGTGTAAGCGGCCGTGAGGGGGAGAGCTTTAGAGAGCTCTCTCCTGAAAGACTGAGAGGCTCTGATAACTTCAGCTCAGTGAGGTAAAGGCACACCTCTATATGATCATTATAGTTATAAAAAAATAAGAGAATAGGTGAAAAACAGGAATAAAATACTGACAGTACAAAAAAGTTGTTATTAATAAACAAGAATATAGTTTGAAGGAGAGTGATTTGTAAAATATCCATAAAGAAAAGGAAATCTGCTTACAGTTCTGTTTCATATGGGTGCTGAGAGATGTATCAATAGATCTCCTAATGTTGCTCTCAAAGTGCACCAGATTGATGCTTTTAACTTCAATATGAAAAGTCTTCCCGGGGGTGCATGCCCCCGGACCCCCCTAGAGGAGCCCTCCCCCACTTAAATCATGTTCAAATGGATAGGAAACTAAATACAGTTGCACACATCTTGCGAATCATAGTGAGTGTCTGCATTTTGGGGCAAATTGGTCAGGGCCGGCCCTGGGGTCTCCAACACTTCAGAATTCTGTCAATAGATGGCAGCAGAGACAACCATCTCGTGACAATGTGCCGCAGCAGATTGCATTCCTCCACTTCCACAAACTCGCAGAATTCCTTCAACTGCGCCGTTCTGCTAGCTGAGATACTAAAATGGCTATACACCTTAAGCACAACATTTTCAATGTCAATATCCAAGTTGCTTGCTGCATATCTTGTTGCATTGTGCAGAATATGGGCTAAACAGTTTGCAGCGAGCACGTCTTTTTGAGCCAGTTTCAGTTTCTGATAAACACTGTTGTGTTTTCCATAGTTAACGCTGGCGTTGTCTGCTGCATATGCTGACATTTTTTTCACATCTAGTCCAGACATCTCCAGTTTAGATAGCAGCTGATTTGTTATCGCTTCTGACTTTTCGTTGCTATCACTGTAAAAATACAACAGTGCATGATCACGCCCTCCTCAAAGTGAAAATAGCTCAGTACAACGGGGAAACACTTGATCGTAGCCTACCTTTGTTTGATGCATCACTTGCCACTGAATAATGCAGTTCATTTTCTTTTAATCCACATGCGTCTGGACAGAGTAGGGTGCTAGGACATTTTCGCACAAAGCTTTGGCCTTTGTTTTTCCACAGGTCATCCCTTTTGCAATTGATGAGTCGTTGTAGATTGTGCGATCAACTTTTATTCCACAGTCTACACTCCTGTATAACTGGTGATGCTTGATGGCATGATACACTTCACAAAGTTCTGCAGCAGAGATTGTGTCATCTTGAGGCGATGAAGCTTCACGGGAAAAACGATAAAAGTGAAGAGGCACCTGCGCTTTGATCGTTGCTTTTGTGCTTATCTGTGTTAGCATGTCTGTCGATGGCACCTTTTACTTTGCTGCTTATGTCCACATCGCAACGACACAATGTGCAAAAAGCACGGAAGTCGTCCTTTCGGCTTTTTGTGAGGAATCCATGCTCTTTCGACCATTCAGGATTAAATGAAGTCTTTCGTTTCGGCATTTCTGCGGTTTAACCCTACCGCTAACTAGGTGGAGTTGGCTCATGAGCTTGTCGGCTAGCGCTAACACTATGTGACACCGTGCCCTGCCGTGAACGTGATGTCAAGAAGCACATGGCTAATTGTTTACGTTTATGAACCAATGAAATATAAGATATTTATTTGACATCGCATTCAGCCAATAATTTGTAAGACCACAAGTCTTACGGGGGTATATACTTACACATAACTTATTATTTGTATTTCTTTGTATAATTGTCTATTTTTTTTATACCCTAAAAGTATAAAATAGGGATGAGCTCAAAAGGAGGACAAATGAGCGTCCGGCTCAAGGCTGCGCTGGCAGACGGACACAGACATTGAAAACCGGACTGTCCGCCCTAAAACCGGACGTATGGCCACCCTAACTGTGACGCTAGCTGTCTGCATCGTCGAGCATAGCTCATTTAAATGAACAATAACAATGCATACAGTAACCTAACTAGCAAACTAACTAATGTACAAGCATGACCTTATTTTACCCAACCTCACACAGAGGCCTTTTGTTCTACAGTATAATCCTTCTTAATGTTTTACGCTTCTCTGTTATGTTTTAACTTGTATGCTACGGATAGCATCGTTAGCACAGATGTAGCTTCGTCTCGTTAGCTGAATACAAAGACCAGTAAGAAATAAAGTGCTTGAATTTCACTTACCGAAGAAACTGCATTCATGGACGGTCCGTTTGAATCGCAGAGCCATACGATAAGTGCGACATTTCAATGAAGAATACTGCACCAGGCATCAACACAACAAACACGTCTGACTTCTAGTTGTGTTCTCCGGATCAGTTGAGCCCCTGTAGCAACCTGGAGCTAATGAAGCTAACGGGGCTAACGGAGCTAGCAGAGAGACCACTAGCAGTTTGGTACTTCCGTTTCATTGCAATGACTTCCGTTACAGCAAGAATCCCCCTCACACACATAGGTGAAACATATGCACATTCCCTACTGAGAAACTTTCAGTAAAATGTTTTCAGGAGTGTGTGTGTGAGGTTTTCAGTAGTATGCGCGTGAGGTTAATTTATAGTTGCATGTGTGAGGTTTAATTTTCAGTTGTGTATGCAAGGTGTTCACTAGTGAATGTGAGAGTATTTCAATAGTGTGTGTGTGTGTGTGTGTGTGTGTGTGTGTGTGTGTGTGAGGTTAATTTTAAGTTGTGTGTGTATGAGGTTAATTTTCAGTTGTGTGTGTGTGTGAGGTTAATTTTCAGTAGTGTGTGTGCGAGGTGTTCAGTACTGAATGTGAATTGTGCAAGGCCAGATCTTGTCAGTAGTGTGTGTGTGAGGTGAGTTTGAATGTTGGCCCACACAGTCCTTCATAGTGTGTGCATGTGTGTGAACTTGTTCGAATTTGTATTTCATCCCTAAGAAGAACAATGTCACTTTTTAATTAAATTAAGCACAAATCGTGGCAAATTCATAACTAAAAAAATTGTTGTGAGCAAAAATGTGGAATATTATATGATGTTAGTATTGATTAATCACAGCGGAGGATATTTGAGTATTCCTCCCTCGGCCTGGCTGTGCAGCACCTGGCACGCTGCCGTACTTTCTGAAACCTGGCCTTTAATTACTGACCGTGGCTCCGGCAGAATGTAGTCTGGATGTCCTGATGACATTTCATGCACTCCCTAGTCTTTCGGAGACATCAAGATTCAACACCATTAAAAATGTTCCTTACCCCTCGATTCCACCAGGTTCGTCTGTGCCGTGTTACGGCTGCGCCACGGTTTTGGTCCGGCCTCCTTCGGTGTCATACCCTACCGGGCGCGTTTCAGAAGCATTTCAGAACGGAACGTCTTGCTGGACAGGCTACTTTGTGCAGACAAAGTTCATAATAATTGTAATATTCCAGTTATAAAGATGTGTTGCTGCATTTTAGTGGTGAAGAAATGCATTCATCATCATAATTATTCTATATATATAATTGACACAGTGCCTGTAAACCGGAGGAGAAGTCTGGCATTTCTCCTCCTACTTGAAAGACTACGGAGGGATAGGGTCTGCAAAATGTGTTTGTGTGTGTGTATCAGAGGTCGTGTTAACCGAATATTTTCCGTCTATGACGGATTTTGTTTAACAATGACGGACACATCTGAAAGCAGTCTGTCATTTTGACGGATTAGAACAAACTCGGAACAGCGCCAAAGCTTTCCCGCAGCGAGGCTCCGGCGTTATGCATGCCCGCCAAAAAGGAAGTGATATAGTTTCCAAACCTAACTTTGAAATGTCATTGAAATGTCGTTGAGTTTTTGCTTTACGCTGTGGCGCGCTCCCGCGAGGTGCAGTGGGCCTGCATAACACGGCATAACAACGGCGCTAACAATTCACGAATGTGCGTTACCCCCCTCCCCCCGTTGACAGTTCACGAGCGTGTTCCCCCCCAGCAGAGTTGTGTACAGACCGACGGGTAATAATGGATTTTGACGGACATTTTACGATCCTGGCCGTCAAAATGACAGGCAGCGAAAACGTCTAGTGCAACATCTGGTGTTTATATATATATATATATATATATATATATATATATATATATATATATATTAATGCTGTCAAAATTATCGCATTAACGGCGATAATTAATTTTTTGAATTAATTGCATTAAAATATTTAACGCATTTAACGCATGTGCAGAATGGCCCGCCCCATACATCCCCAGTGGCAGCGCCAGGGTATGGCTGGGGTAGGCTACACCCATACCAAGAAATGGCTTAGCCCCACCATGAAAAATGATGTTAAAGTAAGCAAAATAAAGTCTGCGGAGTAAATTGCACACACAGCAGTTCGTAAGATTGATTTCAGTAGCCACTTGTCTGGAAATACCGAAGACCAGAAACGGTTTTGAAAACTTTTGTCACATAGTGATCGTCTTCTCAATAGAACATCTTTGATAATGTCTTCTGGCCAATCAGAATCAAGATAACGGCGTGGTGTTGTTGCAGGAAGTCCCGACGGAGAATACTTTTGCTGTAGGACAGGGGTGCACATAACTGGTATGCAGGTTATGTGCGTAATCTGAAATGCGTACCGTCACTTGTGTCACAAAGCGCATTTGCGTACCGACGTACTTTTCCAGAAGGCGGTTAGATCACCGGACGACAGAGTCGGTCTCCGTGTGCACAGACAGGCTGCTGTTAACGTCGGTCTGAACAACGGAACTGTGCCAAAACTACGCCAACTGGCTGCGGAGGGAGACCCCCCCCCCTTCACTGGAGAACTGCGCTAAAACAGCTGATCACAACGTTCACACTCTGTGGCCACGAAGTACTCCACTTGCGTCTTAATGAATTAAGACCCCACGGTTTAATCATTGATAGGTGCTCTCTTTCATTTTGACACACAGACATTTTTTACAATAAACATGTTAAATGGATATATCCGCCTTCTTTCATTTATCTTTCCATTCCCACAACAATATACATAAATAAATGGCATATTTTGGACATAGTTCGAATGGTGATTAATCAGGATTAATTAATTAAACTGTGATTAATCTGATTAAAATCGTTTGACAGCCCTAATATATATATTATATATATATATACACAGTGGGGCAAATTATTTAGTCAGCCACCAATTGTGCAAGTTCTCCCACTTAAAAAGATGAGAGGCCTGTAATTTTCATCCTAGATACACTTCAACTATGAGAGACAGAATGGGGGAAAGAATCCAGGAAATCACATTGTAGGATTTTAAATGAATTAATTGGTAAATTCCTCGGTAAAATAAGTATTTGGTCACCGACAAACAAACAAGATGTCTGGCTCTCACAGACCTGTAACTTCTTCTTTAAGAGCCTCCTCTGTCCTCCACTCGTTAACTGTATTAATGGCACCTGTTTGAACTCGTTATCAGTATAAAAGACACCTGTCCACAACCTCAAACAGTCACACTCCAAACTCCACTATGGCCAAGACCAAAGAGCTGTCAAAGGACATCAGAAACACAATGGTAGACCTGCACCAGGCTAGGAAGACTGATCTGCAATAGGTAAGCAGCTAGGTGTGAAGAAATCAACTGTGGGAGCAATTATTAATAGATGGAAGACATACAAGACCACTGATAATCTCCCTCCATCTGGGGCTCCACGCAAGATCTCACCCTGTGGGGTCAACATGATCACAAGAACGGTGAGCAAAGATCCAGAACCACACGGGGGACCGAGTCCATGACCTGCAGAGAGCTGGGACCAAAGTAACAAAGGCTACCATCAGTACCACACTACGCCACCAGGGACTCAAACCCTGAAGTGCCAGGCGTGTCCCCCTGCTTAAGCCAGTACATGTCCAGGCCCGTCTGAAGTCTGCTAGAGAGCATTTAGATGATCCAGAAGAGGATTGGGAGAATGTCATATGGTCAGATGAAACCAAAATAGAACTTTTTGGTAAAAACTCAACTTGACGTGTTTGGAGGAGAAAGAATGCTGAGTTGCATCCAAATAATACCTACTGTGAAACATGGGGGTGGGAGCATCATGCTTTGGGGCTTTCTGCAAAGGGACCAGGACGACTGATCCGTGTAAAGGAAAGAATAAATGGGGCCATGTATCGTGACATTTTGAGTGACAACCTCCTTCCATCAGCAACGGCATTGAAGATGAAATGTGGCTGGGTCTTTCAGCATGACAAATGATCCCAAACACACCGCCCGGGCAACGAAGGAGTGGCTTCGTAAGAAGCATTTCAAGGTCCTGGAGTGGCCTAGCCAGTCTCCAGATCTCAACCCCATAGACAATCTTTGGAGGGAGTTGAAAATCCGTGTTGCCCAGCGACAGCCCCAAAACATCACTGCTCTAGAGGAGATCTGCATGGAGGAATGGGCCAACATACCAGCAACAGTGTGTGAACACCTTGTGAAGACTTACAGAAAACGTTTGACTTCTGTCATTGCCAACAAAGGGTTTATAACAAAGTATTGAGATGAACTTTTGTTCTTGACCAAATACTTATTTTCCACCATCATTTGCAAATAAATTCTTTAAAAATCTGACAATGTGATTTTATGGATTATTTTTCTTCTCATTCTGTCTCATAGTTGAGGTATACCTAGGATGAAAATTACAGGCCTCTCATCTTTTCAAGTGGGAGAACTTGCACAATTGGTGGCTGACTAAATACTTGTTTGCCCCACTGTACATGCTCTGAACGTTCCACTTCCTGCCTGCCTGACATTACCGTACGTCTGCGTCGCGTCGAAAAATAGACTTCAATCCTATTTTGAGCGGAGCCCAGCGGCGAGACGCGTCTGAGCCGTAACGCGGCTTGTGGAATAGCACACATTGACTAGAGTGGCCGCGATCCTTGCAGACGCCGCAGCGCAGCCGTAACGCGCCGCAGACGGACCCGGTGGAATATAGGGGTTACACTGTGGAACAAACTCTTATGTGACATACAGACAGAAATGTGACACACTTCTCACTTATGCTGACAGACTGCCCTTGAGATGAAACCCCTCTCTCTTCCATTGAGGAAAGTTACATTAGCTTCGGACACAATTGATTGAAATTATTTCTAATAATGATTGCTTAAATTATTGTTAAACTAAAATATTATCTAATTGTGTTTGTTTAGAAGATTTCCTTATTATTGTGTTTTGATTCTATACCATTTGATTGTCTGTCTAACTCCAGCAAATCACAACTAATTGTACATTAAAGGAGTTATATTTGGAATGCCTCTGTCCTCATCAGCGCTCTGACGTGTCTCCTGCTGGCCCGGTCCATGGTGCTGAATGTGTGCCATCTTTGTTTTCAGTGTATTCAGACAATCCAAATAACCATGCTCATGTTTGTGAGTAATGTCTAGTTGTTGTTCAGACTCATGGACACACTGTTTGTTGTGAATAGAGCGGGTCTCAACCATAGCTGGTCTTTTATTTTATATCTTGACATATTCACCACAGTCTATTATTTATTTATTCATTTGTATAGGCTGCAATCTGAGCACCTTTTTTCATTTAAAAAAGAAAATCGATTCCAAGTGAATTAATTAAAGAGGTCGTTGCGCCCAAGGTGGGTGTGGGGAAAGCAAAATGTATCAAGTTGACAAGTTAGGTCAACAGTATATTCCATTAAAAGAGCGGACTCACAACAGGTGATGCATCTTTCTTTTTGCAATAAGATGTTTGTGTTTTGAAGTCTTGCTTTGCCATAAAAAGGACAGATCCCAATAATCCAGTGTATTCACAAACTACTTCTCTATACTGTATACTTCTCGAGCAGCGTTTCTCAAAGTGTGGGGCGCAGAGATGTGATAGGTGGGACGCGATGAACATGAGATTATTATTTATTTATTTTTTAAATAGATTTTTTTGACCTCAGGCCGGAATCAAACCTGGGTCCTCGCGGGCGGCAGTGGACATTTAAAGCCGGAGACTCGCAACGGCGGTGGATGAGGTACCGGCGCAGCGGCGCTGTGAAAGTCCACGGCCCACCTATTCCAGAGCCAGCGGCCCACCGAAAAAAGTCCCAAATCTCAAATGGCCAATCCGAGCCTGCTCACACACACACAACTGAAACCAACATCATTTACAGACATATGTAAAAATCTCTCATACACAAATGTGAAACGCTCACACACACACACACACCAACAGCGTTGCAGTCGGGAAGAAAAGCAATGTGTAGCGGCACATCACCACTTCATAAGGAGTTTAACCGTGACACTTTTTGAAATCCCGTTTGTGTCCCCCCATTTTACAAATAGGCCTATGTTTATTATAATTTTTTAACTTAAACCGTCATCACCACGGAGGAGCACACAGCCTCTGTGAGCGAGAGAGAGAGAGAGAGAGAGAGAACCTTTATCTATTTAATATAGCCTAGTTGTAACAAATAAAGAAATCATTCCAATTTGTACTATACAGTAGGACAGTTAACAGTTTAAAAGGGGAGTGATTAGTAAAATATGCATAAATAAAAAGAAAGAATGCTAACTAGGTAAGATAAGAATACACCAGTTGTTATTGGTTGTGATCATATTCTAAAGAGTGTTGAGAGCTGCATCCATACATTCATGTTGTGCTCAAAGTGCACCAGATTGATGCATTTCACTGCATGCCCCCGGACCCCCCTTGAGGAGGTGAGGTCCACCCCCAAATAAAGCAGGTTAAAATAATTAAATTGCAAACATGTTCTTTTAGTAAACACTGAAAACGGGTCCCACAGACCCAAACAGCACACAAAGGTTAAAGGTCAGCATATAATAATGTTAAAATGTGCTAAATATATACACTGCAAAAAACAACAAAAAGAGGAGCAAAAGTAGGTCACAACTTGTACCTGGAACTGCTACCCCCGCGACCCCATCACGGGTACGCGGGAGAAGATGGATGGATGGACGACTTGTTTTATTTTTTGAAAGTAGCTCTCATCCTAAAAAAGGTTGGAGACCCCTCTTATATTCATTTGACCATTTCAAGCTTGGCCTTCCATTTGATTGGAGCGATGAGGAACAGGTGGGGCTTGAAAAGGCCCACCTGTTCAAAGTAGGGAATGCCAGGACAAGTTTGAGAACCACTGCTCTAGAGGATGAGACATTGTTGGTCCACTTTCTCCTAGACCACACGTGAGATCTTCAAACACAGGAGGACTGTGTAAAGAAACAACAACTGTATCATGTTTAGTATTCAAGCAGCAGGCTTCACGAAACTATGTGCTGAATGCCGGTGTTGCTTTGTTGTGTTCTCCTGAAGAGGCACAGACTGTTTGTGAAATCACAGCGATTATAAAGTGATCCGTCGGCAGGAGTATGGAACTACTTTCTGAATAAAGCCTGTATTTTGTTGTTAGACATAACGTCCAGTTCACTTCCTCATTCTCTATTATGTTGTTATGTATAATTTTACATTGAATTCTGAATCATTATTTGGAAATACTGAAATTGCTCTCAATATAGTATTTGCAATGATTTGTACGGATGGAGAGAGACTTGAGAGTGTTTTGAGCACTCTGGTTCTTTGTTAGTCCTCATCACATCTCACTGTTGGACATACATGATGTTGGTGGGTCAGTTTACAGGCTAATGGGAAACAATGGCTCAGAATATCCCAGTATGTTTTATGCATTTTTCCACTGTATTTCTATGTCTTCGAATAGGCCTCTTATTTTAGTGTTGTCTAAATATTATAATATATAGGAATAGTAACATGGAAGCAAGACTGCTAAGGATAACCAGAATGTGTTGGCATTACGTCACTTGTCAGCGTTCACTTTTCTTCATGGTTCTCCTGGAGCTTCTGTCTCTAATCCTCTCTCTCCTCGTTCCTCTCAGGCGTCCTGACCTTCTCTGTGATTGAGCCATGCGTCAGATGCCTCTCTGCTCCACTTAAAGGAAGCATTCTAACCCCCGCTCCGTTGTTCCTGACAGAGCCGTCAATAGTGTGTCTTATGCTGCGTTCAGACTGGGTGCAGTGTTTGGGGGTGGCGCGATTACATGTAAAGTCAATGCAGAGACGCGATCAGACGCGAATTCGCTCCGACGACGAGCATGAAGCGGTGGACGCGAATTCTGCGGCGCGATTGAGGCGATTGAAGGGGGCCGCGATAAGCTGGAGTTCAATTTGTTCAACTGGAGCGTCATATTCACGTGACGCGATCTCGCGGTAGCCAATCAGCGATGAGGATCTCAGCCTGCCGTCACTGACGTTCAACCAGAAAACATCAGCCGTTAGCCGTTAGCACACAGAGCTCACAGCTCCTCATATCTGTTCAGAAACTAGACAGAAGTTAAACAAGTACAAACCACAGACTGTCTGTGTCATGACGAATACCGTCGCTGCTTTATTTATGTCTGTATAGGCCGTTTTTATGAGTGTGGACGGAGCAGATACAACGTTAGCTTAGCCTGGTCGTCGATCCGATCTCCATTCAGAAAACAAGCATTTTAAAGAGTTTTTCACCTGCCTTCTGTCTGCAGACTTGTCAAAGCATTAATTCATGGTTTTTACCAACCGGTATCAGTATGTTGCTACTTCGGCATCATTTAGAAACGTGTAATAAACTTTAATCACGGTCAAATATGTTCATTTTATGTAGTTGTAGCTCCCGATCCAGCGCGTCTTGTTTGAGTGACGCGAGTAAACACAGCTGGCAGCCGGGGTGAAACTCGAGCGATTAGAGCGATGCGATAGGAGCGTCCGGTGTGAATGCAGCATAAGGGTCTCAGGCTGGAATCCTTGCGTACATGCTGATTCGATGTTGATTAAAATGAAAACAAATGAGAATAACACACAGAACAACAGATGACTCTTTGCATGGTAATACTACAGCAGGCTCCATGGCACTGCCATTATTCAAATGCACAAGGCGATGCTGTTGGAGGCATTCGTTGCCGTAACGGGAAAAAGCTAATTGATTGAATTCCTGTCAAATGACCAGACATGGTTAATGATGCTCCATAAGCCTCGGTCAGATGTGAACGTACAGGTACACATGTACTCACAAACACACACATGCTTGTACACATGCGTGCAAAGCTGTCTACCAGAAGAGAGGCTGCACTCTGGAGCGGCTCTCCATTTCGAGCACACACATTATCACTGCATTCAGACATCTTACAGTGAAAGTGACTGCTAGGTGACAAAGAAAAGACATGCATACCGAGCAGCTCTCAGAGGCACTGTTTATGTCAGTGAGTGGCTGCTTTCAGAAAGTGGTGGATCCTTAGGAAATACCTTCCAAGCCAACGGCATTTAGAAAGCTGCCCATCACGAGATGGTACAGGAGATACTGCTCGGAGAAAGAATGCAGCGTGCCGAGCACAAGCCTGAGACATTACTGAAATAACTTGCTCATTTACACAAGAGCCTTTCTGCAGCGTTGATTCATCACTAACAGTTATTTCCCTTCGCTGCACTAACCTGAGTGTGTGTGAGTGTGTACAAGTGTGTGTGTGTGTACATGCAGGTGTGTTGAGAGCGAGTACACCCTGGATAATGTCACATTAGCATACCTCTATCCCCACGCTGTCACTCAGTGTAAAATGAAGAAATACCTGTAGAGTCGGCCCTACTGACTCCACAATGTGTGTCAATAGGAGTCAGCCGTGTTTCACCACAGCAGCTGACACACCACTCTGTGCAACCTCCGGGGGCTGAGCTGGGGAAAGGATACATTAGCTCCAATGAAATACAAAAGTATGGTTCGGCCAAGTAAAATACAATGCGACAAAAGCTGCCATTTTCAGCTGAAATCACACAAATTGTTAGGTATGAGAGGTGTGAATGCAGCACTCTCAGAGTCTGACAGCTGGAGCAGGGCGGCCATCCCTGCTGGAACCAACATGAGAGCACATATTACAGAACGATAGATAGATAGATAGAATAAAATGATATCAAGGGCACATGGAAAGTCTTAAATAATGTTGTTGGAAATACATCTGTATCCACTGGCCTGCCCAGTCACTTCATTGATGACAACAATAAGGTTGTCAAAAACATGAATGAAGTGGTTCATGAATTCAATTCTTTTTTTGTAAATGTCGGACCTAATCTTGCAAAGACTATTCCAAAACAACACGATGGCCAAAAAGAGGATGGCGGAATTGGGGGAAGTAAAGTGTTGCAGTCAATGCTTCTGGGAGAGATAAACAAAATTGAAATTAGATCCATTGTAGACAAATTCAAAAATAGGACTTGGACAGAGAGTGATGGGATCGACATGACAATAGTGAAAATTACTATTGACTATTAATTAAACCGCTAAGCTACATCTTTCATCTTTCATTTCAGACAGGTATTTTCCCAGATAGCATGAACATAGCTAAAGTTATCCCACTTTTTAAAACAGGTGACAAAAGCCAACTTACCAACTACAGACCAGTGTCCTTGCTTTCACCATTTCAAAGGTCCTTGAGAAATTGTTTGTCCAAAAATTGTTATTGTTATTGAGTGAGAGTCAGTATGGATTTAGGAAAAATCAATCTTTAGCTTTAATGAAAATAACAGAAGAAATTACAACAGCTATAGAAAGAAAGAAATACACAATAGGTGTATTTATTGACTTAAAAAAGGCATTTGACACCATAGACCATTACCTATTCATTTTGAAATTACATAGATACGGAGTGAGAGGAGTAGTTCTAGATTGGTTGAAAAGTTATTTAGATAACAGAGAACAATATGTAGAATTTTCTGGTAGTACATCGGAGTGTATGAACATATAATGTGGCGTCCCGCAGGGCTCGGTTTTAGGACCTACACTTTTTATTTTGTACATCAATAACATATGTGAAACGTCAATTATTGCAATTTGTGTTGTTTGCAGACGACACAAATGTATTTTGTTCAGGAGATGATTTAAACATTTTAGCAAAGTGTATTGGACATGGAATGGTCAAACTTAAAAGATGGTTTGATGAAAATAAGTTAACCCTAAATATGAATAAAACGAAGTTCATGGTTTTTGCTAATAGAAAAAAAGATGAAAACATTTCACTCTCCATTGATGGAGTTTTTATTGAAAGGGTTTCTGAATTTAGATTTACAAACACAACTTCTACACCGCTGTCTCAGCAACAACCTTCTGCTGAATGTTGTGTTACATTTGCTCATTCTTATTGCTATTCCTCGTAAGCATTCTTGGAAAAAGAAACCTGACCAGAAAAGTAATCCAACCCAAACAAATGCCTCACAACTGATGTGAGACCATCGTTATTTGATATTCTTGTTGTCACATACAGTAGACGTTATCGTTGCATGTGTCTCCGCATCGTGCAGGTGTCATGCTGCTGTTTAATGTCAGAACACTTACAAGGCCTGCTCGAACACTTACAAGGCCTGCTCGAACAAAGCCACACGTTGGACACGTGTATCAAGAGGAGTACAGAATACGATGTTTTGCTTCTTTGTGAAGAGCTATCTCTTCTCTGCAGGAGTAGCTTTGAAGAACCCTCTTCCTTCTGACAATATGTGGCAGTTTGATTCAAATGTATCTTCGTATTCTGCAGATGTTACGCATCAAAGTGTGTTTCCACGGCTCCTGTTCTCATGCCGTTCTTCACATGCATGAGCCAACTCTCTAAAGTCCTCGACTGGTAATACAATGACACTTCAGTATTCCTAAAACTTTAGCTATTTCATTTATAAAGTTACTTGTTCATGGTTGCTGAGCTTCAGCTAAAGGATGCTGCCTCTAAGTTGTGTGGCTAAGTAACCCTGTCTGTCACATGCTGCCCTGAGTTTCTTCTACCACTATTCTCCAGCGATGTATTCTTCTGGATATTAAGCTAATACCATGCATCGCCAGAGTGTGTCGTGGCTCAAAGGACTGCTTTAAGGCAATGGGCCTTTGACCAGATTCACTGGACAGAATGTGCTGCATAGCAGCTGTAACGTTTATTTGCAAGAGAACATTCCAGATGCCAGAATGAGTTAGCATGGTCCTTGGAGTGTGTAGTGATGTTTATTGTGTTGCCTTTTCTACTCCTTGAAACCAGAGTGAACCAAGTGCACTCTCTGAACAATTGCTTACACTAATGGCTCACTTTAGCTCAGAGGAGAAGTGAAGAGCGAGCTGCAGCTGATGCAGGTTTACTGCAGGCGTGCTGCCGCTCTCTGAGGTGATCACACCCTGCGTACCACCAATAACTGCTCTGAGACCCTGAAGAGGCTTCTAATGGGTGGGTGGGTGGGTGTGTGTGTGTGTGTGTGTGTGTGTGTGTGTGTGTGTGGACTAGCATTACTATACTTGTGGGGACCTACATCTGTTTACACAGTCACATGTGGGGACTCGACTCCCTTATGCGGACAAATTGGAGGTCCCCATAAGGGGAATCATTAATTTTATGGTGAAGACTTGGTTAGGTTTAGGATTAAGGGTAAGGTTAAGAGTTAGGGTTAGGCATGTGTTGGTTATGGTTAAGGTTCGGATAAGTCTCTAGGAAATGCATGTAAGTCAATGTAATGTCCCCTGTGATGTATACATGGTGTGTGGGTGTGTGTGTGTGTGTGTGTGTGTGTGTGTGTGTGTGTGTGTGTGTGTGTGTGTGTGTGCGTGTGTGACACCAAACATGTACTGGTGCATCCTATGACCCTTTGCACTGCAGCTGGACCTTACCTTGTGATGCAGCCCTGGATCTACAGTAGGTGGAGATCAGATCGTCAGCACTGAGACCCCAGACATCACGCACAGTCCTCTTCTCTGGCTGAACCTACATGTAGGGCTGAAACATGTGCTTTGTTCTGAGTGTGTGCAGGATTCATGAAGCCTTGTGTCAGAGTGTACTGATTTGATCCTGTTCCTTTACCACACTGAAAAAGACTGAAACATTGACTTTGATTACATGTATCATTTCAACCAAGTTCACATAACTCCATGAGGTTAGTTGGAAGCAATACTATAAAGTTGAACCTAATATTGAACCCTAACCCTTTTTATTTAAACTTAAAATGATGGCTTTAACGAACCTAATACAGTCAGCAATGTGAAATCAGTTGACTCAATACACTGCATTGAAGTCAACGTGTTAGTGGGTCTTGATCCTGAGCAATGGAAACGCTATCAAAGTTCACATTCATAGTTTCCGCTGCTGCTATATAAGTAAAAAGAGGCAGGAATATGAAGTAGGTGTAGAAAACTAAAGACACAGTATCAATGCCATGCAGATGACCTGGACTGGATGGCTGCTATGTGAGACACGGAGGATGACTTGTTCAGGGTTTGGAGGGCCACGCAGCTCTCGGTTGGTTTGCCTCGTGGAGCATGTGACTTTCTGCATCAGCCTCTCATTGTGTAGAACAGAGCGCAGGGTGCTGTAGGAATGCCCCTATGCAGGTAGCAATGGTCCACATACTGTCCTATGCGTTTGCATTTCTGACAACATACAGACCCTTTGTGAATAGATACCCTGTGATACAAAGTCAGAGTTAAAACAATGTATAGGGAAGGGCCGTCTGTAGCACATTGTGGTCTTGTCAGAATCACTCGAGCACAGGCCAACGGATCTGTCATCTCAGGAAAGCTTTTCAATTCAATACAACATTCAGAAAACCCAAACCGTTTCAATTTTCTAAACTATTATAAACTGCATATTGTTATTATGTAATGTAATGGTCTTGTACCTAATTATTATAATATGTTTTACATACAACACCTAACCAATGTACACTGAAACAACTGGAACATTGACTTGAATTAAGTGTATTATGTCGTAAATGTAATGTTATTGCTTTCAACTAATCTAATACAGTAATGTAAAATGTGTGGACATAATACATTTAATTAAAGTCAACGTGTCAGTGTGTTCAGTGTAAAGCCATCCCTCTAGTCTTTAAAAGCTCTGTGTTGGCCACAGATAAATGATCAAAATGTCCTTCAGCACTGACTCAGCTGTGTTTCTATTTCAAATGTCTAAAACAGGTGTCATACACGATGGCCCGTTTCAGTGCTATTTTATTATATATCGAATCATAACTACAAGGGCAGTGAATGTTAACGCTGGAGATTAATCTAGAAACCTTAACGTGTCAATGAAATATTAATGCCAATAATTCACATGACCAAGTTCGACACAAAGTTGCTGAGTAATTCCAGTGCAGATTATTTACCAGGAACTGCAGTAAAAAAGCGAAGGAATGGGCACAAGACATGTGTTGCTCTGACTGGAGACCATGCCTCGCTGTAACACCTGATCCATGACAAGTCACAGCTGCACTTGTTCTCTAAGCGTGGAGACAACGGAGGAAAGGCATGTCCTCAGTTTCCTGAAGTCTCAGAGTCTGAGATAAAAGACAGGATCACCACTGAAGGAGCAGTTCTGCAGTATGCCAACTACCAGCATACAGTATGTGTAGCGCACATTATACAGAGGGGAATCACAGCGGCCTTCTGGGAAAGGGGCTTTGACACTGCTTTAGATAGGTGTTGAGAAATGCTCAACTCTGATTCCACTTATTGGTTTATCGTGCACTTCATTACAACATCACACGTTAATACACACACATACATTACATTACATGTCACTTGTTAGACGCTTTTTGTATGTTATGCCGTGTTTTTTCCTCTTAGACTACAGAAACGGAAATGAACAACTCCATTCAGTTTTTCATTGAGAGGCGTTTACTTAATTTGGTGAAACGAATGTGCGTAACATTTTAAAAATGCGGATACTCTCACCTTGATTCTGGCGCATTGCTTATCGTTTTCTGTATGTTTTATTGGTCTATTCTCATCCACCATCTTTGTTTGTGACGTATTGAGGGTAAGAGTCACGTTTCTGAATCGGACACTCTGAGTGGATGCAGTCACAGCCAATCGGAGTCTGATTCAAAGGGTTGCCTGTCAGTTCCGTTGTTATGTACTGAAACGAGAGCCGGTATAATTCCACGCGAGAAAACAAAATAAAAGTTTGAATACGTTATTTTAGTGTCTGAGGTAAGGACGTTTACTACAGCTGAGGCGTTGGAGCTGATTTTTCAAGGGGACGATGTCGATGACAATTCTGACGAATCTGCTCAGCATGCCATGTGTGATTGTGGACATGATATATCATGTGTACTCTTCAAAATTGGCAGGACAAAAAATTACAATTCCTGGCAAAAAAACGCCCATGGACACTGCCCAACAGAATGGGCATAACTAATAAACAGAATAAGTTAGAATCTTCTAATCAGTTCTGATACAATGATAATAAAGTGTGCAATGTTCTGTGATGAATGTTTCTTTCAATATTATGGTTAACAGTTATTTTTAATGAAATAAGTAAATAATTCAAGCTCCATTTTTTATTTATTTTTTATTAATGGGCAAATATCCCCTATTATAGTGTATATAAGTCTCTAATGAGTGACATATATCATTAGCTGAGGTTGTGCTGATTTCTGGGATGTGTAACTTGATTATACTGTAAATAAATGACAATCTATAGCCTAAGGCAAAACACAAAAATATACAAAAACGGAAATGTCCTAAATGGGTCTGGGGGGGTTAAAGGGACCAAATTGTGGGACCACATTGCACATTTGCTAAGTTTAAGTCAACGAAATGAAAATTCAGATTGCTGCTTTTTTTCTTCAAATATATCAGCACAGGATGGCATTGATTAATCACATGCAATCCATTATATGCACTTTAATAAGACATCCAATCCACAGGGCATGCACATGAACCCGGTGTTGTGAATGATAATGTTTGCAGTTGCATTGGTCCAGGCTGAGCCTGCTGGAAAATCAAGCTAATCTTTGCAATTTCATTCTGCGGAGGAGAGAATGGCTCTTAAAGGCCAGATTCATTCTGCTGTGCATCTTCGGAGCACCAATCACTCAGTGTGGAAACATGGTGAAGTTACAAGAGGAAAAAAGGAACATAAACTTGGCCCAGTCAACACAATCAATGACAGTTGATTAAATGTGGAGATGGGGTGAACAGAATATTAAGACACTTTTAATAGCTGTGTCTATCCACACTAATTGTTGTAAATAAAGAATTACAGCACTGAACGAAAGCCCCATCTCCAAGCAATGTCGGACACCTGTGTCTTATTGTTTACCCTGATTTATAGCTCTTATCTTAAGCCACAAGTCCAGGGCAGAAGACTATAAAGTCAATAAACTTATAAATTAGACTGTATTCTGAGTTTGCTTGGTATGAAGGGTAAACACTGCTGTCTGAAGCTTATCTATAGTGTTTGATAACACTGAACTGGAACCTGAGGCCTGTACTGCGAATCCAGTTCAACAGACCCTGGATAGGTTTGAGTTATCTTTACTAACCCTAACAAACGCGCTCTCGCTAAGCGGTCCTAGGACGCTGGTTATCAACTCGGTAAATCAACCCAGGGTTTATCTGTCCTGCTGAAAGCGCGTTCACATGGAAGGGGCGGGGCTAGCAACATTTGAACCATCACACACATGGAGAAGCGTACTGACAGCGCTGCGTCATACTTCCTGAATGAGAAGAAAACTATAATATTAGACAAATGAAGAAGTTTAACTTTAAACATCCATGACTTAAACCCTTGATCAGGATCAAAGCCTCAGAGCTGCACCTGCAAGGTGAATACAGCTGGAACAGAACAAGTGTTTGAATGCGTACATTAACAGGTTAATGATATCACTGCCCCGTCTAACACACCATCTGACTTTAATTACTTTTGACTCGAGTGTTTTCTCAACTTTATGTGTTGCTTAAAATAATACTTCTGCATCCAGTCTGTGACGCTGTGAGTGTTGCACGGCCAGATACGGCTCAGCTGACTCAGATCAGGAGATATGTGATAATGATGATAATGGGACACATCGACGTCTGCACTCACAGTGAAGCGAAGTGATGTCTCTTATTTGGCACAGAATATGATCCTATCCGTGACATATGGAACTTAACAAAGATCCGCCATAGAGTGGCGAAGTCAGGCGCATCTACTTCCGGTCCATGGGACCTTATTTCGGAAAAATTATGCATTGAAGTCAATGGAGAGATAAAACGTATCTATCGATCCCGTTTGAATTGTGCCATGAATTACACATATGATGTTTGTCAATCTTAAAAAATCGAACAATGCGAACTCAGCGAACAATCCAGCTTTGTAGTACAGGCCTGGTCTGGTTCGTATGAGAACATGTTCACCTTATAGTTATTACAAGTTGCAGCACTATCTCACTTGGTAGAATTGCTCCCAGCCATAAGCACATAGTTATGTGCTAATGAATCACTGAGAACACAAGTGAGTGTGAAGAAAATAGCTTCTAATTACCCTGAAACAATGACAGTGCCTGCCACAGTACCACACACTGTCAACAGCGTGTTAGCAGTTTATAAATTACTGAACATGTTCACCTGAAGAAAAACAGATTGTGCCATGCATTTGAAGACGTTTCAGTCCGTGCCTTAAATAGCCAATCCAGGGTTTAATATTGAGGGTAACAAAGCATAGCAAACAATTTATCATGTTTATCGCAATAATAATCTTCATATCATGATTTATCAGAATTAATTAGAAGTTTAAAATACGACTTGTATTTTTTGGGGGGGATAAAACAAATACACGTGTGGTGTCGTTGTAAAAAAGGCATGAAAAACTTGGAAGATAAATCAGCAGGTTTTGACTTTATTATGATCTTATGTATTAGCATGAAGTTTTCCCTCACTTCTTCATCTCAAGCAGGGAGGGGCAGGTGGCGGCCCAGGGGCAAATGGCGGCTTAATTGTGTATTAGAGGTGGTATTAGAGGTGTTAGCTCTTGTTGCGGCCCTCAGATTAATTTATAAACAACGTAATTAATAAAAAAAATGGTTTTACTTGTAGTACTGATACCTGACTCCTAGTTGCGCCGCGAGCTGCGTAGATGATTTCAAATACCGGTGCTGAGGAACAGCAGAGTGCGGGCTGACAGGTGTCTGTGTGGACACTCCCCTTATTGTGGAGTAAGGGGAATGCAGAGAGTGGCTACAAGTGTTTTAGGTTCAAGTTAGACACTAATGTCTGGGTTAGTGTTCATGACTTCGTGTGTATGTCATCTAATGGTTAGTCTCAATACACACACACATTTTCCGTGCTTTCCAATAGTTTAAAATAGGTGTATTCCACTGTTTAATAACCTGTTCAATACAAACATGCCACTTGTAAAAATGAAATAACATTTCTGTGAACTGATATTTGTTTAGTGAGCTTATTAGAGGATGTTCCCTTTGATTGTAAAATGTCAATGAAGATGTCAGACTTAGTATATTTGTTAATAATGACATGCAACACATGGCATTTTTGTGTGTGTGTTCCAAGTGAATCTGCGGCCCCCTGGTGGCCAGTACATCAATGATGTGGCCCCCACCACCATCAAAGTTGCCCATCCCTGATCTAAAGCATCAAGGAAGCTGCTGTGATCCCCTCTGTGTGAAGTGTGCTGTGCAGGGCGCGTTCTCTCTGCCTCCATCACACCGCAGCTCGATCTGTTCCGACTGTCCCGTCTGCTGGCAGAGCGTTAGTCATGGGTGTGCTGTTCCAGAGTCAGTGATGCTTCTCCCTGATGTCCAGTGGTCTCCAGTCAGTGGTATACGTGCAGCTTGTGCCAATTCCTCCACTATCTTACCTTTTCACTGCCGAGCCATTCACCAGAGACGTCCTTGCTGGTATTAAGAGAGCAACATTGGGTGTAACTTGGTAATGTAATTCATTTGCGTTAGAAAATGTTTACGCAACAACTTGTCCAGATGAATCGCTAACTTAACATAACATAACGTACCATAACCTACACATGCCAGTAAAGGCCCTCTATCATCGGCCAGTGGGCAAGAGCTCTCGCACGTCATGGATATATTGGATGGATCAGATGATATGTTCTGTGATTGCCTGCACGCTCCTACGTGAGGCTGTGTCACATCACAGTCCCGTCGTATTCAGCTGTGAGTCGCCGGCATATTTTTCACTTTGGGAACATTTTTACTGTCAAGCCATTTCTGCATGCATCTGCAGCACAGCCCAGTGTCCTCGGGGTGATGGCAACGTGACATGATTCCACTTCTCTTGCAATTAACATGGCCTTTCTTTTCGACCTTACTTTTCAATTGTAACTTTCAATGTAATGTCGTTTTTATGAAGACAATCTTAGAAAGCAAGCATTTGAAATCAATTTCAAGTATCAACTGTCAGGCGATAGGGGAGAGTGGGGTACGACGAGCCAGTGGGCAAGATGACCCGCCCCCTTTATCTAGGGCAGTGTTTTTCAACCTTTTCTGAGCCACATGTTTTACATTAAAACAACCCTGAATCACACCACCCACAAAGTGATACACAATGACACATGTACAATGGCAATGAATCACGAGTCTCTCAATGCATTTATACTCACTCAGTGTGAACCCTGGGAGTGTGAGAGGAACACAAGCTGATATCCTGGCAGGAACTGAAGAAAGGCACACAGGAAGCTCTCAGTCTCTCTCTGTTTTTTGTGTTTATGGCAGTCATGCTTGAAAAGCTCGCTTGTGACCATGACACTGTTGTTTACCCTTTCCTCACACCGTGCATAACGGAGTCGGCGCATCAGGATCCCCGGTGAAAGTAAATCCAAACAAATGATAACTTTCGCTGTATTTTCTTGAGCTCACTGTTCTTGCTTTCTTTTGACCACCACTCATATTACTCTCTTCATCTGGGTTAGATGTGTGTCCAGGGCCCAGTTCGGAGTCTTTTTCGTTTTCAAATATGTATAAATCGCATCGCTAATTCTCTTGTCTTAAATTGCGCCACGGCCACCCACTGGGCAGGTCAGGACATGGAAGAGTATTTCATCACTACATTGCAGGCACAGACGCATAACCATGGCAAATTATTAAGTAACTAAATCATTTGTTGGACTAATTAAGTGAAGTTGGATCATTTCCCACGGCCGCGGCACGGTGGTTGAAAATCACTGATTTAGCGAACATTTGTTGTCATGTGACCATACATGCAGGAAGCACCCATCGTTTCTATGTGGCTGTGATGGAGAGACACACATGGTAACATGGTAAATGTTTCACAACAAACCATGTACTGCTTGTCAAAGTAAATGTTCAAAATGTCAGATTTAATAACTGTTCTGTCAAAGCAAAAATATCCAGGTCTGAAAATATGTATCATACATATGCAAACATATGTATCATATGTGTCATACATATCAAACCATGTGAATCATTTATCTACAGATTGGCATGAAGGCATACACTAGACCGTTTTTGTGGAATAAAGTAGCTGGGGCAAAGTGAGCAGCGGTTCACCGTCACTGAGGCAGTGCACTTAAGTCTCTGGAGTATACGATGGTATGTAAATGTGTGTTACACTGTTATGATCCAGTATGTCAGCTAAGGGGAACTGCGCTTGTGTAGCAAAACACAGAATCTTGATAGAAAGATTTCTATACTTTTAAGGTTTGCCATAATCTCAATGTACCCCTTGACTCAGATCTACTTACCCCTAAGTTAAGCTTTTTTTTAGAACTCATATTTTCATGGCCCTTTGTGATAGATGTATTTGTTTCATTTTGATTGACAGAAAACATCCTGAAGTTAAGGTTGTTGTTGTTGTTGTTGTTGTTGTTGTTGTTGTTGTTGATGTTGTTGTTATTTGACTTCAATCAAATCGTTCCTTGCCTAAAGGTCAATATAAGTACATATTGGCTCATCTCACCCAAATCTCCCTACTGTTGCTACGACAACTTCAATAAGACATGTGTGGTCAGAATCAGAGGGATTTGAATATTGGAACATGCAAGACACTTCTGAAAGCTGTGAACCTGAACGCAGCAGTGGTTCAGATATTAGTATTCGCCTACAGCTACGTGCAGATCTGCTGCAGTCATGTAGTGTAACATATTGCTTTCGTGCACAACACATCGTCTTTATTTGCCATTGAAATGGATGGTCATAATAATGACCAGCTAAGATATAATGATGGTGGTTTCTTTGGTCAGAGTGTTCGGCTTTGTCTGAATAAGCAGACACTTGTAAGGAAGCTGCTCTGTATCCCAGCAGCTCTACAGCAGTATGTCTCAGCGGCACCATTCACGAGGCCTGCTGTTATCAGAGTGGAGTTTGGAGCGGCCCCGTGAGGGCCACTGGAACTGTGGACAGGATGACTTGCTGCAGTGACGATATAATTACACCGGGCCCTGAGGAAGAGGCCCTGAGGAGGAGGCCCTGAGGAAGAGGCCCTGAGGAGGAGGCCCTGAGGAAGAGGCCCTGAGGAGGAGGTCCTGAGGAAGAGGCCCTGAGGAAGAGGCCCTGAGGAGGAGGCCCTGAGGAGGAGGTCCTGAGGAAGAGGCCCTGAGGAAGAGGCCCTGAGGAGGAGGCCCTGAGGAAGAGGCCCTGAGGAGGAGGTCCTGAGGAGGAGGCCCTGAGGAAGAGGCCCTGAGGAGGAGGTCCTGAGGAAGAGGCCCTGAGGAAGAGGCCCTGAGGAGGAGGTCCTGAGGAAGAGGCCCTGATGAGGAGGCCCTGAGGAAGAGGCCCTGAGGAGGAGGTCCTGAGGAAGAGGTCCTGAGGAAGAGGCCCTGAGGAAGAGGCCCTGAGGAGGAGGCCCTGAGGAAGAGGCCCTGATGAAGAGGCCCTGAGGAAGAGGTCCTGAGGAAGAGGTCCTGAGGAAGAGGCCCTGAGGAGGAGGCCCTGATGAAGAGGCCCTGAGGAGGAGGCCCTGAGGAGGAGGCCCTGATGAAGAGGCCCTGAGGAGGAGGCCCTGAGGAAGAGGCCCTGAGGAAGAGGCCCTGAGGAGGAGGCCCTGATGAAGAGGTCCTGATGAAGAGGTCCTGATGAAGAGGTCCTGATGAAAAGGTCCTGATGAAGAGGTCCTGATGAAGAGGCCCTGATGAAGAGGTCCTGATGAAGAGGCCCTGATGAAGAGGTCCTGATGAAGAGGTCCTGATGAAGAGGTCCTGATGAAGAGGTCCTGATGAAGAGGTCCTGATGAAGCAATGCATAGCGGTTGGAATGACTGTAGCAGAGTTCTATAATGAAGTTTGGGAATACACAATTAGCAAATGCCATTTGGTGATTTGATATCAACATATTGTTTTATCAGCTGAGGCTTAATTCATATTTCATAATGCTTAGCATACACTTTAAGCTCCGCGTTCATGGGGGGGGACCCAGTGGACTGTTTTCCTGGAAGTGCTACAAGCTCTAACAAATGGGAACCCGTCAGAGAACAGCGTGAAGGGCAATCTCATATTCAGCCATTCACCGCAGACCTCTCTGAGGATTAGCTGTGATTATAAAGTGGCGTAAGTGATCAATAACCAGCACAGTGCGCAGTCCCACTCTGTCACCAGTGCACTGTTTAGAGTCTCATGATGCAGAACCACCGGCAGCACGTGATTAATTACCGTCTCCTAATTAGACTTTAGAATTCAGATGATTTCAGACCAAGGAATTCTCTCTCTCCCCATCGGCTGGCACACACACACACACACACACACACACACACACACACACACACACACACACACACACACACACACACACACACACACACACACACACACATACACACACACACACACACACACACTCTCTCTCTCTCTTCTGATAGTGACCTCTGCAGGCATCTCGCTGCTGAGATACGATGCTTGCACAGACGCTTGTTAGTGCGGGCGATAGGATGTGTTCCAACGTGATTCAGCGGATGAATGTGGGCCGAAGTGAACGGCTCTCAGCTTCGGCGTTGCTGCAGAACAGCAGCTGGAATGGCAGCACATGTTCATGAAGTGAAACTAAATCTCTCGGAGTAAAAGGTGGTGAAGTGCAGCGGGAGATCTAAACATGGGCCAATACCTTCACATTTGAGAAGTGAGCATGTGGCATTTAGCTTTAATTGCTATCTGTGTGCACACATAGAAATGCCAGGAATGATTCCTCCATGCTCAGGTATTTATTGGATCTCTATTGAGATAACATGTAGCTTAGCTATAAACTATATTTTAATGAGTGGATATTTCTTTTGTTTAAGGGTGGTTATCGAAGAAAATGAATTTTGTTACAAAAGTCATATTCTAAGCTTCTTTTCAGATATATATTACGAGCATTTGATTTTGATTGAATATGTGATGATTGCTCAGATAACTTGCAAAATGCTTCTGTAAAAACAGATCAATTATTATTGACAGCTCAGAGGAAGCAGCACTTCCTGTGTCATGTTCACTTGATGCTTTTCTTTGTCAGTGACTTTCTTGAAGTTATGATTGCAGGGTTGTGTGAGTGTTGTGAGCGCTGCAGGAGAGCGACTCACGGGAAGGATGCTGCTGACAGGTACACATTCACAATGGCTACTTGGCAGCTAGTTCTGTTTCTGCTTGACCTCGTGTGGACTGACTCCCCACGGCATTCAACCTGACACCTGCTGGGTAAAAGACATGTTAGCTTCCTGTAACATTTCATATTGTAACCCATCAAATGCAATGGTGAATAACAGAGAATGGATCTACTATACATTGTAAAGTCCAAATAAACTAACAAAGATGTGTTGGCTGATGTCACTGTTTTTTTGTGTCTTATTTCCATTTTCAATGTTGACAGAACATGAGTCATTGGACTCATATATTTTCTTGACATTTATCAATATCTACATCAATATGTAGCTGACAGCCACTCTTTGACTTTAAAGGTCACCTATCATGCAAAATGCACTTTTTGATGTATGTCAGGGAACTCACACACCCTCTCTCTTTTCCTCCGTACCCACATCTCTGAAAACGGGGAAACAACGGAGCTGATACAGATTTGCTGCCGATATGATGTAATATCTGAACTGTGGGCTGGCTTTCCACCCAGGGCCCTATCAGACACGTTGCTATCAGAAACAATGCGTAACGAGTTTTGAAAGTAATATGGCCTGTGTTTACATAAGCAAGCATCGCTAGCACTCAGAGCTAACCTGTACTGGAGAGAGTGTAAAGAAGCCGGATATAAAGGTACGCCCCAATGAGATGATAGTGAACTGTTCATGAACTTCTCATGAAAAGTGCATGGGATATCTGAACCATATTCATGAACAGCTCATAACAAAGTTGATGAACTGTTCATGAAAGTGTCATGAACATTAAATGGCACTAGGGCAGTTCATGAACTACTCATGAAACTCCTGTGCTGGAATGGTTCATGAACAAGTCATGGAATATGGTTTTAGGCAGGTTCATGAACAATTCATGAAATGGAGTTTTCAGTGAGTGTGTAGGGATATTCAGTTTTCAACCAAGAACATTTCAAGAACTGTTCATAACAACGTCATGAACAGTTCATACCCAGTCACTGAATATAATTCAATGGCTGGCTATGAACTGTTCATCAACCATTGACTGTGGGTCAATTGGCAACCATAGAAAACAACAATTATGTCAATCACAATGGAACTTTACTCAAATTAACAAACAAACAAACAAACATACATGTATACAGGTGGAGCACTACAATTAATCCTATCACTTTTTGAAGCACAGTTCTTGATACTCAGCTGCACAAAAAAATGTGTTACGGGTCCCAAAAGCTTGGGTACCACGGCAACAATAAATGATTTCTGTAGAAAACAGAAAAGTGCAGCAGCAATAATTATACACAGGATCCGGTTGATCGTCTGGAATGCTTCTTATTCAAAATTCAAAGTACACGGTTACATTCAAATAGCTGAACTTTACAAACATCACATTTCTCCATTTAAGTTATCTGTCTGTCAGTCAATTACTGTATCTCAAGGAGAAATTCAACATAGTTAATATAATTATTACATTACATTGCATTTAGCTGACGCTTTTATCCAAAGCGACTTACAATAAGTGCGTTCGACCAACAAAATACAAACTTGAAGAAAACAGAATCACAAAAGTACATCAGGTTTCATAGAGCAAAAACATTTCAAGTGCTACTCAACTGGCTTTAGGTAAGCCAGTCCATAAGTGCTTTGTTAATAGTTCTATCGCTCGAGGTGGAGTCGAAAGAGATGAGTTTTCAGTCTGCGCCGGAAGGTGTGTGAGCTTTCTGCTGTCCTGATGTCAATGGGAGCTCATTCCACCATTTTGGAGCCAGGATAGCAAACCCACGTGTTTCTGCTGATGGGAACTTGGGTCCCCCTCGCAGCGAGGGTGCAGCGAGCCGTTTGGCTGATGCAGAGCGGAGTGCACGTGCTGGGGTGTACAGTTTAACCATGTCCTGGATGTAGGAAGGGCCAGATCCATTTGCAGCATGGTACGCAAGTACCAGTGTCTTGAAGTGGATTCTAGCAGTTACCGGAAGCCAGTGGAGGGAGCGGAGGAGCGGAGTGGTGTGGGAGAATTTAGGAAGGTTGAAGACCAGACGAGCCGCTGCATTCTGGATGAGCTGCAGAGGTCGGATGGCACATGCAGGTAGACCAGCCAGGAGGGAGTTGCAGTAGTCTAGGCGTGAGATGACGAGAGCCTGGACCAGAACCTGCGTGGCTTTCTGGGTCAGCTGGGGACGCATCCTCCTGATGTTGTAAAGCGTGTATCTGCAGTAGCGGGTTGTAGCAGCGATGTTTGCAGTGAAGGACAGGTTGTTATCTATAAACACATAATGCTATCAAATAATACTTTCTATCAATATATCTATCTTTACCGAATATAACATATTATGGAGATCACAAAAATACACTGTCAATGTTAATAAACAAAAAACAAGGCAATGTGCCTGCAAGACTGCACTCAGGTAAATAAAACATATTACCCGTGCGCAGCAGCTAACCTGCCTGCAAGCCTTCGCTCAGGTCACATTCACCCAGGCGCGGCTGAAGCCCGCGAAAATTGCATCTTTTGTTGCCGACTGTCACTACCCGATCCGTCCCCCTACCCGATCGGTACTGCGCATGTGCGAGATGGTCCGCCATATTGGACAACTCCGGACGGCAACACAAGATGGACACTTGACACAGTGGCTTTTAGCAAAGCTCAAAAAGAAAAACAGAGAGAGATGAGTTATTGTTAAAACAACGTGACTTCACTATTATTAACAACTATTTTTATTGGTTGCTTCAATTGCACAAAAATAAATATAAATCCATCAGTGATGCATCCGATGAGAGAACAGAAACAGTCCTCTTCTTTTCTATCAGAACATTTTACCGCTGCGCTCTCCCCCTCCATCTGCTCCCTCTCTCCCTGCTCCCTCATCAGGTACCACACAAGCATTCTGTCTCTTTCCTCAATGTCCTGTCATGTCGTAATAAAGCTATGCGGAACAATAACGCAGAAAACTCCCACTCAACCTGTCTGAAGGACACAAAGCATCACTTTAGCAGACAGTCGAAGCCAGCTATAGGCCACTATCCTCAGTGTCTGCAACGGGATTACATCTACAAATAGCTAGCAGATAACGTGTTATGACCACATGTATAAACGTGCAGCATTCATTTAAAATCTTTTGTTGTTGTTGAAAACACTGAAAAGTTGACTAAATGTATTATGACAACAGATGTCACATAACTGTTTTTAGGTGAGCACAGTAATGTGAAGTCTGTTGTCATAATACATGTAATCAAAGTTTCAGTGCAGCACATCGAACTGAAGAATAATTGCACCTCTGACCTCAACATGACACCCCCTCCTCTAATGACGGTGTTAATGGCTCCTCACACACAGGTGGAGACTGCAGAGTAATGAAATGCAAAGCACCAGCAGGCTGCGGAGCTGAGATCCTGCTGGCTGGGGGGAGAGGGGGAGAGGGGAGGGGGAGGGGGGAGTCTGCTTCCTGACACAATAATTCATTCCCGTTGTGCATAGCTCTGGAGGAAGGAGACCCGGCAATAGGGGAGGCACACATCCAGGCTGAGATCTCTCAGATTGCATCCGAATGGCCCTTTAAATAACCTGTCACTGCGGCTCCATCGGAACACTCTGTCGTCTAACAGCCGCCACGTGAGCCTCCTCTGCAATCAGAGATAACAACGAAGGGCCTTTTTCCTCCTTCGCCTTAGCACTTAGACGTAATATACTATGTAAGGAAATTAATTAAATTAAACACACACACGTCCACACACTCAATCTAATTTGCTTGTCATCTCTTTTGAGTGAAGGATGTGTCAAGGTCACCACTAAAGAGAAAGAGAGTAAGCCTATAGTGAAGCAGAGCAGATCAAGTTACTGTCAATGTCCTGCATCTTCTGAAACACATGGCTGCAGTCTCTGGTTTCACATGCACACTTGTTTAAGTGTCTGAGGTGCTGGGGTTATATTGTATACGCTTTTATGCCTTGCACTGTACAGTATATACCCTTTGTAGAAATGTACATTATTTTCAAATTCAGTTTGGATAATGATCCTCTGTGGTGAGTTCCAAGACTTTGCAGAACGCTGGAATTCAGGTTATTCAGTGTGTCCCAGTCTAATGGGCAAGCAGACAGAACAGCACTGCTCTAATGGCCCCCCACACGTTGCGCTGTTGGAGCATCACAACACACCACTGTAACATGTTGTGTTATCCCCAGATAATCACCACGACTGCAGAGAGACAGTTCATGGGTGGAAATGTCATTTATTTGGAATACCAATGAGGAAATGATTATCTACACATGAAAAGGACATCTACCAGAATATAGACTCAAGGGTAAACAAAGTGAAGGGAAAAACAGGCAAACAGCATCGTGCAAAGATCAAACATCTAGTGAAATCATCTGAAACACTCTCATCTCAAACTAATTGATAGACAGCATGGGTTCTGTCAGATAGAGAGAGTACATCAAGAGGACATGTGTTCTAAAAAGAAAGGCACCATTTCTGTTAAGGTTTAAGAGGTGTTATCTATCATCTAAGTATAACAGTTTTGGAATGTAATCTTTTTTTAAATACTGAGCGTATACATTTAAAGTTTTGAAATAGGATTTGAGCAGTTGTTTAGCTTTACAAAATAAAGAGACAGAAAGTGCAAACACAAGGAGATGTGGTGGAAAAGATGCTGGTCCTTGAGATGCACTTTAAACAGTGTGATGAGGTGACCTAGCTGTGTTTCTGGATTGTATCGGCATGCACGTAGTGGTTGTATGTTGTACACACAACCATTAGCATTTGTCACAGGGGAACTCGCCGAGCCGTGTAAATACAATAGCAATATCTGGGAAGTTCACAGAAACAGCCTGCTCTTGTCACACTGTATTTAGCTTTTTTCCAGCAAGAATTTGCTGACACTGTTGGAGAGCATCTTGTCGTGCAGTTTAAGAGGCACTCATTTAAATGTTATAGCTGGCAATAAACTGAATTAAAATCTCTATTCTTAGCAGGTTGGAATGAAAGAAAACCTATTAAAGAAGGGTACATTGCATGCAGGCTGTTTTTCTGGAAGTTACTCCACACAACACATCGATGAGGGTCTGAACTGAAGGCATGCTGGAACAGCTCTGCAGTTTCATCAACATCCCAACATGTTCCAGTAATTCTGGAAATACGTCTCGTCGTTACTGCACTGACACATGCAGAGCCACAAAGAGTATAAGGGCAACTTCTGCAGCATGGAGAGTCAGGACTCAGAGAGACACGAGGAGAGCTGGAGCTTTGATGTCAAACGCTGATGTGTATTCACAAGTATTGGCCAATCACTTGCCTGACTCTTAGGCTCCGTGACCGAGAGATGCCCGGTCATTACACTGAGAATGAGTGCAGCAGCACATTCCTGACGGGAGATAACGAGTCAGGGTTGGTCGTAAATGTCAACACACAGAAAAGGTTAAATATCTAGAAGGAAAGACAGAAATATTCTTTGACAGCACTGACACATGCAGAGCCACACAGAGTGCTGTCAGGATACCCATTGGGTGTACAGTCTTCCTGATCCAGCCTCAGCACACACAGCTTCATCTCAGTGGCAACAGACGGAGATGGGATCATTACTCCACAGTTGTTCTCTGATTGTTGTGCAAACGGCTCTAGTGAGCACTGACATTCCATAAACCGTTCACCATCCCATTACTCATCCATTAGTCAGGGCTTTTCGGACTCATTGATTAGTCGTTACTATGGCATCATTTGGTTAATGTTGTCTGTCATATCATTTTGGAACTTCATCCGAAATGATAAAGTTATTTAGACAACATAACATTCAACTACACCTATTGTGTCGTTCCTCAGAGTTAAACAGCTTGGAGAGGGATGGGGTATGGCATCCTTAATGCATCTCAACGATGGCATAACAGTATCCTGTCTGCTGTAGTTTTTCATTTAAAGTATTTTATTAGTTGCCATATTTACATAAAATCCATACTACTGTTTTAACTGAGCTTTAACTATCTGAGCTTCGACCGTGACAGTGATTGATATCTTACAAGCAAAAATACAATTAGAATCAAGTACAAAGAAATATGACTGAATATTCAAAAACCAAATGATTGTGTATATAGACACTATACTACAAAGATGTGAGAAGCAGCCTCAGTTCAGGTATCCCTTTGCCTTCTCACTATAACACGTGTGTGTGTGTGTGTGTGTGTGTGTGTGTGTGTGTGTGTGTGTGTGTGTGTGTGTGTGTGTGTGTGTGGCCCCTGCCAAAGCACCCCTTTAATAGGAATATGTTGGACTACTTTGTCCGTCCAGTTGGCTCGTTCCGTAAAAAAACAATACATTTGAAAAAGAAAATGAATACTGTGGAAACGTTGGGCTCATTGTTCCTGCTCAGTGATGAATATTACCTGGTGTATATATGATGATGCTAATGGGGGGGCAACACCTCTTGAATGAGGTGAACGAACCCCGCCTCACCCTTCCGGGTTGCGTTGGTCTTGTTTGGCTCATGTTGTGAAGGCCTTCTTCAAAAGCGTGTTTCTTGTCTCATGCTCCAGAGGATCAAGCAGCTAACTCCATTCTTTATGATGGATGCCATTGATGTTGACTGACCTTTTCTGTTTGTTCTCACTGAGATGAGCAATCAGATGAATGTCATTGTCCAATAATCAGGACTGACCCATAGGGATCATTATCATTGTCTTTACAGGTCCAACTATTCCTTCTTCAAAACTAATTTCAGTACAATGGAAACAGCCATGATAATGCCATAAACATGTGGCCTTAGCTGGCACTCTTTTGTTTCACCTTCTTTATCATTGGCTTAAGAAGGCTATTCTCTGTTCAGCCTCTTAACCTTTACCTGAGTAATGGAAGAAAGTCCTTACTTGAGTTGTAAGGACGTTGCAATAAATAGAACGTGAGGAGCAGCTAGGGAGTTGAACGAGCGATGGCACTTACCAGGACACATTGAATTGTTGAAGTTCAACGTGACAAAGTCACAGACAGGAATCAAACGGAGCTCATGCTGTTTGCTCCACGAGGCTCCATTATGCACATATTGCTTTAGCAGAGAACTAGGTTCACTGGGAGATTATCTTCCATTAGTTCCTGTGTGTTATCCAGATGGCTCTGCACACATCAGAGTAGCTTAATTCCAACATGATATGTGTCAGGCTGAATAAACCACGACTATCAGGTCTGTGGAACATCTCATCAGCTCATACGTACCAGTTCATGTTTTGTATTCATGTATAAATGCAATGTAATGTAAAATATCCCCGCTGATCATTTTGGGGTGTTGAGGTTATCATTTATTTATTTCTATCTCTAACCTTTTGTCAAATTACCAATAGCTTTTAAATAGCAGAGAGCATCTGTTCAGGCTCTTTGCCAGACAGCGACATGTTGATCTATGTTTCCCTCTACATGGTAGTAGCAAAAGAAAGGTTTTACATTTGAATATATTCGGCTGCCATTCAACAGCAGATGGAAGCTGCAACATTTTGAGATAAACTGTTGGGAAAAAGAAAGGCACTGTCACTCTTCCATCACTTTGAAATGTTGGCATGGCGAAAAAGGGAAAAAAAAGGAAAACTGTCAAAAAGGCAATTTGAAAAAGTCTCGCCATTTCCTTGTGCTGCTCACAGTGCACCTCCACGACCTGAGGGCAGTAGTTAAAGCTCTCTCATGACAGCTGCTGGATGAAGTGGATCTGTGTGCGTTGTTGCTGCCTGTTTGTGTTGTTCAGCAGCAGCAGCCCATGGCCTTCTGTCTTGTTAAGGGTCAATAGAGCCGTCAGCTGCTCAGTGCTCACTTCCCAAGGTCGAAGGCTCTCAGACAGCCACCATGCGATTAGCCTGAACAGCACACACACTGTTATCCAGGGCAGACAGCGGACTGGCCCTCAACAGGTGAGGAGTGTGTTCTTCAGCTGATGAGCCTGGAGGCTGCGCCCTGAGCCTGGCTCTCGTTCCAGATACTCAGATACATTCTGTGGAGTCTGTGTCATCATCAACATGTCCTGGAGACACACACTATGACATAAACAGTACTGTGTGTGTGTGTGTGTGTGTGTGTGTGTGTGTGTGTGTGTGTGTGCAATGAAAAAATTGAACCGTTAACTTTATTTAAATGTATTATGTCAACAGATTTCACATAACTGTCTTAGGTTAGTTGAAAGCAACAATATTAAGTTTAAATAGGTTCAACTTAAAGGTACGTTTGAGAAACCGGCTCGAGATACACTTTTTGTTATATTCCATGGAATGCTCTTAACGTCCCGATAGCAATGAACATCTGAAGTGCTTTGACAACAAATCCATACACAACATCATCTCTGGAAGCCGTAGTGCTGTAGAAAGCACGACCAATCATCTGAGCCGGCTAAAGTAGCTGGATGGCCTACCTGCCCGTCAGCCTTCCATCGGGGCACACATTTATCTCGTGCCCTCATTGGTCATGTGTGCGTTCCTGTGTGCTGGAGGAGGGGCTCTGTGAGGAAGTGGCAGATTTGTTCCGGCTGTTTTTCCCAATTGTCCATGCCCTACCTTTAATAGTATTGCTTTCAGCTACCTAATACAGTTATGTGAAATCTGTTGACATAATACATTTAAATAAAGTTACCGTTTCATTTGTCTGTGCACAGATGTTGTCAACATAATAGCATCACTCCACATTTGTTTTTTTAATTAAGTCAGTTGTGTAAGATCTATGTAACCCACAACAAGTGGGTTAGCTCTCACATGTTTCACACTTGTGTGTTACCATCACGGTTTTTGTTCATTTTTAGTTAATAATTTGTTTTTTAATTAATTGTATACATTTTCATTAGACAAAGATGGATTATTGATTGATGAACACGAGTTTGGATCACACAACTCAAGCAGATTTGCGGTATCATTATAAAATTGCATTTGCATTTTTAATGTTCTTTTAAGAAAATGATTAGTTTAACTTCTTCAGGTTGTTTTGCAGATATAGAATATAGATTCTTGGTGATATTTTGCAGACACATTTGTATTTAATATAAAAGCTTCATTTCTACATCAATTAAAAAGCACAATTACCCGATGGAAATGAATGTGAATGAATATGAGCTGTTCATAGTTGTGTCATTTGTGTAGATTGTGTCAAACACAATGTCAATCACAGTGGAATAGAATGAAGATGTATCACAGAGATGGTGTGTCATTCACACAGTACCGTTTTGATTTCTTGTTGATGAAATGTGCCTTGGAAGAGATCAATGCAATGTTAGAAATAACATGTTATGTCTTTCATTGCAACAAACCAGTTCCTACCAGTTCACCTACTATTACTCCACATGGCCTTCCTGCTGTCCTCCATGGTTGTTGTCTTCATGACAGCGTTCCTGTGATGATGGGGCATGCTGAGGTATCTAGAGATCTGAGTCCAGCGGGCTGCTTGTGTTTCTGTTCATCAGGACATCATATGAGCAGCAGATCCTGTGTGAACGCTCTACGTTAGTCAGTGGACGTCCGACAACATGCACACTAACTGATATTGCAGCTATAGGCTATACTTTGGGTTAAATTGCGTGAATAAACTAGCTAGAGAGCTACAGTTAATTACATTCATCCAATGTCGTTGTAATGCTTTTCTTTCATTTCAATTTGAGTAAAACATTGAAGATATAACATTGTATTGTTTTCTTTTTACGCCGACTCAGATATAATGAAAAGACTACGTCAGTTGAAGCTCAGCGTTGGAGGGAGGGAGAGAGAGAGAGAGAGAGAGAGAGAGAGAGAGAGAGAGAGAGAGAGAGAGAGAGAGAGAGAGAGAGGAACTGGAGTCACACAAAATAATGTAGGCTTAATAAGCCCATCTATCCATCTATATATCCATCTATCCATATATCTATAACAATGGTCTTCATTTACAATAGGCATAATTTTGAAACACCATACATCTATTGCAGTTATGATGTCAATAACATACAATTGTATAAAACACAATTTGCTTAAACCTTTGTTCTCTTTTGAGAATCAAACAAAACAGATTTAAAAAAAAGAAGGCAAACAAACAAGTGAAATGAACTAAATGGCTGAATTGCTTTTAATTCACTGGCAGGAGCGACAAGTGAGGAGGAGACAAGTGAGGAGGAGCAACAAGTGAACAAAGAGGGAGAGGTTGAACAAAGAGAGAGTAGAGGACAGAGCGAGTAATGAACAGGAAGAAGACAGAGAGACTAAAGACGATGGAAGAGAGGCTGCAGGTCCTTCTGCATGTCCAGATCATTAATAGTAATAATCAACTGATTGTTATGTATTACACTTTCAAAAATAATGTATGCTGCATCCACTAACATGGTTTGAAATCAATATATTATCCAATGTGTGACCCCCCACAGGACTTAAACAGCACCTAACTAGATCATGAAAATCCCAAACATTTCGGGGGGTATCCCCCGAACCCCCCTAGCATGTTTGGACCTTGGTATTTAGGAAATAATTGCACTATTCGTGTTTTGAATGACTGGATGGCAGAAACCCACGACAGAATACTTCAGGTCAGCGGTAAAGCATCCCACTGCTTTTTTTCTTTTCTGATGTTGTGTTCACTGAAATGTAAACGAGGTGATCATCATACGGTTTGTGTCACTTGTGTCTGTTCAATGTCAGCCTGTTCACTGTGTCTTTAAACTTCTGTTGCAATCGCCCGCTATAGTAACGGCACATAAACACATTTGTGCTGATTGCTTCTTAAACCTGTAAACAAACATCTCTGAGTGGTTCCTCTGACCTGAAATACGCATCCACCTCGCACATCAGATAAGGAAACATCTTTCCTGTTAAGTCACCAAATGGTAAATGGACTGTACTTATATGGCGCTTTATCCAGTCTTTAAGATCCCTCAAAGCGCTTTACATGCTACATGTCGTTCACCCATTCACACCGAGCAGAGCCCCTTACTCTAGGACCTAACATGCACACAGAGCAGAGCCCCTTACTCTAGGACCTAACACTCACTCAGAGCAGAGCCCCTTACTCTAGGACCTAACATGCACACAAAGCAGAGCCCCTTACTCTAGGACCTAACACTCACACACCGTTGGCCATCGGGAGCAACTAAGTATCTAGTTAAGTATCTTGCCCAAGGATACATCGACACGTTGACTGCACGGGCTGGGATCGAACCCACAACCTTCTGGTTGAAAGACGACCGCACTCCCTCGAGCCACAGTCGCCTACAATAATTACAACAAGCTTACATATCTTTACTTTACAAAGTGAATGATCCATGATGTGTGACTTTATACATTTGATGATAGGCAGGTAATAAAATGATTAAGATGTTCTACATGAATTACAAATCAAGTATTCACTGGCTTATTGTTGGTCAGGGTTCCCACGGTACCTGGAAAACATGGAATTAATTTTTTCATTTTCCAGGTATGGAGAAGTCATGGAAACTGAGCAAAAGTGAACACTTACATGGAAATAGAAACAGTTGTCCTGGAAATTGTTATTGGATGAGGTGTAAAATAGTAATACAATGAAACTATTGAGCACAGAATTAAGATGAGTTTATAAAAACACTTTACATGTGAACAGCTTTTACTGTAGATGATCCCATGTTGTAGAGCATGCTCTTGGCATCCTATATGGTATATTGGATGTTGGAATTTGATGCAGGCAACGTGGTGATATGGACTTTAAAAGTATAGTTTCGGATTGGTGGACTTCAGGAATAATAAGGTTACTCACGATCTCAATAGAAGGGTCAAATACATGCATTTCCCAGCCAACACGGGAGCCTTCACATCTACAGTGAAACTTCTTATGCAAGTTTATCCTCAAATGTAAGTAGCTGTGTTTAACTGTGGTAAACTTGGGTTTATCAACGTTAGTTAGTAAGCAGTGCAATCTTGCTAACTAGCTAGCAACTTGAGTTTGAGTTTGTTTTGAATTTGGATTTGTTAATGATGGTTAGCAAGCACATGGAGTGCAATCTTGTTAGCCAACATTCAGTTTGCTTACTAACTAGCTGGTGTTGGCTAGCTTGCATTGCTAGCTAACTACCAATACATTTTCACATTAGGCCGTGACATTACTTCTATACTAGTTGACATGAATAGTATAGTCTTGATATATTTTGTAACATTCATTCTTATATCTACTTTTAGCTTTTTTGTGATTTTTCGTTTTTTTCTTAAAAAAAAATATACTAGTAAATAGGAACATTTGGGGTGAGACATTTTTGAAAAATCATTGATCATGCCTAGACTGATTCTATACATCTATACTGTTAAGCTAAGCTTACTAGTGGGGTTGCTGTACTGAGGAACCACAGGGGAACCAGCCTTATGTTTTCCCTTTTATGTTCATTAGTAAGACTCATAATCTCAAATGTGTGATGCATTACGGGAGTGAGTGACAATGGCACGCGGCAGATTCAAGTCACATTGGAAAGATGACTCTCAATACAAGGACTGGATTGGAGAGGTACCAGGAGGAGATGTCCACAAGGTTTATTGCAAGTTTTCCGCAAGTCATTTGACATCAGCAATATGGGGGTCGCTTCCCTCAAGAGCCATTCAAAAGGACAAACCCACACCAAGTTAGCTGGACAGCTAAATAATGAAAGAAGAATGACAGATTTCTTGACTACAAAAACAGGAGAGGGAAGAAGCCAGGATATGGAAAGTGACAGTCAGGTGCCCAGTACCAGCAGTGAACAGCCTACGGAAAAAGGCTCTGGAGCTCAGGGGAAAACAATTTTTTCAAGCCAAGCTGTATTTGAAGCAGAGATTCGCTGGGTCATGAAGATGGTCAGGTCACACTTCACAAGCTTCAGGGGCCTATAGATCATCACTTAATATGGTACCTGGAAAATCAGGAGGTAGTATGGAAACATTTTTCAAGGCAAGCGTGGGAACCCTGTTGGTATTGATATGTGTATTAATAATGTCACGGACTGATCATATTGTTCTGATTCGATACACCTAATACAGATATAAGACACTGCTTTGCAATAAGCTCAAGCCAGTTCAGAACAATGGTTTCATTAGATGAGTTCATAAAGGTGGATTTGTGAGCAGATCAGTAAGCACTTGAACACCTCACAGCCTTGACCATTCCTCTGAAACGGAAAGTCACTCTCAAGATGTTCGAGTTATTATAATTGAGTGTGACTTTCTTCCTGGTGTGATGAGTAAAGAATAAGCCACATGTCCTTCACTTAACACAGACGTGCATTAAACCTATCTATGTGATTAAGAAAGCATATATAGGTTGCCTGTATTGAAAGTGCTCCAGATATGAAATGGAATCATCACGACTCTCCATATAGAAGTACCACCACCGATGAACGGATGTTTAACCCGCTGCTGATCCTTGCTGGACGTGTTCGTGGCTTGCTGGCTGCAGACAGGAAGGAGCAGAGCAGCAGTTCTTCATCCTCAGGGGAGACAAAGCACATCAACATCATTTACCCCCCCCCCACACCTAGTTCCCAGGGCTGCTCGGTCAGGCCTGGGGGTGCTCCGTCTCTCTCTGAATGATTTGCACAGCTGACACCAACACTCTGTCTTCCCACAGAGGTGGCCTGATGTAATGACCCCTCTGTGTTTCATTGCGGGAGGATGCTGATGTTATTTCATGTTCCATGCATTGCGTGGGCGTGACACACCTCTGAGCGGTCATTATTGATGTGACATGACAACACAGTTTGTTGCAGAGCAGTCTGCTCAATCCAAAGCAGGTGTATTTCACTGGTACTACGAGAAGGCTGCTTACACATAAAGAGATGCAGTCCTCCGCTGAGACTGTGGGGTAACAAGCTTCTCTAGAGCGGTAGAAAGACGACATGTGCTGTTGAGACACTGTGACAACATATCCAGTGGCCTTCCAGACCATTTAGAAATGCCAAATGTCTCTCGTCATGTTCTGAGTGCCTCACTTAGCACAGCTGGAGTCAAGTCAAATCTCCGTTTCCACTTGTTACTTCTGTTAAAGAAGTCTGTGTCTTGTGTGACCAGTGCTTGAACTGGGCCGGTACTCACCGGTACGTAGTACCAGGACTTCTGATTTGTACCCATCTGCGTACTGTTACTTCTTACTGCATACTGTTACTTCTTACTGCGTACCGGCACCTCTAAGTACGCATATGTGTTGTGTTTATGCTTAGTTCCACCGTCTGGATTCCCCTGTGTCCTCCCTGGCAGCTCATTTGACTCCCTCTCTCCTCTCCTGCTGAAAGATGCATGAGTGTACTCAGGGACGAGGAGTCATTTCCCAGCCGCCAGTAGGAGTCATGCTTTAGCCATATCCGCTGCCTTTCATACTTTGTTTAAGTGCAGTGAGCCTTTCTAAAGTATACACTAAAGAGACAAACCCATGCACTACAGTACACACTATGGCCTGTGTGGGCTGCGTCATGTTCTCTATGAGAGCCCGCACACCTCCCTGATTAGTCGTGGACAGACGTACCATTTCTGAACGTTACAGTAAATATTCTGTTTAAAAAAAACGTTTCCTTGTCTGTTAAAGTTGTTTTGTGTTTCTTTGTAATGACTGAATGAAAGATATGAGGATGAGGATGGAGGGAGTCGTGTGTCGTACAGATTGTAAAGACCTTTGAGCCACATTCTTGTTCTCGGGCTGGATAAATCAAATGGACTTGACACAGTACTGATTTAGAGTCCTGGCACCTTTCGTATTCCAATGCAAGCGCTGCGTGTGCCCATCTGAGACGGGCTGGACTGTCTAGCCAGTGTGTTTCTGTTAACCCTGAGGGACGTTTTCATATTTTAAATGCAACAAACATTTACATATAATCTTTACTTAGATACAAGAAGAACAAACTGTACACGACAGAATCATGGGATTCTCCGGTATATTCACAACGACAGCAACTGAAGATTCTGAGTTATAAATACACTTAGCTGAATGTGCGTCTCAGCCCTCTCAGTGCCTGGCTCTCTCATGCGGCTTTCACACCAGCGCTTTTCAGTTTCTAGCTCCGAGCGGGAGCTTTTCTGGTTCAGCTCCGGTTTCCCTTTTCAGCTCTCGCTCTGTTCACACCGCCCACTGGCGCCTCAGAGCTGCCTCTGCTGGGTCATGACGTCACCGTTTACATCGCTGATTTGCTCCCCAACGGTGCTCACAACAACAACAACAACAACAGCGTCGGGTCGATGATCGTGTTGCTTTTAATCACACGAAGGCAGAATAAATTGAATAACGACTTCTCCAACCTTATGCTTTGCTCCAGAGTGCCGTGGTTCATTGTTTATTAATGTGTTTCTGCAGCATTTACCGATTAGCTCCCACTGCAGCGCTGGCTGCTCTTCCACGGGAGTTTATTCTCCCGTTAGCTCCCGGTTAGCTCACACTGCAGCGGCCGCTCTAAAGTATCACTGTCCGACTGTCACACAAGCAGCTGATGCATATCCCCAGCTCCCCTTAAGTGAATGTGTGTCAGTCTGAATTGACGCTGTTTGGCATCAAAACGCAGTTATGAAAGTTTCTCTGGTATAAAACGGGTGATGTTGGCATAGCAACCGAAGCTAAACTGACTACTTGCATCCGATAGCTGCAATAATACAAAACAAACCGTCTGCCTCTCTCCACAATGATCGATAACAGTGAACGGATGGTCAAAGTAAGGTACAAATAAACAGAATCACACGAAGCCTGGTTAGTGCTGCCTGACTTTATAAAGTGTGTTTATAAGCACACTGCTTGTAGGCAGGCTGACAGTCGACCCGTGTTCAGGGGAGGTGGGTTTAGTTTCCTGCACGCCTCGACGTAAGAGAGACGTAAGCGACGTCGCCTCTTAGCTCCAAAGCTCTTGCCTCTGGACCGACAATTTTTTGGAGCTGGAAATGAAGCGGATTCCGGAGCTAAGACCCGGCGCCGCTGCGGTGTGAACAGGAAAACCCGGCGCTTTTCAGGCTCCAGCTCGAGCCGGAGCTGAAAAGGCGCTGGTGTGAAAAGGGCAACAGTGTCTGACTCTCTCAGTGCCAACACAAGATACTCGTGTTGCTCACCATCGTTTACTCTGGGCACAGAACGGCCTTTCAGCGGGCACATTCAGCTATTTCAAAGACGATATTTCTTGTTTGAATTAAAAATATATATAATGATGTGCAAGTATTTCACCGTTCCTAATGACAGTGCAGGAGCAACCTCTAAAGGCTCTGGGAGGAAACCCTTTGTGGAAGTATGTGTGTTTTTAAGCAGCCATTGAGGCGGATTCCCTGAGCACTGCAAGCTAAGTGTTATACATCAGGAGGCTCGCTATGGCAACTCTTATGCATGATAACAAACATGTTGAGATCAATATGTATCATTGACCGTCTTTATATTGATGGCCCATCCAACGTCTGCAGGAGGAAGACGTGGCTCCGCAGTGCGCTGCAGTGCGCTGCAGTGCGCTGCAGTGCGCTGCAGTGCGCAGGCCTCACAGGGCCGCGGTCACTGTGGGAAGGGTTTACACCAACACTCCATTCCAGCTGCACAGCACTCGGCATAATGCACTCACTAAAGGTTCTCCACTCGTGATGACAACATGTGTAGATTAAGGCACAATAAAATGCTGTAGTCAATCTTCTTTATAGACTTGTATGATATTTATAAGTTGCTCGTTGCTAACATAAACTCTAATTCCTTTCACATCCATTATAAAAGTAAGGGTGCAGTACAGACAGATGATATACTGTTCTCTGTTCACAGCCACAATGGATGCATTCACCGAACAAGTGTACAGACACGCTGAGTGTGCGATCAGACATGACTCAACAGCATACTTGAATGAACACACACTTGACATGTGCATGATGTCCTGACGTGACGTCTGCGTTGACTGAGTGTCTGGATGAAGGGAAAGGCACAGCTGGTTGTTACAAGACTGCGCTGACCTGTGTCGAGTTCTCCCTGCGTCTCGCTTCATGCCATGTCTCATAAAGGCCTCCACACCCAACGCATGTGTTCATGAAGTGCACACACTTGAGTATGACGAGTCACTATTAGAATCATGCTAGTTATTTGTTCTCAACCAATCAGTGCTCGGGTAAAGGAAGACCTGCAACACGTTCTCAACAGGAGGACATAGTGCCTTGTGGGACTATTTCCATCAGCAGACTAAAACGCATTTCTGTTAACAGGTGTATTAATGATAAGTGGGATCAAGTCACAATCACTGGGTATACTTGAAGATGTTACTCATGGATGTGTTTCAAACCGTTGTTGGTCAACAAAGAAGCCGAATGACAACGAGTCATGCGGCTGTGGAGACACACGCACTGCTTGTTATCAGATGCATGCATTGTTGGTTTTTGTAATTGCATGTGATTTCTTAATGTAAACAAACTGGACTGATCCAACAGTAAGTGTCAACAGGCAATCTCCTAGTTGGTATCCTCTGTATCTAATGGAACTACTGTGTGTTATAGTAAAGTGTCCATCAAACAGCACATGGTGAACTGAACATAATTAATTGTACAATGTGTATGTTTGACCTGCAGGCACACGGCATACTCAACATCTTCACCTAACGAGTGCATGTTAAAGCGTTCACAGTGTATTCCTCCACCTGCCAACAAGCATGCTCTCTTTTTCTGTGGGTCTTGCACTTTATCGTCTGTGCTTAATCGACTTAAACGTCACGAGGTGCTGAGTCTGGAGAGTGAGATAATCCCCGGGGACCGGAAGCAGAGAGCAGGTCTGAGAACACTTGCGAGATGGCGCTTTGACATAAGGACATCAGACACAGATCATCTCCGTGCTGACGTGCCATGTCAGAGATTAGAGCCTGGCGTGAGGCAGAGGCAGGCCGACGCGTGCTCCCGGTTCCACATCAACGACAACACGTTCACACATCACCATCTTGACGATCCAACATGTCAGCCAAGGAGAAAGTAAGAACACGTCAGACATTTAGGATTGACCTGAAGAGTAAATCATTCGGTCAAATGAAAGATAGTTAAGAAGGAATATAAAAAGTTTGTAATATGTACTCATGTTGTAATCTTCATTCCGATGACAGACGTCTCTCAGCATCAACGTGAGTTCTCAGTGACACCCTCCATGTGGTTGTGTGCTCATGGCTTCCCCTTGTCTTTTCACATGCTACCTTGAGCCTGTTTTCAGAGGCTCATTCAGAACCAGCATCAACTCGTATCGACACATCTTGTTAAGCTTTTTGACATTTCTGCAGTAACATAACTGAATCATCAGTGCACAGTGCAAGCATGGTTTCAGTACACATGGCACGTTGTAACGGAGCGTCCACACTACAGCTTCAAAAATAGCTTGGAGCTGGGCGTGTCTGGAGCTTGGGGATTTTATTCAAGCAACACGACCACCAACCAATCACATGAATCTCCCGCCCCCGACATACAAAGCAAAAACCCCCGGGGATTTTATGCGAGCAATATATATATAAACTCCCCAAACAGGCGAAAACCTACCAGTTTCCCCCACTGTCTCTGCCACCTCCCTCCATGCCTGGTTCCTCCGGTTTGTATCCCGGTAGGTGAAGAGGGTCTGGTCATACAAAACCGGGTGATTTGCTACGGCGATAGTTAGTTTCTCCTCCATCTTTTTTTGAAATATAGAAATGAACGGCGGGATATCTCTCCCAGCTTAGACGCGGTTTGATTGGCTACGGCTTGAGCTGTCAGATTTTCCGAAACGGGATTTGATTGGCTGGCGCTGGCTACTCCGGCGTCTCCGGTGTCAGAAGTTGAACATTGTTCAACTTCTGTCGCCGGAGACGGCGGAGACGGACCGCTCTGCTACCCACAATTCAGTTCGGCGAAAAAGCGAGGCAACGTGACGTCACCCCATTGAAAGTGAATGGGCAGATTGGAGTTTTCGACGCTGTCGACGCTGTAGTGTAGACGGGCCGTTATGGTGATGCATGAAACAGTTTGCAACTCTTGATGTCACGTCTATCGACACGACCCTGTAAAGCAGTACTTTTAGTCATCGTAGTCGTACATGTTGAATCATTCTAATATTTATTACATAAACTGTCAACTTTGTTCTGAATTGGCGCTTAATACAATACTTATTCGGACTGATCACAGGTGTAAAAGCTGCATTGATTAGTACATGATTGAATAGGGTAGGGTAGGAATGTATGTTTTGCTTTGTGGAGTTCTTTAGGAAGTACGTGGTCACTGACGGGCGTCAGTCGGACAGACGGCGCACGATGTCGTGACTGTGCTTTGGAGCGGTTCTCATTGTGATGAAGGGTAGCACGCTGTCTGTACATCCTGACAGCAATCAGTAAAGCCACTGCTCTGACAAAAGACACAATGCAGCATCCTCAGCTTGAGTCTCCCCAGTGATGGGGGTCTTTGATACCCAGGCCCTGTTGTGAGAGATGAACTGCAGTGAGGTGTCGTTGTTTGGCTCTGTCCTTCAAAGCAAACTGCTCTCGCTGTTGGAATGGCTGCTTGTGTGTGTTTGTTTAAAGTCCAACACAACTCTGAAGTGAGAGCGTGATGCAGAGGAAGTCAGCTGGTCCATGCATGCAAGCAGAGCAAAGTGATAATGCTGCAGGTCGGGTGTCTGGGTGTTTATAAATGTAAATGAGATGTGGAGGACCTGGGTGCCTGGACGGAGCTGAACTATGTCTGATTGTAGTTCTGGCTGCCTCCAGCACACATGACGCCCTGCTTGATTCCTCTCTGCCGTCAAGGCACACGTCCACACGTCCACACGTCCACACGTCCACACGGCACATCACCTTCTGTGCAGCCCTTTCCAGATAGTGACACACAGCTTCTGCCCTTCCACTCTAAAGATCTTTCTACCTTTAGCTGGGACACAGCAGCAGCCCTTCAGGGACAAAACGGATCGCCTCTTATTGTCTCTCGACACTCTGAACAAATGCATCCTTTGAGCTTCCCCACCTTGTGTCTTTAAAGGGAATACACCTGAGTGGCCGGCTGCTTTTTTATTTGTCCTCCTTCAATGTTAGCGCCTTTCTGTGGCTTGGTGGTTTGTGAACCTTCTGCATGAATCCTCACGGTGTGTAGGGGAAGCGGCACAGCACCAGAATTAATAGCAACACCCCTGCCCTCCTATTGTGGAAGGGATTAACAGAACACTGGTTGCATAGCGTTAGCAGCCCGGCCAACGCTCACATGCGTTGTTGCCATAAGAAGGGAACAACACAGACTCCAGAAGCTAGTGTGAATAAAAGTCAATCTCCGTCCTCTTCCCTTAATCTCTTTATACTCTCCGCCAGTTTGTCTGGGGTTAATGGAACTAGCTGCTTCGTGGGTGGGATGATTTCTCATGCACGTTCAATGGATCTCAGAACAACGACTATACATTCCAGAAAGAAGTACACATGCTCAATCTTCCTGATGGACACTTTGGTGGAGCAATGGCTAAATGCACCATGTGGGGTTGAGACACGATACAAAGACGAGCAGTAGCCTTGGTAGAACACTCGTGGGCTAACTAATTGTGTCTTTTGAATTATTTGCCACGCTACTGTCCTCTAGAGGAAAATGAAGTGCATCACATTTCATCTCTGCAGCGTCTCCCGTAGCAACACTGTATGACAGCCCAAGGACATTTGAAGGGGAGAGGTGGGGGACAGAATGACTACACACTGAAGAGGGACATCTTCACTTTCTTTTGTATCCTTGTCTCATTCAATCTTTCATTCATCCCCCTTTTTCATCATAATTGAGATATGTGTAATCTTTCACATGCACAGACATGTCTGTCAAACAGAAGAATGCAGGAGGAGATAGAGGTGAACACAATATGACCAGGATGACTTGGTGATCACCTTGTCTGTCTGCAGCCTGCCGTTTACATGTCTCTCTTATTGATCTGACACATCCATCTGTAGCTCAAGCCCGTATGTGGCATGCAGTTCATATTGTGTTTGCTGTCTAAGAAAGTTAACAAGGACAAAGTAGTAATACACAGATGTGGATATATATCATTCATATTCTCTGACCTTGATGCTGGCACCACAGACTGAAGGAGAGTGAACACCTATTGAAATGCACGGCGATACATTCAATATTGTCTGAAGTTGCACTCTGAATCTTACACATTGATTTAAATTCTCTTTAAACTAGATTAAGTGTATTATATTGGTTGTGAGAATACTGCGATTGTTAACAGCAGGCTTTTGAAAGGTGTTCTGGGTGTACCTTGCCTGCAGTGTTGATGTGGACAACATATGCACAGTAATGTCCACAACTGGAGAATATACGGAATAGATATATATATTTAAAAAAGGTTTACAATCATTCATTTCATTTCAAACCTTTATTTAACCAGATTGGTCCCATTGAGATCATAGATCTCTTTTTCAAGGGAGACCTGCAGCAAACAGGTTCCACAGGAAACATAAAATAATAAAGGACATCATACATTATATTTACAGGATACATTTACATAGTTATAGACTGATCATTGATCTCAGCTTGAGTAATTATTGATTTCCCAGCATGTTGGAAAGTCATTGTCCTCAGTCCAGACAGAGAAACCTGTAGCCCTCTTGATGGCAGCAGTGATTCTGTGTGAACAGTCCTTAAAGTCCCACTTGTGCTAACAGCCCACTCTGAGCAGATTGCTTCATCATCCACTTTCTTCTAGATTACACGCTCAAGGTGAAAGTGAACATGGAGAAAATGAGCCTGTGGTTCTGCCTCTAATATAAAGCAGCCTTTGGGACTCTTGGTATTTCAAATGTTAATATGGCAACCCAGTCTCACGGCATTTCGTGTTCACCAACACGATTTTTAATCTATTGATTCGTGTTCACCAACACGATTTGCCCCTTTTTTTCGTGTTGCACAGCACGATTTTAAAAGCAATGTATTTCTACTGCCTGCAGCACGTCTTTTTCTCCGGTCGGGTCGTGGGAGACCGGAAGCTGTGTGGTTCATAAAAACATGTTCTTACTCAATATAAAGCCACAATTATTGCTTTTGTTGTCGTCTGTGAGGAAAATAAATGGGGCTCAGAGCCTCAGGATACTGAAATCTGTATTTTTTAAATCTTTTTTTCCTTCTAATTTGTTATTCTTTTCAAAATAACACACTGTTATTTACTCACCAATAGCACACAATTATCCTTGCTTTTATTTATTGGTTTAATTCCATAATCTCGGGCTTTTTCAGCGTCCGTCAGGAACTGAATTTCAAAATAAATATAACCGGAAACAGACGTAGGCCTATAAGGGACATTTCGAGCATCATTGCGATTGTCAACATTTCTGAGTTTAGGATGGCCGAAGACACTACACTACCCATAATCCCCAGCTATCGTTTAGGACTACAGTTCCCGTAAAGTTACGCAGAGCGTCAAACAGCTGTGTGAAATGGAACGAAACCACGCCAGTCTATCCAAAACTGGAATCGAACACCCCCCCAGAACTACACATGCTGGCTATTGTGTTTCGCAAAATGTTCTATGGAACATCTCTACTGAACGTTTTCGTTTTCCCCACAATTAGAAGTTGCCATTATTAAACACATTGGTGTTATCAAATTTAAAACATATAATTAATAAATGGGTGAACATCGCTTGCATCCATAATGCGCAGCATTAATATATACCCACATGACAGCTCATTGCTACTTTGTAATTCTACTCCACTACAATTCAGAGGTTAACCTGGTATGTTTACTCCACTGCATTTATTTGAGTTACTTTGCAGATTCTGATTAATGATGTGAAATATAAACAACCCTTAAATCAGACTTTAGTTACACCTGAGTAAAATTCAGGTAAGGTGATTGTCAAGTGCCAACAATCAGGAGAGATATTTGATAGTTGGTGCTTGAGAAGACTAAACATGTATCTGCAATTGACATGAATGGAAACAAGTAATAAAGTATATTCATTACTCGTTATTCTCTACTAATAGTTAATTAAAGACTGTATATTATGGCTATTTTTCACATCTCTTTCAAGATTTTCAAAAGTGTATTGATATATCATACACAACTACGGTGTAGTTATGCAATGAATGAAAAACTTGGGTCACAGGTTCCTCAACAGTGCATTACAAGACATCTATCAATATGTGTGTACCTCCACCATTAAACTGTCATATTCTGCACATTTCTTATTCTATCTACATGCATAAGAGTATAATTAATGTGTATAATATAAATAAAATAAGTGCTTCAACATAGTTAACATTGCAGGAAAGCAATATATTAGACGTTAAGTACTTTGTCAGGCTTAATATGTATCTGTAGATACATATTTTTATATATATAATTTTTTTTTCTTATTTAAAAGAAGACCTTAATCTGTTATTTAATGTTTAAATAAAGGTTAATTCGTTTTTCTGTTTTGCACCTCCTCCTATTAATATCTTTGTACATCCTGCAGTAAACTGTTTTATTGTACAGATCACTTATAGTATCTTCTTGATCGTTATGGTGTAAATATAACCTATCTATGAATTAGATCAAATGTAAAAGTCAGCCGAATTAGTGTTGATACTGCAAGGAGACGTATTGTGTGAAGAGAAATTGAAGATGTTGTTTAATTGTTGAATATATTTATGATCCACTTCAAGTATTCAGTTTCGGCGGCATTTTCTCAGTTTTTACAAAGGTCTTCTCATCAGGGCTCTATACATAAAGAACTATGGCAGATCTGTAATATACAATGCAGCCGAACCGTGTATTACAATGCCGTTATGTGATGACTTTCAAAGAGAAAAGCAAGAACACTCGGAATTAAGTATTATTTTATTCTTTTAAAATGTTTTCCGGATTTCATATCATATAAACACCAAATCCCAGCATGCATTGCGGCTAAAACATCCAATAAACGAGCTTAAAACCATAGCTGAGGATCTTGGGTAATCGCTCGAAATGCCTACGTCTGTTTCCGGTTATATTTATTTTGAAATTCAGTTCCTGACGGACGCCGAAAAAGCCCGAGATTATGGAATCAAACCAATAAATAAAAGCAAGGATAATTGAGTGTTATTGGTGAGTAAATAACAGTGTGTTATTTTGAAAAGAATAACAAATTAAAAGGAACAAAATATTTAAAAATATAGATTTCAGTATCCTGAGGCTCTGAGCCCCATTTATTTTCCTCACAGACGACAACAAATGTCCGAAATTATACGATTTAAAATAAAAGCAATAACTGTGGCTTGATATTGAGTAAGAACATGTTTTTATGAACCACACAGCTTCCGGTCTTCCACGACCCGACCGGAGAAAAAGACGTGCTGCAGGCAGTAGAAATACATTGCTTTTAAAATCGTGCTGTGCAACACGAAAAAAAGGGGCAAATCGTGATGGTGAACACGAATCAATAGATTAAAAATCGTGTTGGTGAACACGAAATGCCGTGAGACTGGGTTGAATATGGATATGCTTAATACACATAATGCCTGGATGTGCATTACACTGTACTGTATAGCATAACATTTGAATGTAGCTTGTGCACTGCAACACTGTATTATTACCTTCCCTCTTATCTTTCTTACAGTGCAGATGCTTTTCTGCTTGCTCCTGCCTCTGCTTACTTTTTATGCTGATTTTTCTATTCTTATTCTCTGAAAACTTTGAGCAGCGGCTCCTGGACATTAACCTATCACTGGGACAGTTCATCTTCGTAAATAGACGGAGGTTTTCAGCCATATTTCAACATTTTTACGACAACCTCAGTCTTACAGTAGCGTTGCCTAGCAACAGCTAAAGCCTGGTAGGCTACTGCATGCTATTTAGCTTAAGCTAGTTGGTAGCAAAATGCCTCTGTTCTCTACAGATGACATCCACAAACTTATACAGAAGATGGCTGTGCTGGAAATGAAAATGCAACGGCTGGAAGTTAACGTGGAAGTGAATGGACTATGTCGTGGGAATGACACCACTTTACCAGTGTTGCAAAATAATGGACAAAGGCATGCTAACTCACAGCTAGTTAGTAGCTACAAGGATTCCAAGGAACAGGAGGGCTGTGTACTGGGTAATACATCTACAAGTGGTAGTCCTCCCTGGAACTCTCTGGGTGCAAAGCCTAAGAGTAAATCATTTCCATGGGATTTGGGAGGACGAACAACAGGCAGAGCCCAGCGCTCTGAAATCTGTGATGCAACCGGCTGGCCTGCATTGTTATCACCCAAGAGGAGCGCCTCTTCAACCCCTAAACAGCTGTGGACAGCTGCTAAAGGGAGAATTACAAACAATCCTCCTAAACCACCGAGTGTGCCAATCCAGAACAGATACGCTCCGCTGACCGAGAGCCGGAGATCTCTTTCTGATGACCTGGATAACCCGTCCTCTTCACACAGCAGGGTAAGGACCAATAGCTACTCCAAAAGTAAAAGGCTAGAGGGAAAGCTAACGACTGGGCCTGAAACTCTGATTGTGGGTGACTCTGCTGTAAGAGATGTAAAAGGTCTGTGTAGTAAGAACAACACCAAAGTACTCTGTTTTCCCAAGGATGTGGTCTCTGACTTGGCTGAGAAGATCCTGCATATTGGGGCTGAACATCCGACTGTGAAGAATGTGGTACTACATATTGGAACAGATGATGTTGTGAAACAAGAGTCAGAAGTGCTGAAAAAAGACTTTAAATATCTGTTGGAAACTGCCAGCTCTCTAAATGCGGAGGTGTTCATCAGTGGCCCTCTACCGCCAGTCAGAAGAGGAGTGGAGAGATTCAGCAGATTGTTTGCACTGAACACCTGGCTTTCAACTGCATGTACTGACCGTTCTGTCCATTGTATTGACAACTTTAACTTTTTCTGGGATCGCAGACATCTTTTCAAGGCAAATGGAGTTTGCCTGAACAAGTCAGGAGTGAAATTGTTTATCTCTAACATATTCCACTGCCTGCGTCATCAATCTGTTCCCTCTGCCAAGGACAAGCGGCAAGAGGAATCAAAACAGGAGATAGACCCAACACATCGCGCAGAAAACCCTGAAGAAGTATCACTGCACCCGCCTGATGAATGTTCTGATTATGGGAGACCTATGAAACACACGGAGGAGTCCCCACCGCCCGTCACCCCCCCCCCTGTCAACGCCTTTGAGGATACTCTTCATTCATCCCCCAGCTCTCTCTACTCTCCGCTCACCCTTTCACCCTCGCCCACCCCCCTGGAGTTCGATGACCGCATGAAGGCGACACGCAGGGTTGACAGCATCGCCTTTACCCCCGCCCCTCAACGACGCCCACCGAAATCACCGAAGCGCGCACCATCTCCGATATCACGATGAGCATTACTAACCAGCTGAAATTGCTTTCAATTTCAAAACATTGGGAATCGAATCTGCCTATAATGGAATGTGGCATGGATTTGATGTGGTGTTTGGTCTGGATAATGGATATAAACCGCTAAGAAAATGATATTGCAAATGAATGAGTGTAATTCTTCAAATGTAATGCTTTAAAGTGCAGTCACTATGTTATATTTCGGAGCAGTCATAAGATCAAACATGTTGACAATGTCACAGTCCATGTGGATCTTGCAGAACATTGATGCGTGATGGAGGAAGCAGCTGAGAGTCTTATTGCTCTGCAGTGGATAAACAAGTGAGGACGAGGAGCTCAGTTGTGAGTGACATGAATACTGCGCTCATTATTCAGATATTTGCCTCGGAAAGACATTTTCAAAACACTTTCGAACAACATATTACAATTTGCTGTATTTTTATTTTACATTTTTGGCCAGGATCTGGGGATCCTATCCAGGTTTCTGTGTGGAACTGTGTTATCTTGTCTTGGTAGATGTCAGTGTTATCAGTACATACTGCTTTCCGTTGGAATATTCTCCTGAGGGTGAGTGTGTTTGGATGAGAAAGGTGTACTTTTTGATGGGAATGTAATTATTCAGAGTAGGGTGGGAGGGAACACATAACTCTAACCCATTCTAGTTTGCAAAAATGAGCTGCCTCTAAGTCTTTGTTATCCGTTGCATTTACAAACATATTCAGTCAATCTGTTTAGATTGTTGATTCATGTTGAATGATGCTCTTATGCTTTACTCAATATTTTAATGTTTATGGCAGAGATGTTCACAAGTCTTTTTTTGCAAGTCAAGTCTCAAGTCTTTGGTCACGAGTCCAAGTCAAGTCTCAAGTCTTTGTGGGGTGAGACTTGATCAAGTCTCAAGTCTTTGGTCACGAGTCCAAGTCAAGTCTCAAGTCTTTGTGGGGTGAGACTTGATCAAGTCTCAAGTCTTTGGTCACGAGTCCAAGTCAAGTCTCAAGTCTCTAACAAATAAAAGTCTCATGTCTCTTCTGGTTGTAATAAGCCTTCTATTGTCTGCTGCTATGCAGTCTGTTGAGAATACTGCACAGCTATATCTAAGACATGCAAAGCATTTACTGTGTTATTATCACTCCTATATCTATTAGCATACAGTATCAGTACTGATTAGTTGTTTGTTATATGATCACTTTAAACAGGCTATTGCAATGCAATATGAGGAAAACATCACACTTTAGCTAAATGCAAACAACTTATAAGCAAAACACTTCAGAATCAGAAATCAGTATCACAAATACTTTATTAATCCCCCACAGGGAAACTGTTAAAAGTACTTAAAAGCGGGTAATGATTAACGTCACCAACCTTTTTTATGTCATGTCAAGAGTTGGATGTCAACGCCACTCAACTCAAACAAGTGTGACAAGCAATTCACTAATCTTTTCAGATATTCAGTTACAAAGCTAGTAGCAAGCTAAGTTAGCATTACATAGCTGATGCTGAGCTAAACATGTTTGCTAACCGTCCATGCGTTAATGTGACTGACCTCTCCGGGTGAGTTTTCAAGTGCCTGATGAAATCCGACGTTGTTGCGCCAGCATCCTTGATTTTGATATTGCAGACTTTGCAGTGTGTGCTCCTTTTGTTGGTGCCGCCGGCGTTTTGTTCGAAGTGTTTGTAGTTGAACCTAATTACAAGCGGTACAGCCGCAGGTGTGCCGCCGGTCGCCATGGTGTTACTACGAGGTAGTAACAGAGGCGCGCACATCTGCGTAATGAGCCCGGCTAAAATAACTGGATGGCCTACCTGCCTGTCAGCCTTCCATCTGGGCACAAACTTATCTCGTGCCCTCATTGGTCATGTGCGCGTTCGTGTGTGTTGGAGGAGGCGGGCTCTATAAGGAAGTAGCAGCCTCTAGCAGATTATCTCCGGTTGTGTATTTTCAAATTCTAGCGATCTCGAGCCGGTTTCTCTCAAATGTACCTACCCCACCTTTAATACGCCAACAATAGAAAACACAATGATTGTTCACGAGTCCCAACACACGAGTCCAAGTCGAGTCTGAAGTCTTTTGGTCACGAGTCCAAGTCAAGTCTCTGTGTGTGCGACTTAAGTGCGACTCGAGTCCCCATCTCTGGTTTATGGAGACTACTGTCCCACACACAACTGATGCAAACAACTATAGGCCCATTAGTATTTTACCTGTCATGTCTAATATATCTGAAAAATGTGTAGCTGCTAATGCTAAGATAGGCCTTTATCTTCTTTCTCTGGTATTAGACACATTGTATGTACATGAAATGTCAAACTCCCTGACACATCAGGATGAGACTTTAGAACAATGCTCCTCACCGCCTCTGCCACACTCTCTCCCCTGCTTTCTTGGCTTTTGTAGCTTAGCAACAGCTTGTGGATTGGAGCACATCGAGGAGGAGGAGGGGGTTAATGGAGCAGCATGTCGAGCTGCTCCCACATGCCTCCCGTTGTTATTGTCTCTCTAATTTGACACTGTTTAATGGTATGGCTGTGTCTTAATGGCTCATACATCATCCTGTCAGTGAGGACATATACATATGAGCATGTTTAGCGCTGCTGACAGTTTTCTGTTGGAGAGCACAGCTTTTGTTTAGCGTGCATGAGAGAAGAGTTGAACAGTTTCAAATGTTTTCATACTTTAAAACAGAGATTTAGTTTTTACCAAAAAATGCATCTTTAATGTAAAATAGTAAACTGCTAAATAATGATGGTTGCCATATAAAGGTAGGATTTCTACCTCTGGCTCAAAGGGGAGTAAATTATAGAGTAGCATCAAATGGAAGCACTTAAGCACTTAAGTGCAATTTACCTCTAACATATCCAATGCATTTGACTTAATGTGCTGATAAGTTATTAATGTTACGTTCAAACAGTTTTTAGCTGTACCATGTTTGCACATCACTGGGAGATGCTGGTTTACACTTGTTAAAAGGATCAGGAGTGATTCTGAGCTGCAGTCTGACAGTTATCCTGCCCCTGCAGAGAGGAAACAGAACATATGCTTGTGTTGGTGGAGTGGTCTATTTCATTTTTTGTACCAGAAGAACAACTTCTCACACACTACATCTCAAGTAGTAAGCGATTTTGTTGGACACATATTGATAATGTGTCTTGCTGTAGCATAGTGGCTGAGAGCGTTCTGTGCACACAGCACTAAGGCTCTGCTGATCCGGAGCGTGGCCTCGATCAGCTGCACGGCGTCCGAGAGGCAGCGGTGTGCCTCTCCAAAGGATGTGGCAGATCTTCAGTGTGTTGATCAGCTGCGAACACAGCAGGAGGCCAGAGGAGCTGAGTGGGAGAGACATGTAGAAGCAATGCAAGAAGACACAGTACATCAACTTCAGTGTTCTTAGAACATTTACACAAATATACTACATTTACTTTTTTATAACAGTATTTAGTTTCACTGTACAGTTTGTAATTGAACATTCTGTTGTTTATCTTATTCTATTTACATGTATATATAGACTATTGCATTTGTTCACTTACAACATTATCTGCAACATTTAGCTTATTTTATTTATTTTGTATTTTGACATGTATATAGTTTACTTCATCTGCATTACTTCCACATTGGTCTTGCAAGATCATCTTGCATTATTTACATTGGTTTGAATGTTTTATGTCTTAAGACTTGTAGCATTGTTGACTTAAAGATCCCCTATTATGCAGACTCCACTTTTTCACGTATTTCAAACATAAATATGTGTCCCTTCTGTGTTAAGAGACTCAGAAAGTACCTCTATAAAAACTGAAAGTGAGCTGATAAGATGTTGGCCACTTTGTGATGTCACAATGTTTGTTGGCTTGTGAAACCATTAGCCACTAGCTTGTGAAACCATTAGCCACAAGCTTGTGTAGCCACTAGCTTGTGAAACCATTAGCCACTAGCTTGTGAAACCATTAGCCACTAGCCTGTGAAACCATTAGCGACTAGCTTGTGAAACCATTAGCCACTAGCCTGTGAAACCATTAGCCACTAGCTTGTGAAACCATTAGCCACTAGCCTGTGAAACCATTAGCCACTAGCTTGTGAAACCATTAGCCACTAGCTTGTGAAACCATTAGCCTAGCTTGTGAAACCATTAGCCACAAGCTTGTGAAACCATTAGCAACTAGCTTGTGAAACCATTAGCCACTAGCCTGTGAAACCATTAGCCTAGCTTGTGAAACCATTAGCCACTAGCCTGTGAAACCATTAACCACTAGCTTGTGAAACCTATAGCCTAGCTTGTGAAACCATTAGCCACTAGCTTGTGAAACCATTAGCCACTAGCTTGTGAAACCATTAGCCACTAGCTTGTGAAACCATTAGCATAGCTTGTGAAACCATTAGCCACTAGCTTGTGAAACCATTAACCACTAGCTTGTGAAACCATTAGCCACTAGCTTGTGAAACCATTAGCCTAGCTTGTGAAACCATTAGCCAGTAGCTTGTGAAACCATTAGCCTAGCTTGTGAAACCATTAACCACTAGCTTGTGAAACCATTAGCCACTAGCTTTTGAAACCATTAGCCTAGCTTGTGAAACCATTAGCCACTAGCCTGTGAAACCATTAGCCACTAACCACAGAAGGTAACCCACCCACCCCCCCCCTCATTCACATCTAAAACAGACACAGAATCAGCTCCTTTGAAACAGGACTGTAACAGAGGGGATTATGGCGGGCCCGGCGCCACGAGGGGACATTGCCCCTTCAGTTGTCTTTATTTGCCCCCTCACCTTGAGCATAATTTATCCATCAAAAAGTACAATAAATGTCACAATTATTAAATAACTTTAAATAATTATTTCCCCCAACACACGTTACTATGTTTAGATCAGATATGTGGGCCGGCAGTCAAGCAACATGTAAAAAAGCCTCAACCCCAAGTGAGCTTGTAGTTTTAATTAATGTTAGCGTGCGATGGGTGACCAAAACGTCCCCGTTTTCCGGGCAGAGTCCCCGTCTTCGGTGGCCGGTACCCGGTTGAAACTCGTGAAAATGTTCCCGTTTTTGAATGTGCATTAAAAAATATAGAGCAAGGTGAAATAAAATGTTACATGTCAGTAAAAACAGAGTAACAGTGTTGTGCCTTTTTGTAGCGTCAGCGTATTTCTTCTTCTTCTTCTTCTTCTTCTTCTTCTTCTTCTTCTTCTTCTTCTTCTTCTTCTTCTTCTTCTTCTTCTTCTTCAATGTACCTGCCCGCGAGATATTGGACAAAAGAAACTCGGCTAGTCGTGTCAACTAAATCCATAGTATTACAACAAAAGTGTTTTAAACGAGGTAAGTTAAGAATGTATGTTCTCAATCGCCAAGTATGGGATTGAATATTACATTAGTTGAGATTAGATGTATAGAGAACCGCAGTGACGCGTCCTAAAACCCGGATGTAAAATCCTTCCGGTTCCTTCGTCGAAAACCAATGCAATCTCTCCATAGGATTTTGGAAAATAGCTGGAAATAAGGTCTGTGGTTGAGACACATTTAAGAGACGGATCACGTTTTGGTCAGCCGGATAATATCCACATGTCTATCCTACTTTTATAATTTTATAATCATAAATCTAGTCGCAAGAAGCAAAATGCTAACGTTATGCTATAAAGGAACTACAGCAGGGTCGCTGCTTCAACGTCACGCCAACTTAAGATCCATATTTAAACATACAGATTGTAAATGTTTTTGTTTGAACCGTTTGCAGGAGGCAGGGACTTGCTTTCAAGCAGCACAGGGCAAACAAACTTAGAGGAGTGTTTACGTGTTCGGTGTAATGACGTAAAACGGCCTGGACAACTTCTGTAGTCCTATTCAGCCACTTGGTAACAACCATCGTTTTTCAGACACGTAAACTCTTCAAAAATCAAAGTCACTGCTGATGTATTTAATGTTGTAGAACAAATTCGTGTCAAACACAGACCTTATTTGGAGCTATTTTCCAAAATCCTATGGAGAAAATGCATTGCTTTTTATCGAAGGAACCGGATGTGGTAAAAATGCTAACTTACTTCCGGGTTTTAGGACGTGTCACTGCGGTTCTCTATTGTCTCCAGGGGGAAATTCATTTGCACAGCTCTGTTGTGGTAATCTGTATTATATAAACCGTATTGGTACAATGAGCGACATCTAGTGGCGGATTGTGGAACATTGATTTGATTTTTCTCATGGCAGTTAGACTCAGGGGTGCCCAACCAGTCGATCGTGATCGACCGGTCGACAACGGGGAGTTTCCCAGTCGATCGCGAGATGTGTCTAAAAATAGAACAACAATATTCAGTTTTATTAACATAATCTTCCTGTGCCAGAATAATGCACTTGAACGCATTGTGATTGGCCGACGTGACCCCATGAGTCGGGGCGTGGCTGGTGGGCAGTGGCAGTGCACTAGTTTGCTGACGTTGTCCGTGGCAACAGGAGTGACAGTCCGCACACACACAAGACCGCAATTATGGCAGAAGCAAAAAAGCCCAAAATATATAGTTTTCACTCCGAGTGGGAGGATGATTATTTCTGTATCTATTCCAATTCAAAGTCCATCTGTCTCATCTGCAATGCGAGCGTGGCTTTATCGAAGAAGGGTCATTTAGGAGCGGCCTTTCAAAACAGTGCACAAACGGTACGAGACGGAATTCCCTCCTAATTCTGCCCTTCCTCCCAAAAGGGGAGGGGCCTGAAAGGACAGCTAAATGCACAGCAGTTCATTTTCACCTGGCCCAACAACAAGAGCAAGGCTGCTACCATAGCATCTCAACGTGTCAGTCACGTTCTTGCGAAACACATGAAGTCTTTCAAAGACGGCGAAGTTGTGTAAGAAGCTTTCCTGGAGGCTGCCGACGCGCTTTTGGGGACAGTAAAAATAACAGAAGCATTTCAACAGGTTTTTGATTTAATAAAAAATCAAGTTAGATACCGTTATTAATCAGCTGTACGTTTTAGTTTGTTTGAACTTATTCATTTTAATTATTGTACAAAATGGTAGAAGAATGCAAACTTAAATTGATTATAGTCTATTATCAATTCAGGTTAAGAAACTAGTGTTGCCTGCATCCTATTTTAAAGGCATTTCTTTTTATAATCTACTAAAATGCAACAAAAAAAGGATTTGATTCTATTGATGTTGATGTATTTTGTATTGCACTTTGGCAGCAGGTTCCTGTGTAGCTTCAGATCTGAGTTGTCTTATTAGTAAGCCTAATTTATACTTTTGTAGCAACACTATTTTTATATAATGTCAAAGAAAGGGTTCAGAGTCTTTTCTCTTTTTCCTGTGTCATATGTGGCAGCACTGTTCAGTGTTTCTTGAAAACATTACCCACTGTAGTGACGTGTGAATAAACTCCAACTCTGTATCAACAACACTGTTGTGTAACTTCAGTTAAATACTTGTATGTGTGTAGATTAGAAAGAGGTAAGATAAAGGATCTGCAGTATTTTATGAAGTATTAATCGTACAAAGGTCAGTTTTATCCAAGTAGAAGTGTGTATTTACCTGGTAGCAGGCTGTCAGTAATGGCTACGCCTCTCTATTTGGACTGGTAGATCTCTGCAGACTGGCAACTTTAAAAGTACCTCTCGGTTCAAAAAAGGTTGGGCTGGTTTGTCTCTCGATCAGGGGTGATCGAGAGACAAACCAGGGGAATTTACCTGTGTCTGTCCATTTGTTGTAGTGTTTTATCCAATATTACATTTGGTTTATATATTAGTCACTTGCTTATGAAATGCCAGGTTTTAAGCCTTGGTCTGAACATTCAATCCTGGAAATAAAAAATCAACCAGATACATTTTTCTAGATAGATAGTAAGTAAGTAACATATGTATAGGAAGATGAGTTAAGGGGTAGAGGAGAAAAGGTTATGGTATAATTACAAAGCCAATTTATAAATGGAGGAAATCAATTTGAGTCTGTTTACCAAAGGGCAGCCATCTAATAATGTACTATCTGTTATTAAAGATCAGAGGAAAAGAACAGAATGAGAGGGGTAAATCCGGAATACAAATAAAGAAGCAAAGAAATTGTAGAGCAGTGAGAATGAAAAATTGCGAGTATTTTTCGTTGTTCTTAGAGAAAAAAAAATCACCCCCTCGGATTTTTTAACAGCCCCCTCAGTCATTTCATCCTGGAGCCGGGCCTGGATTATGGGATGCTGCAATGATCTGTTTGGTGTTTCAGCCAATCAGAGACATGTTCTGTATACATCTGAGATCTATAATATATTGTTGATAAATACTCTAATAGGGGGCCTTTCCGATTCCCACTCCCATGTCAGCACTGTAGCTACTGTGCATATGACAATAAAGCCTTTGAATCTTAAAATGTTCAGTCAAAGATTTTAGCATGGGGGATTTCATGTAACTTTAAAAAGAGTCAACGCTCTGTAGTTCTGTGAATCTAAAGAGAGACTTATTCATGAATCCCGCAGCAGACCTTCGATAAGACTGTACCATCGTCCTTTCTGCTGAGGGCTGAAGGCCGAGCACACACTTCTGATTCATTCATATGTATCAGGTCAAGCAGGTAGTCTAGACTGTCTTCGCCTACTTCCTGGAGTAAATCACATCCTCGCTCTAAATGTATTTCCTCTCTCCTGGATCACACATAATTCACTGTTTTCTTCTTTTTAAAATCCATCATCCCCTCCAGTGTACCATCATCTTATCTGAAGCCATGAGTGTGTAGCAAGGCTAAACGTGTGATAGAAATGCATTAGTGTGTGGAAGACTGTGTCACTTCAGAAAAGGTTTGCATCTTCCATCATCTTTCAGGACAGTCCATGGTGACATTTTGTAAAAGATGCAAGAGAGGAAGGACATTATGAAGAGGGCCTGTGACTAAAGTGCCCCAGCCTCCTTATTGGGACATGTGCTGTATTGTTTGTGTATGAACATATTCATATCTACCCTGCTGGATCGAGTCATAATATGTACCTTGTCAAGTTCTCCTTCGCACACTCACACATTCCCTGCTCCCAATGGGTTCGTTCAGTGACAGAGAAATAAAGGGAGACACAAGCACATTTCAGATACACATGCTTCAGAGGAAAGGCCACTTTCACCGCAGTCATGTACGCTCAGCAGAGCTTGCATTGCCACCAAGTGTGAAGTTTTCCATAGGCCACATTTATAAGGATGGAAACAAGGTGGGTCCCACAGAGCCCTCCATGGTGCACAGTTCACTCTTCAGTCATGTTGATACAACTGCAGGGATAAAGAGATACATGCTCTCAGACTGACCGGTGAGCAGAACAGAGAGGAAAGAGCACCGCTACTTCTGCCAGAGGCTTTCTCTTTCTTTTTTCCAGCCATTCCCATCACCACTTTTCACCCTGCTCAACGGTGCAGCAAAAACATTTATATCCACTCGAATAACTCAGAAGCATGAAAGGAAAAAGGGAAAAGTTTGGGATGCTGGGCCAAAGGGGATGGAGTTGGATTGGAGGTGATATGCTGTGGATGCTTGGATTACTTTTGCCAGACGTCATGTGGAGTTAGAGTTCATTTCAGCAGACAGATTGTTCACAGAGTGGTGTAGCTGTGAGGTGCATGGAGGTAAGATCAAAGCCAAAGCAATAAATAACAGGAAGACATAGTTCTTAATAAATAAATAAAATAATACATGTAATCCTATGGTTCTATCTAGGTATGGCAAAACATCAGAGAGCTAAAGGAGAATCTGACACTTCACAGTTTGTATCATCAGTTTATAGTTAAATGATTATAAAAATGATTGATTATATTTGTCTCAAACAAGACTTGACTTGTGAACTGGAATGTTCTAATACATGAACACAAGCCACCTGAGCAGCAGGTACACAAGTTATACCCTCACCACTTCTTCGAGAAGTGTTCTGTACCAGGGATTTTAAGGTCAGAAAATGTTTGTGTTGCAGACAACATAATTATAAGTATAATTATAAGTATGCATCCATTGTTCCATTCATTATGTGCGCACAGGTAGGACGCTTGCTGTATAATTGGCAGCACCCTCAGGTCTCCTGCAGTTATCTGCAGTTTTCCCCCCGAAGTCTTGCTATCAGGCACCGCGTCTTTTCCAAAAGCCAGCCGGTTAGAGTCTGTAGACGGTTAATGCCCGTCAGACACTCTGATAGGATTTGATTGAATGCTATGGGCAAAAAAACAATTACATACTATTGCAAGCTCTGCAGGAAAGCAGAAAGAGCCTGGCGAGGCTGGGGTTATTTCTTGAAGAGCACCAGCCCCATCTTCTGTCCCTGCCAGGCAAAAGCAACGCTATTAATCTTCATAACATGGACGCAAACTGAACTGTCTGAGAGTGAAGCAGGAAAAATGAGTGCTACTCTGGTTTAGATGTGGTTTGCATATATCATGAATCATTGCTGATCAATACCGCATCATTTCAATCAGGCTTTCTGACAGCGTGAATCATGTGCAGGCCTTTGTGTGGGGAGAGACGATGTGCCTGATGTGAGCTCAGCCCTGCAGCATTACCTGAGTGTGCTGTATAGCTCCATCTGATGAGCTGATGATGGTGATATCTCATGATGACCTCACATCCGAGGCCGGCCTCTCACCTGAGGACTTGATTACAATTCCTGATCTCAAACTGAAAGGTGAGCCTTTCAGTTTGAGCTGACTTTTGGGGTCCCTAAGCAAGCTTTGGCTTGGGGGCCCCCTCACTCTTGCGTGTTCTCACGACACTAGAGATGTTAAGATTCACCGATTCGCATCGGTGCACCGGCATAAACGTTCAAGATGTGAGTGCACCGGTTGAAAGAGTGCACATCGGCTACAGGTTGGGTTGAACCGGGTTGAACTCGCGATGCATCGATTGCGTAGCGTCTTTGCATCGGTACAAAATTGATTCAAAATCCCCTCATCTTGTCAACGCTCAGCAGAGACGATCTTTGATAATTGCTTCGCCACTACGGAGGCCGAGAGTCTCAGTTATCAACACACACGGAAGTTGAGGAGAAAGAGAAACGCAGCGCACCGAAAAATACCTACAAATCAAACGTTTGGCAACACTTCGGATTGTTCAAGAAAGACGTTGTAATAGTCCTTTATGCTATATCGTTGACCGCAGGTCATGGAGAGTGATAAGGTATCCGTAGACCTTTGTATGAGGTATCTTTATTACTCAACAGGTCTACAGCCATGATACATAGATCCGTCCTAGATGCGGGCTTGCATACACACAGTATCACTCCGCAGCCGCACCCCATCAGTAACGTCCTGATGGTATATGTGCGCGGCACTATATTCTACAGACGGTCAACTTGAAAAATCGCTCGCAAATTGTTAACGATGCCGAGCTGCTTTAAAGTACACACGTAGTACGAGGAACTTAGCGACGCACATAAAGAGGCGACATGGGGTCTGCGGCTGAAAAGAGAAACCCGGAAGTTAGACATGAGTGAAATCACTCAGTGAGGTGTTCTGTCAGAGAGTGGTGTTTAGTTTACAGCAGCCTGTGATGGCCAATCACAGTTTACATGTCTTCCTCACTAGCAGTTATGAAAGAGCTGTTTGTGAAAGGTTATTTGTATTCTTTATTGTTATAGAACCCACTGCTTTCTGCTCTCTGGTGAGTCAGCCTCTGGATGAGTGTTCAGCACATCAGGCAGCAGCTGTATGGGCATGACACTATGGTAGCTGTTATTTGCACATTGTTAATTATGAGCAATGCATCCTTACATTGTTTAACTGTGAGGTGTTATAACATGGTACTGTCCTCTGGAGAGCTTTCAAAGGTACAAAAATAAACGGCATGATGGGATGTGCAGTACCAAATATGTAAAGCACTTTTTTGTTAATGTATGATTTGCTGCATATAAGGAATACAACAAAAATCCTCAGTCGTACCATATTGAAGTATCATTATTTTTGCATCGTGTTGAATCGCATCGTATCGCACCGAATTGCATAATGTTGAATCAAATTGTATCGAACTGTATCGCAACAGGGGTGAATCGTATCATATCGCATCACCTGGTGTTTCAAATGTATCGTTAATGTATCGTATCGTGGCTACATATCGAGATGCGCATCGCATCGGCCTCAGTGATGGAGATGCACATCCCTACACTACACACAACACGGAACCAACTTTTCTCTTATGATGTTAGCATAAGAACACATATTGTATAAATAAGCATGTAAACACCGTGGACCTAACATCCTCTTGGGGGGTCCGGGGGCATGCTCCCCCAGGAAGATATTGTTTTAAATATTTAAGTTAAAATCATCAATCTGGTGCACTTTGAGAGCAACATTAAGAGATCTATGGATACATCTCTCAACACCCATATGAAACTTAACTGTAAACAGATTTTTCTTGATGGATATTTTATAAATCACTTAAACTGTATTCTTGTTTTGTCATATAGGATTTCATAATTGTTTTTCATTTATTCTCTCTGGCTGTCCATCTCATAATGTTCACATAGAAACTAGCTGTCAATAGGAATATAATTCAGAAGAATTATAATTTCATACAAAAATCTGTCTCAAAAAGAGGTTTCACATTTAAATTCAGGTGTTGTTATGGCAACGTCAGTGGCCAAACAGCCACATGTACTGCTGCAAATACGTTCAAACATGCTGTCGATACGTAAAGCAGTGGCAACTATGCCACCATTTCAGCTGACTCTTTCTCAGAAATACTGTCAAATAACATCCATACATTTCAGTGCTAGGTTAATGCTTAGCTAAGTTAACTATGAAATACTTTAACTGACAGGACTCAGGATCAACTGTGTACTGTAAGGTAGCTTCTAGCTTCATGTCGAACAGTAAGTCAACATTTCCCAGAGAGCTTTCTTTTAAATCACCAGGTAACGCTTAAAAAACATTACATTTAGATGTTATGACAAAGTGTTTATTTAATATATCTGGCTATAGCTATTCAAAGTAACGTCAACGATTCAAAGTAACGTCAACGTAGCTGTAATGTATGCTTTGCTTACATGTTCGCATCACTTGGAAGTTTACTGACATTTACATACCTTGTTCACCTGGCTCAGGTTGTTGTGTGAGCCACCACTTGAGAATGTTCGTCTTTTTTAAGAAAAAAATGTCTTATCTCCATCTTCAAAAACTCTGAGTCCGACTGACAGTTTATTTTAAACATTGTCACAGCTCACAGGATAGGTACCTGTCAGCCAATAAGACAGATGTTTATTTCCATTCAACTCTGGAAATTACAATCCTGCTGTCCTCTCTGGTGTCATGATGAGGTTCAGGTAAAGTACGGTTAATGTATTATATTATTTACTCAATAATATAATACATGACTTTGAGAGTAGGCAATCTAGGCATATTAACACAATTAATTAAACATAATTATCACGGCGACGGAGTACTGATATTTTTGTATTTTTGTTGTTGTTGCTAGGCGGCCCCTTAGTGGCTGCGGGGCCCTAAGGGGTCAGGCCGGCTCTGGCCACTGGTCCATGCTCCATGGCAAAGAAAGCAGGGCTCCTGCAGCCTGTAAGCATGTGTTGTCAGTAGTATTTGTAGTATTATTGGTACTATTTTCATTATTAGTTTCATTAGACTATTGCAATGCACTCCTCTCCGGTCTCCCAGCCAAATCCATCAACCGCTTGCAACTTGTCCAGAACAGCACAGCCAGAGTTCTCACCGGTACAAAAAGGTCAGCACACATCACCCCCATACTTGCACAACTACACTGGCTCCCAGTCCACTACAGGATCCAGTTCAAGGTTATGCTCCTCACATACAGAGCCCTGAATGGACAAAGCCCAAAATACCTCTGTGACCTCATTCATACCCAGACATCTACCCGCTCTCTCCGCTCCAGCCACGCTCCTCTTCTCTACATCCCCCGCACACGTCTCCGAACAATGGGAGACCGAGCCTTCTGCTCATTCGCCCCGCGCCTCTGGAAATCCCTCCCAGATCAGCTGAGATCTGCCCCTTCCACCAAAGTCTTCAAAACCGGCCTTAAGAACCTCTTCTTTCGGCAGGCCTTCGAATAAACTTTGAGCATGGTTCACCTGGAGTACTGCCATTTTTATCGCTATCTCAGACTTTTATTTTTGTACTCTATTTTATATTTTATTTTTTTATTTCTTCTTATTATTACAATTATTTGTCTTTTATTATCTCAAAGCGTATCAGTATCCCTTGTTGTGAAGCACTTCGAGATTTGTCTTGGCAGATGAGAAGCGCTATATAAATTAAATATATTATTATTATTATTATATATAAGTATAGGACTATATATGCAATGTATATTGTAAAACAAAGTCAACACTTCCAGTTCCAACATGTTCTTCCCAGTGTTGTTTCCAACTGTTTCTCTCAAGTATCTAAATTGCAGTGTTGTAGTCAAGTCACCAATTCACGAGTCCAAGTCACTCTCGAGTCACCATTCTTCGAGTCCGAGTCCAAGGGAGAGTCGTAGTCGAGTCCGAGTCACCCAAGGATGTCCGAGTCGAGTCATCAATACCTGTGTTCAAGTCCGAGTCCAAGTCCGAGTCACCTAAGGAGTGTCCGAGTCGAGTCCGCGTCATCATTACCTGAGTCCAAGTCCGAGTCACCCAAGGAGTGTCCGAGTCGAGTCATCAATACATGTGTTCAAGTCCGAGTCCAAGTCCGAGTCACCTAAGGAGTGTCCGAGTCGAGTCGGAGTCATCATTACCTGTGTTCGAGTCCGAGTCCAAGTCCGAGTCACCTAAGAAGAGTCCAAGTCAACACAGAGTCTTCGTGTATTAATCTTCGTGGATATATGTGTTGAAATATAGCTGCTCCTCTACATTGCTTTTATCCTGTCATGTTATACTAATCTGTCTATTGAACTGCTGTGAAGCGACTTTGGCTACAATTCTTGTAATAGGTGCTATTTTCATCCTATAATACACAGTTTAAGCCCGGATGCCCCCGGCGGAGAAACGCTCACGCTACATTAGCATCTGCGATCTTTTCTACTTCATGCTATCTGCACAAATGGTTTAGATTAAAAGGTTAAAAAGCCCAGGCAGTTCAGAGAGAATGCACAGGCAGCTTTGCATGAAATTCTTCTGGACGTGTTTGTGGTGATAGTAGGGTGACCAGATATCCCGCTTTGCGCGGGACTGCACAGCATTTTCACGACTTTTGGTGCGTCCCGCAAATTGAGACGATGTCCCGCATATTTCATTTTGATTGGCTAAAACGCTTTTCTTTAAAATCAGATTCATCCAATGGCTGTTGAGAAAGCAGGGAAGGCTATCATCAGGGGGCTGTGTTTGCTGTCAATCAAACTGTAAAACACGGCGGGGCGGGTGCTGGTCAAGTGTTAACCAATGAGAGTAACTCACTCACACACACCACCCCACCCCGCCAAACAACAACAACGAACACAGGCGACGCAGCAGGTTATGGAAAATGGAGGAAACTGAAACTACAGCTAAGAAGAAAAGAAGATGCACATACAACAAAGACTGGGAAGACACTTACCCGTGGGTGAAGCCAGTGCAGCGTTTTTTGCAATCTTTGCAAGAGTAATTTTTAAATTTCACATGGCGGTGAATACGACGTCAAAAGACACAGAGAATGCGATTCTCACAAGAAACGTGTCGCTCAAAAAGAGACATCCCACTCGATGGAGACATTCCTCCTCAAACCAAAAAATGATGGCCACTCAGACAAGGTGACAGCAGCAGAAATAACCAGTGTTTACCATACAGTGCAACACTCCCATTCATACCGGTCACATGACTGGTAACAAGCTAGCTCCGACCATTTTTCCGGACTCTGAGATAGTAAAGAAAATGTCATGTAGTCGTACAAAAGCAGCGTCCATAATAACAGATGTGCTTGCCCCTGCCTCTGTGGAGAGATGTTTGACAGAGTCAAAGACACCAGTGGGTCTAGGTGACAAAATATGTGGGGGCCCACCTTCTGTTGCTGTGATGGACACAACTGAAAGCTATTTTATTTGATGTATTATTATGTTTCTGTTCCCTCCTGGCCAGTGTTGGTTTTATTTTATCTATTAATTGTTGAATTAAGAAGATGCATTTCTAAACACTTGAAGTGAATAATGCCTGCTGCCTTAGTTTACTTTTCTTTATTAAAACATTTCATTTTGACTTCACTTTCTGCTCTGTTGTTATATATTTGTTACGTTTTTTTTTCCCGGGGGTTGGGGGGTGCTGTTGAGAGGGTGTCCCACATTGTCCCACATTGTCCCACACAACCATACTCCTTGTCCCACATTTGGTTTGTTGGGATCTGGTCACCCTAGGTGATAGTGAGGGTAATTGTTGTGTTGACAAGACAGTAGTGACGGCCATCTTGGTGACGTGTGTTGTTCTGCGAGACCAGAGATGTAGTTCATTGAGCGTTTAACACAAACAAATGTGTTACTTCACAGATTTTAATTGTTTTGACATCATACGTGTAATTCGTGGCACAATTCAAACAGGATCGAAAGATAATCTTTCTCTCGCCATTGACTTCAATACATCATATTTCCGAAATAAGGTGAAAGGGTTCACAAAATATGACTACTACTCTTATTGTTTAACATGTTGGGTTACTTGATGTTACTTCATGTTAAGGCTAATACAAATGCAAGGCTGTAATGCTAACTAACGTGCTAGCGACTAGCTAGGTAGCTAACTTGATCCAGCCACTCCTGGTCCTTTCATCAGACGGAAAGCGAAAGAACGAGCAAGACCCATTGCCGGTATGATAACAACCTGGCACTAAGCACACAGGCATCTTGTTAAAGTTATCTGATCTTAGCTATCTCTTAGTGGAGGAAAACAATTGTGACATCAGTCTTTCTAGTTGCGTATTTTTCATAGTCTTATATTTCAACAGTTTTACTACAAACTGTGACTTTTTTGACATGGAAATTATTTTTTAAGATTGACAAACACCATATGTAATTCATGGCACGATTCAAACAGGATCGAAAGATAATTGTTCTCTCTCCATTGACTTCAATACATATTTTTTTCGAAATAAGGATGGCCGTGACTTTGCCTCTCTATGCGCTCTGCAGCAGTAGCCCCCGCTGCGACAGAGTCCAACAGAGAGGCAGAAGCTGCGGGACAGTAGCCTAGAAGTGATCCTTCGTTAGCGTGAAGAGTCTGCTAAGCTTTATGCGCTCCGCTCCTTGGACACATGTAGTTGGTGATCCCTGATCTACAGGGACCAAACGGCATTGCCCCGCTGTGAGCCCTGGGGCAGACCCTTCCCACACAGGATGCCTCTCCCCTATTTGAAAGCAGCCCTTCACGTTCAGTCTTGTTCGTTAGAGCAGACGCCCCCCCAAGAGCCAGCCAGTCAGTCTGTGAAAGGCCACAGGAGCATTGTATAAGCATCCCATCCTTTGGTTAGAACAAACCTCTTTGCTCTCCTATACCTAATCAGGATTTCCCCCCAACTCCCTATTCTTCTGACAGCATGACTACCTGTGGTGTTGTTCTGCCGGGGGATTAAAAACCTCTGAGTGCACCTTCAGGAGGAGAAAGCAATGGGAATGAACTGAGGTTCAGCATTATCAGCCAGCGTGCCATAGGTGGCTGCCGTCCTAAGCCCTGAGGAAAAGGACTTAATAACAGCCTAATTAAGAGCACAGTCCTCCACTGATAAGGGTCCCCTGAGTCACGCTAATTAAAAGCAGAGGGGGGCTTCAGAGTGGGCAGATTGGACACAGTCAGTGAAACTTTAAGTTTCATGCCAAAACGAAAGCCGGGCTAATCTGTCTGCTTCCTGTGTTGCTTTGTGTCCGCCCTGATGCTCCTCACAGGTATGTATTACTGGTGGCCATATTAAGACTAGAAAAGGGTGCATTTGCACAATGATCCTGACAAATTAGATTTGTTCGTGTGTGTATGTAGAAAGTTCCGCCTGCATGGAGGCGCCCACTTGGTGGCAGAAGAGCTCTACTGACTCACATACCTGTACAGCTCTCTCCCGAGCAGGAGAAAAACACTTCTGCTTCCAGGTAAAATCAGGAGTAGATGTCATGAGTATCACCCTGGTTCTGTTTTCCATGTGAGGAAGAAGATGTTGCTATTGGGATTTATGAACAGTTCTTAGAAAACCATAACATGCCATGTTCCTTTCACAGAGATATTCCGTCTCATGTGAGTGCTGCTGTCTGGATCATTGTGAATATTGGTTCTTGAATTAAACCTGAAGGTATTTGACGAGTAGCTTATTCTAATGTTACCTTTGTAATAAGTACTAGATACATTTAGGATTTAAGACAATATCGCATTATCACAGCTATATATCTGCAGCATGATGCTTGGGGGGGTTTAAAGTATTTCTCCATTACTGGAAGCCGAAAATAATGTGTCATACGTCAAAAGCATGTTTATCTTGGAGCAGTGTCCACTTAGGCCACTGTGCAACTGCATGAGGAAATATTAAGGCTACGGAAATTGAAATCACAATTCCACATTTCCCTCTGGCAGTATAACTCAGGCACTTCAAAGTTCTTCTTTGTTGTTCTGCTTACAACAAATGTCTACCTCAGTGGATTTCATGTTGGGCATACAATGTTTCTAAAATTACTATCATCCAAGAAAAGTGGAAGAATAAGTGACTCAGAGTCAGATAATATTGTGCTCGGCAGTCACGTGCATGTGGCATGCATGCAGTCCTGTTTTGATACTAACATGCGTAGCTAATGGAATAGCGAGAGCAAGCAGAAAAAGACATGTCCTGCTCCGTGCACTCCTGTTGTCTCTGGTTTCATCCTTATCCGTTTCACTGCCAATGCTAGTGCTGTCATGATAGTAAGGGCAAGGACTGTTCATACGCAAAGCATTTCTCATCTGGGAAGAATTGATTTAATGACAACATGCAGCAGCCACAATCGATGCTGCAGAGGCAAAAGTACATTATGAGGAAAGGAAGACAGATAATGGAGGATCACCGAGCCATTTACATCACTCTAACTAGCATCCTTGAACACTCCCCCTCTCCTTACTCCAAAATTACCCAGTGGAACAGGCCAGTGTCTGAACATGTTTCATTTCTTCCACACCTCCCCTTCTATGACCCACTTGCCTCCCATCAGTCACATGTGGGACTACTGGAGGATGATCATTTCAGCTTGTGACCCACAGTTTGAGCCTCGCTGGTACTCAGCTGACTGCTGTACGTGTGGATGGGGATAGATATTTCATAAGTTCCTTAAAAACACAAACACACACTATGTTTAGGATCCAACTCAAGTCTTTAGAAGGGAAGGGTTTCTCTGCCGGTGGCGGCATCTCATGACAAGATCCTCTAAACAGTGAGAGTAAAGAGTTAATGACTTCTATTATCGCAGAGTTTACATCACATAAGTACGGTGGCCCTGAAGTGAAAGACACCACAGCATTTCACAAAACACCACTGAACAGGTTAGCCATTAAAATACCCGACAGTGTTAAGGACCTCCATAGAATCCAGGCCGCTGTGGAGTTGAATAGAGTACATCACAATATACATTTGACATTGGATGTCTCATTAACACATCTACCTTTATACACATTCACTCCCATAATGGAGCTGCACAGCAAGATTCCACTTTTGCACCGCAACTGAATGGAACACATTTGCATATTGTTCCATTTAGAAAGGGCTAATTGGAACCAGCCATCCTATTGTGTAATTCAATTTGAGTGTGAGTCAGAACAGACAAAAATCCATAATCTCTGTTTGCTTTCAGCCTAAATAACCATGACAACACTCCACTGCTGTCTTGTGTTATGTGTCACATAGCAAGTCAACTTAAGCTTTGCTCTCAGACGATATAGAGGAACATTATAAACTTTCTCAAGTCCACTTGGCTGGTTTAAGCTGCCACTGGCTACAGTTTGGTTTCCCTCCCTTTATTCGCTGTGCACTGAGGAGCCCAGGTGCTGGTAGCGAGCAGCTTGCGTGGCAGCAAAGTGATATTTTGATGAGATGACAGTCAGTTTGCATTGCAATTCTGCTGTGCGGCAGAACATTGTGGCCCAGCGGTCCGGGGGGACAGGCAGATCCAGAGGTCCACACAGCTGGCATCGGATCCTGCCAACTGCGGCAGCTCCACATCACAGATGTTCTTGCAGCCAGTGTTGGCAGCATCTAGCTCTTTGTGTTGACCTTATTCACAAGCAGAAGAAGCCACAAACGAAAAGTGTTTAATGACAGTTGAATGACGCCAGTTCACGGAGAACAGACACCAAACTAATCCATGTGGTTACATCCTTTAGCCTTAACAAATTAGCAATTTAGTGCTAATGTTAACCAGAGCATATCATTACCTATGGTCCTTACAGTTTGTCCATATGTTGTCCTTTATAGTAGTAGCTAGAGTCCTATAGTGAACCAAGGAGTGTTAAGTACACCAACATTTTCATGATTGAAATATAGAGTTGGCCTACGGGTCTCCAGCACTGGATGCTAACGTGCATATGTTGGGCAATTTGCACAATTAGCTTTAGTTGGGTTAATTATCATGAATTACCATGATAGCCTATGGGGACAGTTAAAAAATGGCTAGGCCGATTTGGAAGATGTTTTAGTGATTTTGGGGGTTATTGGGAAAATGTCAGTTTTAACCAGAAAGTGTCCATATTTGTGCTCCCAGTGGGCTGAATTTGACACATTTTGGGTCGATGTTGAAGATGTAGGGTACTCTCGATCATTCGGATTGGACAGATTGCCTATTATTTGGGAAAAAAGTAGTCCACAATAGAAATAATAATTTGCATCTTGTGCTCCCTATATCCAATGGTCGCAAAACAGCCCAACGAGAGTCTGGCCACTTTCTGGTTAAAACTGACATTTTTTGTTATGAAAATATCCAAAATTGATTCAGCATCCTCAATTACCACCAAAAGTACTCCAAAATGTTCCAAATCGGCAAATAATTGTTTTAAGTATTGTCCATAGGCAGTGGCGTTTCTATATGTACAAAAGTGGTGGGGCACAAAAAACTCAGATGTCTATATATAAGCTTCTACAGAGAGGTTCATGGCTGGTGAGGCACTGGCTCCGACTCTTCAGGTTTACAAATATATTAAATCAAAATATAATATTATTTTCAAAAGCTTTTTTTGTCTGATGCTTCAATTACTTTTAAACAGACAGTTCAACAGAAGGATACCCAAACAAATGTAATTTTATCATTTAAATATTGAATTGTTCTCTCTTAGTAAGATCCCATTTTCAATAACATTGCAGTCTTACCTTGACTTGAAGATGAAGTCCATTTGCCTATCCTTCTGGACAAACATCTCTATTACTTTTTTGTAAAAGTCCTCCTTATCTTCTTGTAGTTTCAAAAGTCTATCATAAATCTAATCTAATCGATAGATTTATGATTCGAAAATGATAAAAGTAGGGTAGACATGTGGATATTATCCGGCTGAACAAAACGTTCATTTATCGAGCAGCTACGTTTCCCACAAATCTTATTTGGAGCTATTTTCTAAAATCCTATGGAGAAATCTCGTTGCTTTTTTGTGGAGGGAAACAATGCGCAGCTTACTTCCTGGTTTTAGGACGCTCACTGCAGCTCTCTCGTCTCCTCTTCACACTTTTCGCGGCACACGTACTTACAGCCAATCAGCTCTGAATGATGTGAGATGACGTATGGTGGGGATGGCAGCACTTTGCCCCTCTGGTCATTATTTTTTGCCACACACATTACATAGGAAAATACTGCATGCGCAGTGTAGTTTTTACAGTCACAGTTCACTTAGGCAGTCAGAGGGAGGGGCAGGATCGGGTTTTGTCCCACATGGCTCTAAACAGCTCAATAGGCACACACTGTAGATACTAATTAGAAGAACACAGACTAAAACAGCAACGTACAGACAAATCAGAGGATTAAACACAAATATATTTTATATATTTTTTAATTTATTTTTTGCATTTTGTTGTAATCATTATTTTAATACTTTCTGCTGACACTAGGTGGGGCTGTGCCCCACCTGCCCCTAATTACCAGTCACCACTGTCCATAGGCTATAATGCCATTAATGCTAATTAGCACAACTTAAGCAATCTGTGCATGTTGCCTAACAGTTTCTATGTGCTGGGGACTCGTGCTATACAGTTATATCATAACACTTTGGGGTGCTCAACATTTCTGGGTTCACTATTTTATTTTCTGGGCAGTAGTGGCTCAGTCTGTAGGGACTTTGACCGATGGTTTGCCGGTTCACGTCCCGATCGGACCAAAGGAGTGTGAACTGGTACCTGGAGTAGTGTTGCACGGTGTACCGATATCTATGCTGGTAAGTGTACTATCATCCTCGTCACTTTCTCTCTGGGCATAGTCTTTCAGAGACTTTGGGGGTTTATGTTCCTGGGGGGGATATCTCCCACTGCATGAGGCACGTGACGTCACCCTAGGGTGCTTCTCGCCATCATCCTCCGGTGGCTGTTGACCGTCTGTCTGCATGTCTGTTCTCAGTACACTAGGCTGTGGCGTCTCTCTTTTCTCACACCCTACTCTGGAGTCCAGCTCTGGCTCCTGTGTCTGTGTCTCGTTCTCACATGTTGTCTTTGTGACAAACTTTACTAACCTGTGCTTTTGCACTTTCCCCTTGCCGGGATAATAGACGAGAAAAGCGGGGCTGCCCTTGTCATGCCCTACAAAAAGTCCTTGCTCACACCTGGACTCGAGTTTTCCTCTGTCCTGTTGGTAAGCATAACACACTGACCCAAACTTGTGCATCCTGGCTAGATCACACCTTGTTCCTGTCAGTACTGTATATGGGGTGGTGCCCGTGTGCTTGTTAAAACACCGATTTCTGGTATAAGCTGCTTCTTGGACCGCATAATGCCATAGACTCTTAGGTAAGTTACCGTCTATTAGCTTACACCTAGCCATTTTGAAAAGAGTGCGCCCTTCCCTCTCAGCTATCCCGTTCTGGTGCGGGGAGTAAGGACAGGACGTCTCGTGTCTGATCTTGTTCCTTCTCAGCAGTGACTGAAAGTCTCTATTTGTAAACTCTGTTCCGTTGTCGGACCTCAGGCATGTACGCTGCCATACGGAGCTACATCTGCAAGGAATTTCTTTGTGAAGTGCGTCACTCTTTGCTTTGAGAAAGTAAACAAACACTGCCCCTGTATACACATCTGTGAAAGACTGCATATGTAAAGCCACCTATGGACTCATTATTTACTGGACCGGCTAGATCTGTGTTAACTAGCTCAAGTGGTGACTTTACTTTTTCTGTGGGACCTCTGTTCCTTGTTTGAGTGAACTTTCCCTTTATACACACATCACATTCTTTGTTAGGTCTATGCTTTTCACCGTTAATGTGCATGCCTATTGTTACCGCCTGCAGCTTCAGTATATCCTCGTAATTACAAACCCATGATCTCATGCCATGTCTGAATATCATGACTGACATTACACACATCATTTTCATTACATTCTGTTAGTAGATAATACATTGTCTTGTACACCTCAATGTTAAATCTCGTACCGTCAGACTCCACAAGAACATTGTTACCTTCATTGAAGAACACCTTGGCACTATTTGCAGTAGCAGATTTTACAGAAAATAGTTTTGGGGGGAACGAGGGTATGTAGAGGGCGTTCTTCCACGTCACTGTACACCGGCGCCCCTCACTGTCTATGAGGCATACCTGTGCGTCTCCTCTGCCGTGCGCCAACCCGAAAGTGCTCTTCCCGTCTGCCAGCTCCATGCTGTGTCTCTCCGCCTCGAAGGTGCTGTCAAAGTTCTTGAATCGGTTCCTGTCGTTGATAATGTGGGACAACGCACCTGTGTCCGCGATCAGTCCCTTCCTTTGGGCCTGCTGCTGCTGCGCTGCCCGGCTGGCTTATGCTGTCTGCGCCCCGAAGGTGAAGTCCTCTCTTCCCGCTGCTCTCCGGGCGTCGTCTCGACTCGCCTCACGTCCACCTCTGCCGCCATCTTGTCCACAGCCGCCATCTTGCACGCGCGCGTACCAAGCGCTCTGTTCGCGCTTCTTTCGACACACTCTGTATGCGTGTCCCGAAGTTTTACAGAAACTACACCAAACAGTTTTTGTGCAATTATCTTTTCGGTGACCCTTTTCTCCACATCTCCGTCGGGGGTCCGGTCTTTTTCTTTGGCGCTGCCCGGGCCTTCATTACCCTTTCTCACGCCTCCTCGGCGACCGGGTCTGAGTCTTCTGAGGCCTCGAAGTTCCGCAACTTGACCTTGAACTCCCCCAGCGACATGTCCCTGAACCGTGCGTCACCAACAGTGTGAACGGTTTATACATCTCCGGTAGTCCCCTCATAACCATCGCCATCATTAGTCCATCGCTCGGTGCTTCTCCTGCACTTGGAGCGCCGTGATGATCTGCTCCGCCCTGATGACGTATTCAGTCACAGTCTCTGTGTTAGCTTTCTTCAGCGCGGTCAATGTTATATACAGGGATACAATCCGGGGCCTACCTTTGCCGATGTATTGTTCTCTTAACACTTTTAGACTCTCTCTGCCTTTGTCCTTTGTGTCCCGGAATATCAACCCCAAGCTTGTGTTGTCTAGGAGTGGTGCTAGTTCGCAGTATGCGTCGGCGTTCAGCTTAGTATCCAGGGCTCGCACGGCCTCTGTTATTTCTCCCGTGAGGCCCGTCAAAATTGTCTTTTTCAGCCCCACTCCGTGCATACAGCACAACATCCGCTCTTCCCAGAGCTCGTATTCTTCTGCCCTTCCGTCAAACTTGGGCCACTTGCTTCTGCCTCTGGTCACCATCTTTTGATTGTAGCTTAGCTTAGCTGCCCGCTAGCTTAGCTTTAGCGTCCCGCGGTTTTCCAGCCGCTAAACTAGCCTAAACTTTTCAGCTAAATAGCTATCGTTATTTCGCTCTTCCGTGATCTGGGCCCATAACCTGTTGACAGAGTCACATGTATAGCAATAAACTGGTCATGACGACGAGGTCTTCTTTAGCCTTAACTGGCGTGGTTTATTTTCATATGTGCATTGCACCACTTGACCTGCTCTCCATGAGAGTTAGAGAGAGAGATAGAAGGGGAAGGAACAATCCCTTATACCTGATACAGTACCTGACGTCAGCTACAATAGCTGCGCCTCCTTACGCCTATAGCGCCCTCTTACTGTGGAACAGTTATAGTGCAGTTACATGCAGACATATTAATACTTACACTTAACAATGCCCTCAAATCTAAGTCAAACCAGTGTAATTTATTTTGTGACAAACAAATGTTTTCGTAGTTTGACGAGGCAATTAATGGCAATGATAACTGTCTAATATGGCTATCTTTTTAGATAACTTACCAATGTAGCCAACATCTGCAATATACATTTTGTCAATCATTATTTATATTACTGTACTATTACATGTTCATAAAATATAAAAAAATTATATTTTATAAAACAAAAAAGTTGTTTGAGATGATGCTTAATTTTATTTAATATGAATTATTGTCATTTATTTAGTTTATTGTTCTCATTGTTTAAACGTTTGTGTTATGGTTATGTTTCTGGTGTGAAATAAAGCACAATAATTACATTTAAGACTGTTTCCCTTTTTTTAAGAAAAGTATCGAAAAATAATCGGAGTCGCAATTCTTGACTTGGTATCGAAACCAAAATGTTGGTATCGTGACAACACTAACATGGAGAGGTGCCAGTTCACCTCTTCCTGAGCTACTGCCGAGATGCCCTTGAGCAAGGCACCAAACCCCTGACCGCTCGTGGCGCCGGTGAACTGGCTGTCCCTTCACTCTCCCTCTCCGATACTGCATGTGAGTGTGAGTGTGAGTGAAAAAAGTAATTTAGAAAAAAAGTAATTTCCTAAACATTTTTTTTAATTTCCTTAAAAAGTAATTTCCTTGTTGGGGATTAATAAATATATATTCTGCTTTATTCTATGTTGGCAACTAGACTATTATTACATGCAGTCTCTTTCAAGTAAATCTACATTCACAGGCTGGAGCAGCGGCAGTAATAGGTCAATAGGGCTAACTTCAAAAGACTAGCCTGGGTAGAAAAAATGTAACACAAAATAAAAATGACGAAACGTACACTCTCCAACTATGTATCATTCCATGAGCTTCAGTTGAGAAGTAAATGAGTTTAATTTGAGTAAAGTTGTTTTTGGAACATTTCCAAATGCACTGGGTGGGTGTTGATTCCAGCAGCCTAAAGTAGAACGTAGCTGCTTTGCTTAACAACCTTCTGTAACTTCTTACAAACATTTTCTGATAGATGGAGCAAAAGAAGAGAAATGAGAATGTTCCTTCAGCACCCCCTGTGGGGTCTTAACCACACAGGGGGTGGATATGATTCTATTATTATATAGCTTCAAAATATTGTTCACACCTTGATGCGGATAATCACACACGCGTCAGGTAGACGCAATTACTTTTACAGAGTTGGAGGGAATGGCATCAAGACTGTCCAAAAGCCTCCACATTCTGTCACCTTCTCTTCTTTTTCCATTTCCATGACTCTCAAGATTGTCTCCAGCAATTTCATTACAGTCAATTAGCCTGGAGAGAGAGAGTTAGAGGTGAGGTCTCCAGTCAGAGGGGAGCTGCAGACCATCAACAAGCATCTCCTCTGCAGCTCTGCATACCAAACAGAGACAGAGCCCTGAGACTGCTGAGGACATTTACCGTACCTCTAAAGCCTGAGACTCAGTGGAGACTGCACGCTGCTGCTGCGGCTGTGTCATATATGTATATAAAGGAAGCTTGAGATGAACACGTTGCTGACTGCAAATGTAGTGGTTATGAAATGATTTTCCTCTTTTGGACTTCATAACATAAGCCTTTTGTGAGACATATACAGCAATTCAGTTTGACAGAGAATAATCATAACACTAGTTTTTATGAATGTCTTTGTGATTATTCAGCAGTGTAGTATATAAAGGAAATTGTCATTAATTAAATTGCTAAGATCAAGAGAGGCCATTAAAAACGAATGTTGCATGTTGATTACATCTGGATTTACTGAACATACAGAATATGTAAATGTTGATTATAATATGCCGTAATAGGTGGCTTTCACACCTGATCTGGTCCGTTTGCTCAGATAGGACGGTTTGTTTGGGCGGGTGTTGAAGCTGTCAATCAAATCCTGGTGAGGACTGAACAGCCAATCGGAGTTGTATCGATGCTGGGTAATCTGCTTTTGCCTACTTTACACAAGAGGACAGGTAAAGTGTCTCTGACTCAGGGCTTCCGGTCCTTTCTGTTATGTCCGTGCTGTTTCTCTACCTGGAGTCTACCTGAACTGAATTTGTTTCACACTTCTATTTAGCACATTACGCGTTTTGACACAAAACAGCCTCTGTATCATTGAATTAAAACAACTTAAAATACATTAAATAAAACATTTTATGAAATAAGAAGTTCATAATTTATTTCAAACACACAATACGATTATTTTCTGTAATCAGACAACCACGATCATGCTGTTAAACATTTATTAACTGTCGAGTGGCCCATGGTGGTGGTGGGGTTATGGTATGGGCAGGCGTATGTTATGGACGACGAACACAGGCCACTCGATTCACAACATTACCCTAACCCTAACCCTAACCCTACCCCTCACACCAGATACTGACTGGTTTTTAGACCCCCCCAGACCCCCCCCAATAAAGCAAAACTGCACATTTCAGAGTGGCCTTTTATTGTGGCCAGCCTAAGGCACACCTGTGCAATAATCATGCTGTCTAATCAGCATCTTGATATGCCACACCTGTGAGGTGGATGGATTATCTCGGCAAAGGAGAAGTGCTCACTATCACACATTTTTTCAGATTTGTGAACAATATTTGAGAGAAATGGTTATTTTATGTAAATAGAAAATGTTTTAGATCTTGGAGTTCATCTCATGAAAAATGGGAGCAAAAACAAAAGTGTTGCATTTATATTTTTGTTCAGTGTACCAATGGAGTTGGCCAGATATGTGTAAATTACTGTTCATGGTAATTTGAAAACAAATGCCGGTGTCGGACAGACACAAACACACCGAACACACACACAGAGCGGAACTGAGCACAGCACAAACACACGTCATGTGCCTTGTGGACCGGACATATCCTTCATAAAACGAGTAACACGGGAAATAATCGGACAGTTCGATGTGCGTAGAGGTGTGTGTGTGTGTGTGTGTGTGTGTGTGTGTGTGTGTGTGCGTGTAAAGGTGTGTGTGGTTATAACGAAGCAGCCTGCAGTCGCTCTTTAGCTGTCTAATGAAGGTAAACACAGTGAAGGTGTGTAAAAGGCACAGCTCCGCTTCCTACTTGGCGAACCTGTAACTTTCTCGTGTGCACGAGAACGTATCTCTTGCGCACGAGAAAGTGTATTGTGATCATATATGATTGAGATGAGTAAAACCATGTCACTTGGCCCAGGTGGTTTCCACAGAACGGACAAAACATGTTTAACGACCATAAACACACTCGTACCGTCCATAGGTACCGGCGGTCTATCCGTCAAAACAAACTTAAGTTTGTGTCAATCACTTGCACGTCACTTCTGGAATGATGGGCATTCCCTTTCCGGTTTGATTCTCTAGTTTGTTAAAGTGTTTCGGCAAATGTTAAAGTGTTTCGCATCTAGTTAATTTGTTTTTGTTAATGTTAAATCGTTTTTTCTTTGGTAAAAAAAGTGTTTTGCTTATGTAATTTTGTTTTACAAAATGTAAATTTGTCTCCAGCTATGTTAAAGTGTTTCACACTTTGTAATTGTCGATTGCACCTCTCAGCCACCGTACTTTTGTCTTGCGTCCTTCAACTATCTGCAATCTAGCTGCCTCTAAAATTTATTTTACATTAAGTGTGATCCGGTTTAGAATACTTATTTTCTACTCCTATGAATGAATGAATCACATGATATGGTTTGTACCCTCTCCGTGTGATAGACCAGGTCGCTCTGCTATGACATCACAACATATGGCTGAGCCGCAGCTGGCTGACTCAGCGCGTCACACCAGCCTCCAGAACTCCTGGGAATCCACAAGGTAGCCAACATATGCCTGATTATGCAGTTTACTGCAACATTACCTGTATTGTGTTTATGTATGGCCATACAGTGGTTAGACCTGCTGGTGTAGCCTACTGTAACAGGAACAAGCTGCTCTTTATTCTTGTTCTCTCAGGCAGTAACAGCACATACATGAACATATCTCAGCAGGACAGGCAATCTGTTGTTTTTTCTTACAAAGATTCCTCTTTCTTGCTTAAGAGCAGGGGTGGATCTACGGGGGGCAAGGGGAGTCAGCTGCCCCCCCACTGTACATGACATTGTACATTGCATACATTGTACATTGCATTTAGCTGACGCGTTTATCCACAGTGACTGACAATAAGTACATTCAACAACCTTGAAGAAAACAGAATCATATAAGTACATCAGGTTTCATAGAACCAAACATTTCAAGTGTTACTCAACTAGCTATAGATAAACCAGTCCTTTATTAGTATACAAGTGCTCTGTTAGCAGTTATTTGTTAGTAATTCTATCGCTCGAAGTGGAGTCGAAACAGATGAGTTTTCAGTCTGCGCCGGAAGATTTGCATGCTTTCTGCTGTCCTGATGTCAATGGGAGCTCATTCCACCATTTTGGAGCCAGGATAGCAAACCCACGTGTTTTTGCTGATGGGAACTTGGGTCCCCCTCGCAGCGAGGGTGCAGCGAGTCGTTTGGCTGATGCAGAGTGTAGTGCACGTGCTGGGGTGTACGGTTTAACCATGTCCTGGATGTAGGAATGGCCAGATCCATTCGCAGCATGGTATGCAAGTACCATTGTCTTGAAGTGGATTCTAGCAGTTACCGGAAGCCAGTGGAGGAAGCGGAGGAGCGGCGTGGTGTGGGAGAATTTAGGAAGGTTGAAGACCAGACGAGCCGCTGCATTCTGGATGAGCTGCAGAGGTCGGATGGAGTTGTAGTAGTTTAGGCGTGAGGTGACGAGAGCCTGGACCAGAAGCTGCGTGGCTTTCTGGGTCAGCTGGGGACGCATCCTCCTGATGTTGTAAAGCGTGTATCTGCAGCAACGGGTTGTAGCAGCGATGTTTGCAGTGAAGGACAGGTTGTTATCTAGGGTCACACCCAGATTCCTTGCAGTCTGAGTTGGGGAGACAACAGAGGTGCCAATGTTGATTGTTAGGTCAAGAGTGGGACAATCTTTTCCCGGAAGGAAAAGCAGTTCAGTCTTGTCAAGGTTGAGCTTGAGGTGATGAGCAGACATCCACTGAGAGATGTCAGCTAGACAAGCAGAGATGCGTGCGACGACCTGGGTCTCTGAGCGGGGAAAGGACAGAATTAATTGGGTGTCGTCAGCATAGCAGTGGTATGAAAAACCATGCGGGCCAATGACTGATCCGAGCGAGTTTGTGTACAGGGAGAAGAGGAGGGGACCAAGAACAGAGCCCTGAGGGACCCCTGTAGTTAATTGACAAGGGTCGGACTCGGACCCTCTCCAAGTTACCCTGTAGGTACGGTCTTTGAGGTATGAGGTGAGGAGGGAAGATGCTGTAGAGCCTTGCCCCCCCTCAGCTGCCCCCCTAACTTTGGTGTCCCTAAAACTGTACTTGTAGAAACAAACCTACATTATGTCCACAAGCTTCTCAAGCAACGAAACAAGCAGTTCATTAATTAAAAGTGAATCATTTTAAATATCATCTAAGGCCCGTTAAAAACGTAGCTACGGCCCTGCATTAAACTGCAGAGTGGCGTTCACACAGACCGCGGCTCACACAGCTGCAGAGAAGGAGCGAGTTGTCCCAGCACCTGAATGTGGATCAGCTTCCCCTGGGAGCATTTCCTCTTCCACTAGTTTTGTTTTTAATAAGGACGAGAGCTTGAAACAAAATATTAATAAAACGCTGCCGTTTGAATCGATAGCGTTTAACAGATGGTCGCTGTTTGGGACGTTACGTTACAAAATACTACGCAGACAGCGCTAACTGGCTGGAAGATCGATCACTTTATTTGCTAAACTATGCGGTACTATTAAATCCACGTATATTACACATCACAGCAATGAGGCCAGATAAATGAAACCAGGATACATCCTTTACCGTCAAACTGAATCTAAACGCAGCTACGGTCCACCCTCCCATGCCACCCTGGCATGACCTCTTGCCCCCCCCTTTGCCACCCCATGTAAAATGTTCTAGAACCGCCACTGCTTAAGAGCCATATTACAGTATATAAGGGAGAGTTGGCGGCAGAGTTATTATCAGTGTTTGTCTGATTTTGAGTGAAAACAAATATACTTTCTTCTGTTGTAAGCAAATCAATAAAAACATTTTAAAACTTTAGCTAATTGCTATTTAGATCATGATACATTTTGTAATGTTCAAGCCTATGTTAATGTATACATTTCCAGAATAATGATAAGGTACAATGCACATATAAAATGAATAATTTTCTTTTGCTATGCATTCAGGATATCGTTTCATTTTGAGATATTTTAAGGAAACTGTGGGTGGCAGACGGCTGAAGCTTACTGCTTCTCAACACATACCAAGAGTAACATATGGCCCTATTGAGGAGGTATATTAAATCCAACATTGGCACTATAAATAGTGTCTTTTCATTTGATGATGTTGAGTGTGTCACTGAAGTCTTGATAACAAACACTCCTACAGTATTAATATTCCTATAGTGTTTACATTACAAATCATCATCATCATCTGATTTGAATTCAAAACACCATTAGCCAAATAATAAGAACGGAAAGATAACAACTATCATCTATTATCTACATTTTTAAAAGATGGTTGTTAAACAAATATTGCTCATGAGTGATTTATATGATAAAAGTTGATAATTTCCACATTAGCCTGGATGTGACCTACTTAAAGAAAAGCTAAGGATGTGCTTCTTCAAATCCTGACCTGAGGGAGTGAAGCACAGATTGTATAATTTAGTGTTTCGGCTCAAACTATACCAAAGTCTTATTCAAGCGGGACACTAAATCATCCAACTTTTTTTTTAGATTACAGCTTTGTTAAATGTTACCAGCACATGTGGGGTTGTTTACCTGAAACAAGCTGCTGCATTATCAGTTTCTCTGTTTTTTTACTATTTCTATGTATGTGTCTGAGTAAAATGATTTGTTTTTGTATTCTATAAACTACTGACAACACTTCTCTGTGTTGGAATTCACTGGAATAGAAGCGCTGCCATACATGTAGAGATTGAGCTGTAACTTGTTAATGCTGACCTTTGAGAGCTGGAGGGAAACGTGGAGGAGAATGTCTTTGCTTATTGTCTGTGTTGAACCATGTTCTTTATTTAACCTCCTCTCAGCCGCTTTTGAGACAGCTATGAGACTGAAATTGGAGTATACATCTTATCAATGAACTCTGTGAACCGTTAAGATTAGGACATAACATGTTTGCTCACAAAGCTTTAGCTAACAACTTTTGGAAGCTAAAGTCTGATGTGTCTCCTTAATAACTTTTGTTATTGAACAAAATGCCAGGGGGGATTCTCCAGGAGCTATTGCTAGCCCGGTCACCTAGTGAGTTAGCGCTAAGGCTAGCTACAGCGGTTTGCCAGCTAGTCCTGTGAAAAGATTAGATCTTTGTTGGCAAACTACTACGACCAAGTACTTTGCAATGATTGGCATTTTCCTTTACCTAAAGCACTTTGTGGTGGGACTAGGCTTACTGAGTTTCCTTTTTGTTTGATCTAATTGAAAACACTTATTAAATGGTGTTTTTGTTTTGAAGTGTTCCCTCACTTTGGTCTAAGCTCTTATTTTAGGGATTATCTTTTATTGCATAGCCCTCAGGATTTGGTTTTTGTGCTCTTTAATGATTTGGTTAAAACAGAATCTTGGAAATCATCATAGAAACCTCACATTTCCAATGAACTGAAGTGATGGGAATTCTTGCCCTCACATACAAGCCAAGCTTACATGATAACCATGATTTGAGTCGGCCAATGTTCAGTGTGTCCACTTGGAGTAGTTAAGTGCACCAGTATCATCTGCATTCACTCAAAATGAAAACTGATCCATCAGGACAACCCAGTCTAACGGCATTTTGTGTTATAATCGCGACATGTCATCTATTGATTCGTGTTCACCAACACGATTTCCCCCTTTTTTTCGTGTCACACAGAACGATTTTAAAAGCAATGTATTTCTATTGGTATTATGTTTCGTGCCTGCAGCACGTCTTTTTGTCCAGTCGGGTCTTAGAAGACCGGAAGCTGTGGGGTTCATAAAAACATGTTATTTATATACAGTCTATGGTTCTTACTCAATATCAAGCCACGCTTATTGTTTTTGATTTTAAATCGTATAATGACGGACTTTTTTTGAGTCAGTGAGGAAAAGAAATGGGGCTCAGAGCCTCAGAATACTGAAATCTGTGTTTTTTGGCAATCTTTTCTAAATAACACACTTTTATTTACTCAACAATAACACACAATTATCCTTGTTTTTATTTATTTGTTTAATTCCATAATCTTGGGCTTTTTTGGCGTCCGTCAGGAACTGAATTTCACAATAAAATAACCGGCAACAGATACACAGCCACTGAACTGATTACCCAAGATCCTCAGCTATGGTTTAAGCTCAGTGATTGGATTGTTTAGCCGCAATGCACGTTGGGATATGGTGTTTATGCGATATGAAATCCGAAAAACATTTAAACAAATAAAATATATATATGCTTTATTTCCGAATGTTCTTGCTTTTCTCTTTGGAAGTCATCACATAACGGCATTGTAATACACTGTTCGGCTGCATTAAATATTACAAATCTGCCGTAGTTATTTATTTATAGAGACTTCTGGACAAACTGGAAGAACTGCTTCCCAAACTGAATGTGAGGTGACAAAGTACTTAACGTCTAATATATTGCTTTCCTGCAATGTTAACTATGTTGAAGCACTTATTAGGGTCTGAGACCTAGGTCGGCGAATTAGGGTCTGAGACCTAGGTCGGTGAAGACCCTATTGAAATTGGAACATTTCGGCGACCGATTATGTTCGTAAATAATGACGGCTGATAGGCCGCGTGAGCCCAGTCACGTTGAAACTGGACCGATTACGCATTATGATTATTATTTTAATCTTTTGCGCGCCCTTTTGAGCCCCGCAACAAATGTGAAAACTCACCAAATTTTGCAGTCGCGACAAAAGTGTGGCAACTTGAAATATGTAATTGGTCCCGGAACTGCGTAGGCCACGCCCACTTCCGTTTTTAACGTTAACTCCCCCTACTTTAACTTTCACGTAAACGAACGAAACTCGCCACGCATATCTAGGGTGCGGAGACAAACCAAAAAGCCTCTGGGAGGGGTATAAAATAACATACAGGAAATCGGCCATTTTGAATTTTGTGTCGGAAAAAGGCGATTTATCGCGTTTTTCGGCCTCCGTACAAATCTATCTCCTCCTAGGGACTTTATTCGTACGCCTCGAAATTCGTCGGGTAGCTTCGCGAGACATGGGCAATCTTAAGTTATCACAGGAGCTTTTTCTTGTAGTCCCAAACGATAGCTGGGGATTATGGGTAGTGTAGTGTCTTCGGCCATCCTACACTCCGAAACGTTTTTCGGATTTCATATCGCATTAACACCATATACCAATGTGCATTGCGGCTATAACATCCAATCTCAGAGCTTAAACCATAGCTGAGGATCTTGGGTAATCAGTGCAGTGGCTGTGTATCGCAATGATGCACGAAATGTCCCTTATAGGCCTACGTCTGTTTCCGGTTATTTTTATTTTGAAATTCAGTTCCTGATGGACGCCAACAAAGCCAGAGATTATGGAATTAACCAAATAAATAAAAGGATAATTGTGTGTTATTGGTGAGTAAATAACAGTGTCTTATTTAGAAAAGAATAACAAATTAGAAGGAAAAAAAGATTTAAAAAATACAGATTTCAGTATCCTGAGGCTGTGAGCCCCATTTTTTTTCCTCACTTGCGGCAAAAAAAGTCAGACATTATACGATTTAAAATAAAAAGAATAATCGTGGCTTGATATTGAGTAAGAACATGTTTTTATGAACCCCACAGCTTCCAGTCTTCCAAGACCCGACCGGACAAAAAGACGCAGGCACGAAACATACTCCAAATAGAAATACATTGCTTTAAAAATCGTTCTGTGTGACACGAAAAAAAAGGGGGAAATCGTGTTGGTGAACACGAATCAAAAGATGACATATTGTGACTATAACACAAAATGCTGTGAGACTGGGTTGAACAGGATGCTTGATTAAAGGGCAGACTCCCCACAACATATTTTCTATCACCCTCTCCTCAAGTGTTATTGCTTAATTACTGTTTAGCCATATGTGCACACAGATATGTTGTGATTACTCACACCTCTGCCTTGTGTTCCAGTTTGCCAGAGGCTAGTTGTGTCAAAAGGACCTGTAAACAAACCACTGCAGCATCTTCAAACAGGCAAGATATTTTGTGTGGATTTTCACTCACTTACCTGAACAACTGTGAAACAGAAACTGCTCATGTGTTGTAAAATCCACTGCTAGTGAATGTGGAAAGCCATTTCTCTCATAAGTAATGCAGAACTAAGTGAATCCTTCTGAGCCTTCCGTTTGGCAGCAGCAGATGCTTAAAAAAACGGCTAGTAGTTTACATGGATACGCTGCTCTTTCTGAAACAAGCCAAGAAAGGAAGCTGATATGGTATTTTCAAAGGGCAACACAAAGAGTGCAACTAATTAACAATTAGCAGTCCTAACAGCGTGTTGGATGAAGATGATATTGTCGGAAAGAGCCTGCCTGTTTAAGACATTTATTTTCATGTGGAATTTGGCTCATCATAGAGCTGGTATCAGTTAGCAGTGTTAATAAGTGCTACTCTTAGAATTTCTGCAAAGGTGCAGAACTTCTGGGTATTACTCATGGAGCTTTCACACCAACGTGGTTCCAGGGCCGGTTCGGAGCTAGAGCCTGAAAAGCACCGGTTTTTCCTGTTCACACCGCAGCAAAACCGCCTCTAAGCTCCGGAATCCGGTTAGTTTCAAGCACCAACAAATTGTCGGTCTCGAAGCAAGAACCGCATACGTCACGCTTACGTCGGAGGAGGGCGAGATTAACCTCAGCTAACAGTTAAAGGCGAGTACGGCAAATACAAGTTGTATCAAGCAGTAGCGCTGAGCAAAGTGACTAGAATGCAACCACACACTTGTAAAAAAAACACAATTTATAAAGTCAGGCAACACTAACCAGGCTTCGTGTGATTCTGTTTATTTGTACCTTACTTTGACCATCCGTTAACTGTTATCGATCATTGTGGAGAGAGGCAGACGTTTAGTATTATAGCAGCTATTGGATGGAATCAATACATGGGCTGCACAGGTTGTCGTGTCCGACTATCACAAGTAGAATCATAATGAAAAATACGCCGGTAAAATGTGCCTCTAGAAAACGGCTTATAACACAATAGGATAGCAACAAGTAGTCAATATAGTCAGTTTAGCTTTGGTTGCTATGCCAACATCACCCATTTTATACCAGAGAAACTTTCATAACAGCGTTGTGATGCCAAACAGCGTCAGTTCAGACTGACACACATTCACTTCAGGGGAACTGGGGATATGTATCAGCTGCTTGTGTGAGTCGGACAGTGAATACTTTAGAGCGGACGCTGCAGTGTGAGCTAACCCGGAGCTAACCGGAGAATAAACTTCTTTGGAAGAGCAGCCAACACTTCAGCGGTCGGTAAATGCCGCTGAAACACATTAAACAATGAACCAAGGCACAGGTATAAGGTTGGAGAAGTCGTTATTTAATCTGGCTTCGTATGATTAAAAGTAACACGATCATCGACCCCCATTGTTGTTGTCGTGAGCGCCGTAACGCCGTTGGGGAGCAAATCAGCGACGTAAACGGTGACGTCATGACGCAGCAGCAGCACCAGTCGGGCTCTGGGCAGTGTGAACAAAACGGGAGCAGAAAAGAAAAAACCGGTTCCGAACTAGAAAAGCTCTAGCACGGCGCTAGAACGGGAACCGTGTTGGTGTGAAAGGGGCATTAGAGCTTCACAGGCAACCCACTCTCACGGCATTTCGTGTTCACCAACACGATTTTTAATCTATTGATTCGTGTTCACCATCACGATTTGCCCCTTTTTTTCGTGTTGCACAGGACGATTTTAAAAGCAATGTATTTCTACTGGTAACATGTTTCGTGCCTGCAGGCTGCAGCACGTCTTTTTCTCCGGTCGGGTCGTGGAAGACCGGAAGCTGTGTGGTTCATAAAAACATGTTCTTACTCAATATCAAGCCACAGTTATTGCTTTTATTTTAAATCGTATAATTTCGGACTTTTGTTGTCGTCTGTGAGGAAAATAAATGGGGCTCAGAGCCTCAGGATACTGAAATCTGTATTTTTTTAAATCTTTTTTTCCTTCTAATTTGTTATTCTTTTCAAAATAACAGACTGTTATTTACTCACCAATAGCACACAATTATCCTTGCTTTCATTTATTGGTTTAATTCCATAATCTCTGGTTTTTTTGGTGTCCGTCAGGAACTGAATTTCAAAATAAAAATAACCGGAAACAGACGTAGGCCTGTGTCTTCGGCCATCCTAAACTCAGAAATGTTGACAATTGCAATGATGTTCGAAATGTCCCTTATAGGCCTACGTCTGTTTCCGGTTATTTTTATTTTGAAATTCAGTTGCTGACGGACGCCAAAAAAGCCAGAGATTATGGAATTAAACCAATAAATGAAAGCAAGGATAATTGTTTGCTATTGGTGAGTAAATAACAGTGTGTTATTTTGAAAAGAATAACAAATTAGAAGGAAAAAAAGATTTAAAAAATACAGATTTCAGTATCCTGAGGCTCTGAGCCCCATTTATTTTCCTCACAGACGGCAACAAAAGTCCGAAATTATACGATTTAAAATAAAAGCAATAACTGTGGCTTGATATTGAGTAAGAACATGTTTTTATGAACCACACAGCTTCCGGTCTTCCACGACCCGACCGGAGAAAAAGACGTGCTGCAGCCTGCAGGCACGAAACACGTTACCAGTAGAAATACATTGCTTTTTAAATCGTCCTGTGCAACACGAAAAAAAGGGGCAAATCGTGATGGTGAACACGAATCAATAGATTAAAAATTGTGTTGGTGAACACGAAATGCCGTGAGACTGGGTTGACACAGGCCAAGCTTTCCTCACCCCCTACCACACACCATCATCTCACCACCTGATAGAGTTTCCATAGTGTTCTTTGTTTCTTGTTCCTATGCGTAGACAGATTATAAATCACACTTTAATTGATCCCTCTGGATTGGGAGGCTCACACTCTAAGGTACACACTCATATGAACCTTGATCCTGTGATTTCTATGTAACGTCATGTCTAGCTCCATGCAGCATTCATTTGCTTTGTATAGATGCCAGAGTTTCTGTACTGCAGAGACCTTTGGTGTAGTGTGAGCACAGAGGATGGATGTAGGACAGTTGGCATTGAGATGTGTACTTGTATAACATACATAATAGGATGGGAAACAACTATGAATACATTATTCAGCAATGAACAAGTACTGAGCTCTAAACAGAAAAGAACAATATGTGCAATACTTTAGTTTTATCAAACCTCCCACCTAATTGACACAAATGTACCACAAATTTCATACTGTACCACTTCAAATCTTAGAGACATCACATACTGTAACTAATGCAACCTTCAGTTCCAATCCACTTTAAAACCTCCAGACTGTGCTGTACAGAGAAATATCAAACCTCTCAGAAATACACATTTGAAATAAAGGTAAGAACACAAAATAAACAAGAATAAAATAACAGCCATATGGAAAAACACAATACACCATTTAAAAGCAATCCAAAAAAAACATCTACAAAGTGCAGAACGCTAAGGAGAAGAGAGGGGTTTAGGACAAGATTTAAAATCGGACAGAAAAGAAGCATTTCTGATGTGGAGGGGCAGAGCGGTCCACAGTTTGGGGCCGCAGCAGCGAGACCTCGGCAGCCTTTGAGCTTGGACTTTATTCTTGGCACATTCAGGACCAGGTGATCAGTTGACCTGAGGAGGCGAGTGGGGTGCAGGGGTGTAGCAGCTCAGAGAGGGGGGCCGGGGCCAGGCCGTTGAGAGCACATTCTACACTTCATAGGGTTGGAACTATTTATCTTTCCATACATCAGTTTAGAGACGATAGGCTGCGTGAGTATAAGATAAGTGGCCAAAGTGTCGGGTGTAGGTTCATCCTCATTTGAGTTGCATAGTATATCAGTAAAATACAATCACATAATAATATACAATGCTAATATATTCTCGAGTTAATTTCTCAGAATATTCACATTCTTCTAACCTTAATGCAATAAGATTCAAGATTAAACGTTGAAAAGGCTTTATTGTAGTAAGGGGAATGAAGATCCGAATTCCCAGACTCCTCCAAGAAAGACATACAACAATAAAGCAAAAAAACAAACAATAGAAATAGTGCAAGAAGAAACACAGTAGAATTAAGATGAAGCAGAGAAAGTGGAGTGACGAGTCAAGCAGAAACCAAGCTTCATCCCAGCTGAAGGTTAGCTCAGTCGGTACAGGTGTCAGACTGTACGGCTCATATTCATATCCTCACACTCTGTGATATGTCTTGGTGAGTAGAAGGCTTGTTGGTAGGTGAGTGTGCAGAGCATGACTCACCCTCAGAGCCTTTAAACTCTCCCTACCCCCTGTGGTGTTAAATGTCCTCATCCTTGTCCCAGGACTCTTTGAGAGCAGATGATCCTCATTAGTGGTGCCCGGATGGAGGGCATGTCTCTTTGCAGTCTCTCCTGCCCTCACAGTGAGAAACCCAATCTGACAAATCCTCTTACAAAGATATCACTCTGCCATGGCCTCCGTCCTCATCAGATATCAATGCTGGATGTGTCCTTCCTTATTTGCACACGGCATTGATCAGGTGAAGGCTGCAGTGAGAATAGGATAAGCAGAGATGTACAACATTATAAATATCCTCCTCTAAGCAAGTGTGCTGGGACCTGACAGATGAGGTGTGGCGATCACAGTGAACAGCATCCTGCCCGCATGCAGATGGCCATCCTTTCAACTGCAATCATTGAGTCGTCAGAAGTTGCTGTCTTTCCCAGTTCTCTTCATGCACCCTTATATTGCATGCAGATTTTCCTCAGCACAAGCGGATTTATTTTCTGTCTTCATTTACTCAGCTGACTGAAGACTTTGCTGACAGCGAACACGATCTACAGCTATGTTTTATCAGATGTAGGCGGCATGTTGATGAAGAGCAGTTCAAGAGAGATCAAGGATCCCACACCATAAATGTTTGCAAATGACAACTCACCTGCTTTTTAAGTCACTTCCTGACATTTAAACCCAACTCGGCTGCTCGGTCCTCACACAGATCACAGCTGCTCTATATTGTGGGCTCAGAGTGTGGATGACACCTCAAGGTAAAAGATTCACTCTAGAGATAATATCATGATTCAAGGCAGAATCTGAATTCCTCTGGAAGATATTTAACCTTTTAAGCCCTGAGCCTGTTTTTCAGGTTTCAGGCTCGAAAAGGCCACGAACACAACAAAGACTATATCTTCACTTCTAAAAGGTGTACATTAATAATCTTTTCTCTCAAAGCAAGGTTACATCTGTGAGTCGGATGTAGAAGTGTCAGAATAAATATAGATGTTTTTATGTTAAAGTAAATTCAGATGGAACATAGTAAAAACATGTAAATTCTAATGTCCGCCTAAAAAAAAGCATTACTTATAGTGAAAACCACCCTTGAATGATGGGCTAGTAGACTAAAAGCTTTAGGAATCCAAACTATAACATATAAGTACCCTGTATCAAGATCGATGCAAAACAAGTGAAATCTGACCTTTTTAGAGAGGTTTAGCAAAATAAAGTCCAGGCGGACTCACCTCTGGGTAATTTGGGAACCATCAGTTCCATTTGAACTTTTTCACTGTAAAAATCATTTTATTACTTTGAATTATCACTATAGGTATTCATTCCATACAAATACAACTGTTGTGAAAAAATAAATAAAAAATAAAATAAAAAAACAAACTCTGTTATCCTCTTAGGCCCCACGGATCCGAAATTGCGTCATTTGCAGGAAACAACGTCTAAGGAACCTTAATATTTAATAAACTATGAATATTTTTATAACGGAAAAAACTCATTTAACTGATCTTTTTCATTTATTTTTTCAAAAAAAACACACAATGCTAACAGTGAGCCTCTGAATTAGCCCCGAGCAAAACATGCTAACCTATTAATGCACCGAAAATCACTCCTATCTCCCTTATTACTTATCCTAGCTGCACATCCAACACATTGTTTATGATCGTAAAGACACACAAACGGTGCCCACCTCAACACTGAAAGATACAAATTCGCGACGTTATCAACAAAAACGTACATCAAAATAAGTGGCGCTGGCGCTAATGCGCTAGGCTAACATGGCTCACCTTCCTCTTTGTCCGGTCTAAACTGGTCTTCAATGGCATTAAAACGATAACAACGATGATGTAGTTAATCTATAGGTTAATACCCAATGTGGCTGAGTCACCTTTGAAATGTTCTGATAATCTATAAGCAATAAAACTGCAATTCCGTTATCTGCTGTCTGCTCTGTGCTCTGTGCGCTCTGGGTCCTGCAATTCCTGCTTCCTTACGTAGTAAACAATAAGTAAAGTCTGCTGCGTAATGTGCTTACGCTGGCTGGCATTCTTTATACTTTACGCAGGACCATATCTCTGGAACCCATTGGTCGATTTGGGTGATTTACACCTTTTTCTTAACCATTACATCCAATAGAATCGATGGGCAGTTCCCAAATCCACGTAAACATTACCATTGCGGACGTAATAGAGAAGCAAACGAAACATATCTGAAAGTACAAGCCTGGAGGGCAAAACTTTATACCCAGTACATTGCCATAAATATGATGATGGATTATCAGTAAAACATTCTACGTGACACAAAGACATTGGATTAACCTTGAGCGGCGTTTTTATTCCGTTGAACACAACTTTTGATCACAAATCAAAAAAGGTAAGACGTAATTATTGTTATATTTTTGAAACCGGATGTTGTATACTTTCTCATTTCGGGCTGATAGCTCCAGGAATTCGGGGTCGTACAGTGATGACATTACATGTGTGGAATCTGTGGAGTCTCAGCTTTAATCGGATATCTTGTTTGTGCAGTTATGATAAGTAATAAGGGCATTTCTACCGTGTGTGCTGTGCAAAAGTCCGTTAGCATTAGTTAGCATTTTTTCGCTCCATGCTAATTCAAAGGCTTGGTATTACTCTTGTGTTTCTTTTAGCTAAAAATGGTTCACATTGTCAGTTAGCTGAGTTTCTTACCGTTAAAAAGGGTGTGTACCATTAATAGTTTCATAAATGTTAAGAAGCCCTGAGACATAGTCTCGTAAAAAAACGGTGGGAGGGGTCCACTGGGGGGACCCTCGGGCTTAAGAGGTTAATGTCAAGGAATTGTATTTCTGTTTAGCATGGTTTAGCAGCTCCTTCCTGTCTGTACAATATGATGTGTCTTTGACGAACACATCGCTCATGGTTTGTTAATTCTTTAGCGCAGTGAGCCTTTGTTCAGTGGCTTTACCATTTAATCATTTTTATATAAATAACGTCACTTTTGACCTTTTAGGAGATGATTGACCTTGTGTGGATCAGAAACCTTGAAGATAGACAGAACTTCAGAATATAACTTTTTAAAGAAACTCAAAGTCTAGACAGCTGCTACACCTGCTTAGAGTTATGTGAAAGGAATGACACCATATATTGTGTGGCCAAATAACTTTTATATAATGTACATTATCAAACAAAAACTGGATTGAGCCACAGATTACTTAGGAAATAATGTTTTGTTCACCATAGATATTTTTAAATATTACAAATCAAGCTTTGAGCAACAAACTGTGAAATATGTCAGTGTGGTTAACTTTCATTGGCCCTATAAAACATAGTTGCATGCACATAAAAAATGATTCATTGTAAATAAGTCCCTTTTATTCATTTGACTTATATTACTTGGAAAAACATGTACCATCCACATTCAGCCAAGAACAGCCAGGTGAAAGGTCTTTCATCAGTGGTTTGACTTTATTCCAAAGTGCTGTGTGTGAGCTAAGGTTCAGTTTACTTTTTAAATGGATTCTGTTTTATTTCAACACCCTTTAACTTCAGACTGTATGGCAAAACAAGGTGAAAATCAAACTTCAAAACATATCTTCTTCCCAGTGTTGGATTCACTTCACGAAAGGTTCACACAGCTTGAATGTTTGGAAGGTGGGTTATATTGAGTGCATTGAATATTCTTAAGAACTGTTTACTTCTATCTCTGTGCTCTCTGATAACAATCTGTCTAGGGGATAACAGATCATTATCAAAGACTCATAAATCACACAAATAAGGCCATTGATGTAATCAATCAAAGCTCAAGGACATTGAGGTCTGCTCTGTCCTGAACACTACAAACTCAATTATTTAGGAGCTAATGGGTTAACACTCAGAAGGAAAAGCCTTTTTTTCACGATTCAAAGGTTATTGTCATAACATAATACACAACTACGGTGTAGTTATGTAATGTATGAAAAACTTTGATGGCAGGTTCCTCAACATTGCATTACAAGACATTAAACAATAAGTCCTAAACTGTCCTGTAATCCACTATTAGCTCCTTGGTTTTGCTGATGTTGAGATGGAGGTTGTTCTCCTGGCACCAAGATATCAGGGTTCTGACCTCCTCTGTCAGCGTCTCGTCGCCGTCGGTGATCAGGACGAGGGCGGTCTAGCGTCAGCAAACTTCACGACGTGTGAACAGGGAGTAGCATTATTTTGTGGTTTTGCCTAAATTCCTCACACAACTTTATAATGTCATTATCACCCAAAGGTGGCAGTGAAGAGATACGCCCAGACAGAGAGAGAGAGAGAGAGAGAGAGAGAGGAAGCAGGAAGGGAAAGGAAGCATAATTAAACATAAATAAATATGCCTTCATATAAACATGTAATAACTAATTTGATGTCCACTGGCAGCAGTTTTCTTGACACCCCCGAGCTCTCTACTTATTCCCATTAATCCTCGGCCCTCAGCCCAGAAAACATATCCAGGATCCTTCAACTGCCATCTGCTCAGATTGGTTTAATAAAAGTAACACCATAAACTGTTAAATTATGCCTTTTTTATGAATACGTTGGGAGACTCTGTAATTATAGCTGCAGACAGCCCTCTGGTGGACTATCACCCTCGGCCTGTTTTTTTTCTTTTTTAATAAGTAGTACGTTGTAGCCCTTTCCAGTTCCTCTCATTCTGTTTTACAAGAGGGGAGAGCCGTTTGATCTCTATCCACACTGAAAAAAATGAAACGTTGACTTTAATTTAACACATTTCCCACAACTGTATGAGGTTAGTTGAAAGCAATAATATTAACCTCTTAAGCCCTGAGCCTGTTTTTCAGGTTTCAGGCTCGAAAAGGCCACGAACACAACAAAGACTATATATTCACTTCTAAAGGGGGTACATCAATACTCTTTTCTCTCAAAGCAAGGCTACATCTGTGAGTTGGATGTAGAAGTGTCAGAATCAATATAGATGTTTTTATTTTAAAGTAAATTCAGATGGAACACAGTAAAAACATGTACATTCTAATGTCCGCCTAAAAAAAACCCATTACTTATCGTGAAACTCACCCTTGAATGATGGGCTAGTAGACTAAAAGCTTTAGGAATCCAAACTATAAAATATAATAAGTACCCTGTATCAAGATTGATGCAAAACAAGTGAAATGTGACCTTTTTAGAGAGGTTTAGAAAAATAAAGTCCAGGCGGAACCACCTCTGCATGGGTAATTTGGGAACCATCAGTTCCATTTGAACTTCTTCACTGTAAACATCATTGTATTACTTTTGAATTAACACTATAGGTATTCATTCCATCCAAATACAACTGTTGTGAAAAAAAAATAAAACATAAAACATAAAAAACATACTCTGTTATCCTCTTAGGCCCCACGGACCCGAAATCGCGTCATTTGCAGGAAACAACGTCTAAGGAACCTTAATATTTAATAAACTATGAATATTTTATATCCATATAACTGGAAAAAACTAATTTAACAGATCTAAACACACAATGCTAACAGTGAGCCTCTGAATTATCCCCGAGCGAAAAATGCTAACCTATTACTGCACCGAAAATCACTCCTATCTCCCTTATTACTTATCCTAGCTGCACATCCAACACATCGTTTATGATTGTAAAGACACAGAATCTAACGGTGCCCACCTCAACACTGAAAGATACAAACTCACGACGTTATCAACAAAAACGTACATCAAAACAAGTGGCGCTAGGTACTAACATGGCTCACCTACCTCTTTGTCCGGTCTAAACTGGTCTTCAATGGCATTAAAACGATAAAAACGATGATGTAGTTAATCCATAGGTTAATATCCAATGTGGCTGTGTCCCCTTTGAAATGTTCTGATAATCTATAATACAACTGCAATTCCGTTATCTGCTGTCCACTCTGTGCTCCGTGCGCTCTGGGTCCTGCAATTCCTGCTTCCTTACGTAGTAAACAATAAGTAAAGTCTGCTGCGTAATGTACTTACGCTGGCTGGCATTCTTTATACTTTACGCAGGACCATATCTCTGGAACCCATTGGTCGATTTGGGTGATTTACACCTTGTTCTTAACCATTACATCCAATAGAATCGATGGGCAGTTCCCAAATCCACGTAAACATTACCATTGCGGACGTAATAGAGAAGCAAACGAAGCATATCTGAAAGTACAAGCCTGGAGGGCAACACTTTATACCCAGTATATTGCCATAAATATGATGATGGATTATCAGTAAAAATGTCTACGTGACACAAAGACATTGGATAAACCTTGAGCGGCGTTTTTATTCCGTTGAACACAACTTTTGATCACAAATCAAAAAAGGCAAGACGTAATTATTGTAATATTTTTTAAACCGGATGTTGTTTACTTTCTCTTTTCTGGCTGATAGCTCCAGGAATTCGGGGTCGTACAGTGATGAAATTACATGTGTGGAATCTGTGGAGTCTCAGCTTTAATCGTATATCTTGTTTGTGCAGTTACGATAAGTAATAAGGCCATTTCTACCGTGAGTGCTGTGCAAAAGTCCGTTAGCATTTGTTAGCATTTTTTCGCTCCATGCTAATTCAAAGGCTTGGTTTTACTCTTGTGTTTCTTTTAGCTAAAAATGGTTCATATTGTCAGTTAGCTGAGTTTCTTACCGTTCAAACGGTATGGAACATCAATCAATCAATCAATCAATCAATGTTTATTTATATAGCCCAATATCACAAATGTTACATTTGTCTCAGTGGTCTTCACAGTGTGTACAGAATATCAGTATGACAATACGACACCCTCTGTCCTTAGACCCTCACATCGTACAAGGAAAAACTTCCAAAGAAAACCCAGTTTAAAGGGAAAAATGGGAGAAACCTCAGGGAGAGCAACAGAGGAGAGATCCCTCTCCCAGGACGGACAGACGTGCAATAGATGCCGTGTGTAAATTGAAAAGATAATACGTTTGCAACATAGGTAGTCCAAATGTTTGGAAATGCATGTGTGTATAATAGGAAGATGAATCCACGAGGATATCCATCCAGGACCGATGATCCAGGACCACAGCCACGACTCAAGATCCAGCGCTCGCGATCCAGGACACAAGACCGCAGGATCATCCATGACTCCGGATCCCAGCATATATAGACCCCAAAAAGAAAGACATTTGGGGAAGCTGGGTTAATCGGAACATGAGAGGACACGGGTATAGACAGAGAGAAGGAAGAAGTAAGATGTCCCCCGACAAACTAAGCCTATATCAGCAAAACTAGGGGCTGAATCTAATCAGCCCTAACTATAAGCTTTATCAAAAAGGAAGGTCTTAAGCCCACTCTTAAAAACGGATAGGGTGTCTGCCGCCCGAACACAAACTGGAAGCTGATTCCACAAATGTGGAGCTTGATAAGAAAAGGCTCTGGCTCCCATTGTACTTTTAGAGACTCTAGGAACAACCAACAACCCTGCATTCTTGGAACCCAATGCCCTAGTAGGACAGTAGGGTATAATGAGTTCTTTAAGGTAAGATGGCGTCTGCCCATTAAGGGCTTTGTAGGCGAGAAGAAGAATTTTAAATTATATCCTGTGTTCTATAGGGAGCCAGTGTAAGGCAGCCAGAACAGGAGTCATGTGGTCCCTTTTCCTAACTCTGGTTAGTACACGAGCCGCAGCATTTTGAATCAGCTGAAGCGACTTGATTGACTTCTTGGTACTCCCTGATAGTAAAGAGTTCCAATAATCCAGCCTCGAAGTAACAAATGCATGGACTAGTTTCTCTGCATCGTTTTGAGGCAAGATATGCCTGATTTTTGCAATGTTACGTATATGGAAGTAGGCGGTCCTTGAAATTGATTTTATGTGGGCGTTAAAGGATAAATCCTGATCAAATATAACACCAAGATTCCTTACAGTCTCACTGGAGGCCAAATTAATGCCATCCATAGTTAGTATATCTTTAGATAATTTGTTTCGTAGATTCTTCGGGCCAAGTACAATAACTTCAGTTTTGGTCGTGTTTGACATCAAAAAGTTTAAGGTCATCCACGTTTTTAAGTCCTTAAGGCAGTCTTGAATTTTATTTAGATGATTAATTTCATCAGGCTTAATTGATAAATATAGTTGAGTATCATCCGCATAACAATGAAAGTTTACAGAATGATTCCTTATAATATTGCCTAACGGAAGCATATATGATGTGAACAAAATAGGTCCGAGCACTGAGCCCTGTGGCACTCCATGGCTAACTTTGGTTTGCGTGGAAGATTCATCGTTGACACGTACAAACTGAGAGCGTTCAGATAGATAGGACCTAAACCAGCCTAAAGCAGTTCCCTGTATGCCAACCAAGTGCTCTAGTCTTTGCAATAGGATATCATGGTCGATAGTATCAAATGCAGCACTGAGATCGACCAAAACAAGAATAGAGACAAGTCCCTTGTCTGAGGCTATTAGAATGTCATTTGTGACTTTAACCAGAGCTGTCTCTGTGCTATGATGTGTTCTAAAGCCAGACTGAAAATCTTCAAATAAATCATTGTTTTTTAAGTAATCACACAACTGTTTTGCGACCGCTTTCTCAAGAATCTTTGAGAGGAACGGAAGATTAGAAATAGGTCTATAGTTGGCTAAAACCTCTGGATCGAGGTTGTGCTTTTTAAGAAGCGGTTTTATCACTGCTACTTTGAATGATTGTGGAACATAGCCTGATAATAAAGACATATTCATAATATTTAATAAAGAAGTGCTAATTAATGGAAACACTTCCTTCAACAGCTTAGTTGGAATTGGGTCTAACATGCACGTTGATGGTTTAGAAGAGAGAATCATTGAATGTAATTGTTCAAGGTTAATGGCTGAAAAGCATTCTAGTTTACTATCTCGTGTAATATTAGAACTTACGATTCCAGGAGCTGTTGATAACACTATACTGGTCGAAGGCAAGAGTTCATTAATTTTGTTTCTAAGAGTAACAATTTTATCGTTAAAAAAGCACATAAAATCATTACTACTGAGTGCTATGGGAATAGAAGGCTCAATGGAGCTGTGGCTCTCTGTCAGCCTGGCGACAGTGCTGAAAAGAAATCTTGCATTATTCTTATTCTCATCTATTAATGAAGAGTAGTATGCTGCTCTCGCTTTACGCAGTGCTTTCTTATATTCATTGAGAGTAATATGCCAAATTAAACGAGATTCTTCAAGTTTGGTGGAACGCCATATCCTTTCAAGTTGTCTAGACTTTTGCTTTCTTTTGCGGGTTTCGGCATTATGCCATGGAGCTAATCTATGTTGCTTTATTTTCTTCTTTTTCAAAGGAGCAACAGAGTCTAATTTTATTCGCAGCGCATCTATAGCACTATCAACAACATGATCAATTTGGGGTGGTGTACATTTTGTATAAGTTTCCTCCCTTACATGCAGACATGCTATCGAGTTAAGTATTGGTGGAATCTCTTCCTTAAATGTGGCTATAGCACTAACGGATAGGTTTCTGCTGCAAGAGCTTTTGACTAATGCTTTGTAGTCTAGTAACAGTACTTCAAAAGTTACTAAGAAATGGTCGGATAAAGCAGGATTATGCGGTTCGACTAATAGTTGCTCAATTTCAATACCATAAGTCAGAACAAGGTCGAGAGTGTGATTATAACAGTGGGTTGGTTTATTTACACTCTGACAGAAACCAACAGAATCTAATATAGAGTTAAATGCAACAGTAAGGCTATTTTTATCATCGTCAACATGAATATTAAAGTCACCTACGATAATTACTTTGTCTGTTTTCAGAACCAAAGTTGATAAAAACTCAGAGAATTCTGAAAAGAATTCTGAATAAGGACCTGGTGCACGATACACTGTAACAAATAAGATTGGCTGCAAAGTTTTCCAGGTTGGATGCGTAAGACTAAAAACGAGGCTTTCAAAAGAGGTACAATTACATTTTGGTTTAGTATTGATAAGTAAACTTGAGTCAAAGATTGCTGCAACTCCACCTCCTCGGCCCGTGCCTCGAACAATATGAGTGTTGACATGGCTGGGTGGAGTGGCCTCATTTATGCTGACATATTCTTCATGTCTCAACCAAGTTTCAGTGAGACAGCATATATCAATATTATAATCTGATTTTAAATAATTTACCAATATTGCTTTAGATGCTAGAGATCTTATGTTTAAGAGACCACATTTAATCTTCCTGTTTTGTTGCACTGTAGTAGTTGTTACATTTACTTTTATTAGGTTATTATGTATGACACCTCTATTAGGTTTTACCTTAAATTGTCCTTGGGCAGACACACACACCGCTAATATTGGGTATTTTATTGGGTTCGGGATTCTTATGGGTGACTGCCTAGGAGAGAGCGCAGAGAAGCGTGTAAGACTGCGACTCTGCCTCCTGGTCTCAACTCCAGTTTGTCATGGATTACGTCCACAAAGCCCTGAAATGTTTGCCGAAATGAGATCTGCACCTTTCAAAGTAGGGTGAATGCCGTCTCTCTTATCAGACCAGGTTTTCCCCAGAAGGCTGTCCAATTATTTACGAAGCCCACATTGTTTGCTGGGCACCACCAAGACAACCAGCGCTGAAATGATGACATGCGGCTATACATGTCATCATTGATCAGATTGGGGAGGGGACCAGAGAAGATTACGGTGTCCGACATTGTTTTAGCATAACTACACACCGACTCCACATTAAGTTTGGTGCATTCTGATTGGCGTAAACGAACATCATTACCACCGACGTGAATAACAATCCTACCGTATTTGTGTTTATTTTTAGCCAGCAGTTTAAGATGCGCCTCAACGTCGCCCGCTCTGGCCCCCGGAATGCATGTGACTGTGGAGGCTTCGGTCTCTAAATTCACGTGTCTCATAATAGAGCTACCAATAACCAGAGTTGGCTTCTCAGCGGGTGTCTCGCTGAGTGGGGAATATCTGTGAGATACGTGAACGGGTTGATGGGGACCTGCGGGTTTCGCTTTATGCCCCTTCTGAACAGTCACCCAGCCTCCCTGCTGCTCGGGAGTTGCCGGGGGACGGCTAAGAGGAGCTACCTTTGGCCGGTCCGCACTGGCTAACATGGGCTTTACTTTAGCTGAGTTACTTTCTAAGATGTGGAGCCGGGCTTCTATGGCTATGATTCCCGCCTCCAACCTAACAACTATACTACATTTAACACATGTATCCTTACCAGTAAGGGAGGCCGGGAAGTAACCAAACATGAGACAGGAAGAGCAGGAAATAGCACCAGAGGGTGGAGAAAGAGCCATGGCTAGCTATCAAGCTAAGTAGCTACCGTTAGCAAACCCGAAAAGAGTGTAGGCAACTGTGGAGTTACAGTCGCTAAGAGAAGGAGAGTTGTGAGTGCTTAAGCTGTAGTAACGTGTGATTACAACGTCAGGCAGTTGCCGTGATCAAGAGTTTTAAAACGATCGATTAAGTTTAAGTTAATAAGCTATCAGCAACAGAACAGACACACGGGTTACCCGGAGATGACAACAACAACCGGAAGTTACAACGTGCAACGTGCTCACCGCAATAGGTTCCTCCTAGAAGAATATTATTTATAGTTTAATGAATGTTAAGAAGCCCTGGGACATACTCTCGTAAAAAAACGGTGGGAGGGGTCCACTGAGGGGACTCTCGGGCTTAAGAGGTTAAGTTGAACCTAATTAAACCTGATTTGTTTTGCTTTCAATAACCTAATACAGTAATGTGAAATGAATGGACATAATATTTAATTAAAGTCAAAGTTTCAGTTTTTTGAGGGCAAAATGTAGGCCTAAAATGTACATTACTGTGCACTTTCTAAAGGTGAGATGATCTCTAGCGTCTCAGTTTCCTGTAACAGTTCTCACATGTCGTGTTAAACTGCAGTCAGTGAAGCCTCTCTGGTTCAGATGTGAGGGTGATGTGAAGTAGATCATACAATTCGTATAGTACATTATATACTGCCAGTGTATTCAGGAGAAATGTCAGGAGAAGTCAACGGTCCATCATTAACATTAACTCTGATCCAAAGACTGGCTGCTGTGTCTCCATGGCACCCAGCAGAGACACACACAGAACCCAGCAACAAGTCAGGGTGAAGATGGATGCCAGGGTCATGGCGCTCACTGTCATACAGAGATACCGGTTGACCGAGGGGAGGAGGGAGGAGGGGGGGGGCTGAGTCCAGGTCTGGGCTGCACACAGCTTTTGTATGTCTGTCTCATTTCACAATTCATCAGCCGAGCGTGACTGTCAGGGAGCTTCAGCCCCAGCGATCCATCAGGGCCTGTCAGAGCCATCACAGCTGAGAGATGAGGCCCAGCGTTCGGATTCCATTAGCCCCATCAGCCGAGCGGCCAGCCAGCCAGCCAGCTCCTTGTTCTGGACTCAGAGATAATAAAACTCTATCAGCCAATCAGGAACAGCTCCCGTCCCCCTCCAACCGCTGCCACTCCCTCATTTCCCCGGGGAAATGCTGCTGCATTAGAGCCACGGTGATGGACATTGCTTTTCTTTTCCCTTCAAATTAAATATTTCTGCTTCTTTTTGCGTGTCTTCTTCAACCTCACATCAGCTTCTTGTCTTGGGACTTGTGGAAAGAAAGAAAAATACATGATTTATCATCATAACAATCCTCAGTAAGCTGTTGACTGTGTGGTGATGCCTCTTCATTGCATGATTTCATAGACATCATGTTGGTTATTCTGAACACATGTGGTGGCATTTCAATAAGGGATCAGCTCACACTATATTCTGATGTTTGCAATCATATTATTTAACTGTGTATTAAACAACTTAAAAGACTTATATGGTCAATGTGTCCGTATTTAGTTGTTCACAATGAGTAATGCTGACAATATAATCGTATTTAATCGCTCAATTGATGAATTGAACACAGTATTTGTATATGCAGTTGGTTAGCTAGTTCACTTTCATCAATGTTCTGTAAATGAAGAAGAGAAAACAAGAGTGGCGACCCCCTGCACTAACTCGGGCCCCCAGGTGTCACAAGACTCCCTGATGCAGAACTCTCCCCTATGGCAAATATTCAATGTATTTCTCAACAAAAAGCCTACTGTCTCGAACCATTTTTGAAGCTACACCCTCATATTTTGCTTTAATACCAAAAAGACAAGATATACGACCTTGTGATAATGGGTTGTCTAGTAGGGGTACTATTTCAAGTGCCGAAGGGTATGAACAAATAGAGAAATATGCCTTTTACAACTTGCAAAATATCCAGCCAATTCTTGAAAAAGTCCAGTTTCACTCAACAATCTAAACTCACAATTCCAAATGACTTTGTCCAATATGTGACGTTGACCCCTTGTTCCTTATCTTTGTATTGTGAATTGACAGGACATTGATCCAAGTCAGTATTTGCCCTCCCGTTTCTCCAACAATACCCCGGTGACAGAATGATGTCCTGTCACGCTGCCTTCTCTTTCTCAGCTAAGCTGCAGTATTTTCAAAGAAACTGTTTAGTAGTTTGAGAAGATGAGCAATGTTGTCTCTTCTCCAGCGTTGGCATCATCGCCTTTCTCCTTAATCCTTCAGGCAGTCAATTTGCAGCCAGCGAAGTGTGAGGCTTTATAATGATGGGTTATTGACCCGTTTGCTGTGTGTCAATGAGGACAGGGGCAAAGTGAAAGGACAGTTCCTGGTATTCCATGTGATATTCAGATGGAGCATTCGAGCTGAGGGTAACATTCGGTGAGACATAGTTTGATTGTCTGATTACAACAATACAAATAACAGCAAATGTTTAGCAGCAGTAATGCTTTTTACAATTGATGTACAATTCTATCAACGTATCTTACATTTTGGCTAAATAAACTCTCCTAGCAATTTAAGTCATGGTGTTCATTTAGGGCATGCTTTTTTTAACCGCTAATTATTTGTGTTAACTGAAAATAATATGGATCAGCTTCTTTTGCTCACCACCCAAGCACATAAAACAGTTATAACATTGCAGAGGAATGTCAGAAGAATCAAAAACAATTCCACATTAAAGACTCACAAGATATCCCTTTCAAAGGTTCCAGGGTAATGTCTTCTCTTTGCAAACATCACCAGGTACATTTGTTTACAACTACTATTGCATTCCCTCATTAAAGTTTCTCATCCTCTTAACAGAATACAGTTTAATGTATGAGCAGGGGATGGATTTCTACATACAAAGTCCAGGACACGCTGACATCTATTCAAAAAGAGAACTGTCGCAGCACCACAAAGGACCGATGCAAACACAATTCTGATATCTTCATAGGTCCTTGTTCTGTCCAATAAAATCACACATTTTGATTCATTTTAGCAGAAGAAAATGACATTTGGGGAATGATATCTTACCTTGAGAAAACGACATAATTCATCCTCTCTAGATGGCAAGTTTCTTTTTCAGTTGCACTTTTTGTGGCACTTTTTGTCTGTCTGTTTTTCTCTCTTTGTCTCTCTGTCCATCTCTCCATGAGGTGCTGGTGGTTATCTCTCTTGACGTGAGGGAGGGGAAGCCTCAGGGCAGCGAGACAGGGATTCCTCTCCACGATTCCTGCAGCTCTCTCCATTCCCCTGCTGTCACTGGAGGGGGAAATAAGGGAGTTATAAAAGAAAGCTGTCATGTCACTGTCACAAACACTGTATGGAACCGAGACGTCCGGCACCAGTGCGTGTGTGTGTGTGTGTGTGTGTGTGTGTGTGTGTGTGTGTGTGTGTGTGTGTGTGTGTGTGTGTGTGTGTGGGTGTGTGGGTGTGTGTGTGTGTGTGTGTGTGTGTGTGTGTGTGTGTGTGTGTATTGTGGTAGCAAAACAAACCTGTATTTCATGCCAGGACAAATGTTTTATTTGACAGTGTCTATCTGCTATCTAGCATTATCCTAAATACATGTGTGTTCTGCTGAATTTAACTAACCAACTGTTATTCTACGGACAAAAAGTTTATTATTCAGCTCGGTCGGGAATCGATGGCTATTACTTTTCTCATTCATAACTTTCATAATTCCAGAGATACATCCCATAATACGTCCCATTTTTAACCATTGAAGTCAATGGAGTAATTATTCAACAAATCTTCATGTGACTTCAACTGGTAACTGTTCATTCATACTTTCACTCAGAAACCTCGTTCCAACTTTAAAATGTTACACATGTTTCTGACATTATTCATGTAAAACAACTTTTAAATCTGATTATTACTTTTAGAGATATTAAACATTGTTCCGACCTTGTTATAGAGGTTTTCTTCAGATTTAACTAGAGTGCGAGATAGTGGAGGAAATCTTGAAATGTGCCTTCATATATATTTTTTAAACTGCCATAATTCCCAAACCCTACATTCCTGAGACATAATTTATCATGACAAACGTAGGAAAACATCTCGTAGCTTGAGAAATTACAAATAATTAAGCAAAAATAATTCAACAAAATGCCTCTTGAGGGCATGACGTGACAAAAACGTTCAACATTCCTCCATTAAAGACCATTGTAATTTCAGGCAGATATTTCCTCACGGCAGCAGTCGCACACCTTTAGTTAGACTGCCAAAAAGGCCACATTATTAACCTGAAACTACACAAAAATGACACTTCAGATACTCAACTTCCTTGACATGCTTCACGTTTTGAAATGTCACAGATATCTGTTACGGTTCTTCCACAAAACGTTCACATGTAAGAAGTTCATCTCTCATTCAGAACAATGGAAACCTGTGATCTCTACAGAGCTCGTTAGCTCAACTATAAACACCTGTGTAATGGAACACGATGATGTCATCGCTCCACCTGACATGCTCAGAGCAGCAGACCTCAGAGCAGCAGACTTCAGATAGAGGTTAAGAATACTGTCAATGGCAGAGTCCAGTAACTGATTGCTTAAAAGCAAAATACCGTTCACTATCGGCCAATGATGCGCCATTGGGGCTTTGTCCAGTCAGACGCAGCCGGTTTCAATAATGCCAATACATTTCAATCCCAAGAAATAAACAAACAAGATTCACAGGTAAAATCATGCAACAATCACTCCATTAAAAAACAAACTTGAATAAATAATTAAAACATGCACATTTTGGGATTTCAGGCCAATAGAACACTGCCACTCCGACATTTACAATCATCGACAATACCAATATTCTCTTTTAGCCTTCTGTAGTTACAATGAAAGCACAACTTAATGTATTACTTATTCTGCGGACAGTACAGAGGCAGGACTGGCCTTTAAACATGCCATCAAATAAAGTATGAACATGAACAAGGTGATCGGGGTGTCCCTCAATGATACTCAATCAAGGGGGGAAAACATTATCCATCTTTTCAAGTACATTTCCTGTTGCGATAGTAAAGCAAGAATAATCCTTTCCATCTTAAAACTATCATAAGATGTCCATCCACTTGCCCACAGTAGGTTTCCTGGTGTTTACATCAAAATGGCTTTCTTGCTAGCAGCACAGACACATTTTCTGATGGTGAAGCACCCAAATATAAAGATTCAAATTTAAATGTGTCTAACTGTCTATCTGAAAAACTTTTGATAAAACTCCATGAACCTCCTGCCAGAAAAGGATTCAAAGATGTGCAAGACCAGAATATAAGGCATTCACGCTGTAAAAATATATACACCATAAATCATAATTATCAATGCAGTTGTATGGGAACATATTTTGGTACCACTTTACAATAAGATTACCCTTATAAATGATTCATAAAGGGTTTATAATTAGGTTATTAATTAGGTTGTAAACACTTTATTAATCATTAAGAACCATTTATAAACCAGTTATAACATAGTTTTCATATATCAACAGAGGCTCACTATTTGGCAAGATGACTAAGCCTTATATTTGCTACCTATAGCTTACTTCATCTTCATCAGCATCCTTGGTATCTGTTGTTCACTGAGTTGATTGTCCCTCTTCCATCTTGATGTTTCTTGGCATCTCCTTATGACCATTTATTTATGAGTTACTAACTAATTATTTATAAAGTGTTCACAACCTAATTAATAAATAAATTATAAACTATTCGTAAACCCTTTATAAGGGTAGTCTGATTGTAAAGTGGTACCCATATGTTTTAAGAGACACTCTATACATTACTGGTGCCAGAGTTAAACCTTTTGAAACGGTTACCTCTTGTTCTAACGGCATGCCTCTTTTTCCTTCAAGGCCCAACACTTTGTTTAATGAAAAGGTAATAAGCCTCAGCATTGCTCCATCTTCCCTCACCTGTGTGCACATAGTCGCGGTGACCTTTGACATTCCTGGAGTTGTTAACGCCCCGTCCACACGGCGGCGTGCGTTGAAGCTCCAACGCTTCTTCCCATTCACTTTGAATGGGGTGACGTCACGCTTTGCAGAACTGCATGTGGTTCCGTCGCTTCGCTTTGCTAGCGTTGCTCGCTTCAAAAGTAGAGCAATGTTCAACTTTTGAAGCTTCGACGGCAGCATCAGCCAACCAAACCACGAGCTTGTGTGTCCAGGGCGGGAGATTCATGTGATTGGTTGTCGGTCGAGTTTCAGACACGCCCGCCGGCAAGCTTCAACGCACGCTGCCGTGTGGACGCTGCGTTAATTAGAGCAGCTGACTTTCCTCTGCATGGCCGCACTCAGCCATACATCGCCTGATGACTTTCTGACATATAGGAAGTTCTTCATCTGCGAAAGGGCAGATGAATTCAAGGTTGCTATGCACCTTGAATTTGTAATTCCCTCCCTGTCACCTTGACTTACACCTCGGACTCCCTCCATTTGCAGATTGTCTAATGGCCATGTACAGGAGGAACTGTTTCATGCAAATGGGTTTTTGCACTGGGCTGAGATGCTGGACTGGTATCCATCAGCGGCGGGAAACCTTACAGAGGAAGGAACAGCAAATTCAATCAGTGGCTGAGGCAGCGGCGGGGGGGTTGGGGTCTGTCTGGAGGGGACATTCGCTTACCTTGGCTCCTGTGATCTATCAGCAATCCAAGGCTTATCTTGCTCAACCTACCAGCAACGTGTCCACATCTCCTGTGTCCTGGGCTGGTGACATACTCCTCTTTGATCTCTTCAAAAGAAACCCTGAACATACCCCGCTATGCAACGGGATACAAATATTATTTTTGTATGTAGAGCAAAAATGTACAAGTCCATTCCTGCAATGGACTAGTTTCCAAAAGAGTTCAATGAAAATAAATATATTTAAATTGAATAAACATGATGTTAAATGAGTGTTTATGCAGTGCAGCAGGGATCAACAACTACATTTGTCCAAGGGCCAACATTTATCCAATAGACACTTTCGCGGGCCAGCAATTTCTAGGGGGGGGTTCTAGTGGAGCACGCTAAGGTACTGCGGAGCACATACAGTTTTGCAGACTCGTCACGCTAACGAAGGATCACTTCTAGGCTACTGTCCCGCAGCTTCTGCCTCTCTGTTGGACTCTGTTGGGGGGGGGCTGTACTGTGTATGTCACGAGACGTTGTAAAACAAATAAATGAGTGCAGTACAGTGTAAGGCCCCCTTATCGACGGTCCGGTCTGGGGTCCTGCTCACTGACTTGGAGCAGCTGTGATCAGCTGTGATCAGCTCCAAACAGAACAGCATGGTTATGAAACACACTCTGAGATGTCGGACGTCACCTTGGGCTGACTTTGTTTTTGGATCGATTGCTGAGAGATTGCACATGATTTCATATTTTAATTGAGCACCAACGTGACCTCTATCACCCCATTGAAAATGCCAACAGCAACCAAAGCAAGGAGAAATAAATAAATTGGGCCAAGGTTATGGGAAAAAGAAAATGTATTTAGTGAATTCAGAATGTCAAGAGAGAAAAAGAGAACTAAGAGAAAGTGTTCTTCCTACCCGTGATTTCCAGTAATAAAATATTGATGTGTGCAATGCCATTGAGCTTTGACAGCTGAAGTTGGTTTTCTTGTCAAACAAGGTTTGCAGTGTCTTTTCCTCTAAAGCTGAACATAAAAGCCTAGAGTCGGTATAAGCTGCAGTGCGTAAAGAAGATGTGCTGGTTTATGCATTATTACTGCCAGGACAGAGAGAGAGCTTGTTATTTCTGCAACATGTGTGACCTCCCTCAGGACCCGCTGTAACTACTGATGATGATGCGTTTGGGGATTGAAATGTACGAAGCCCTGGAGGGTTCATAGAGAGAAAAATAAATAAAAGGTGGCCACGCTTTATTAACTTGTGCGCACAATATGTAAAGCGTGGCCACACTTTAAATACAACGAGGCCGCGCTTTAAATACAGCGTGGCCACGCTTTAAATACAACGAGGCCACGCTTTAAATACAGCGTGGCCACGCTTTAAATACAGCGTGGCCACGCTTTAAGTACAACGAGGCCACGCTTTAAATACAACGTGGGCACGCTTTATTAACTCGTTAAAAGCGGTACGTGGCCTGAAACAGGATTTGACATTTACGGCCCCAACACACGGCGGCGTGCGTTGCCGCTTGGCGGTGGGCGACTGGGCGTGTCTTGAGCTTGGGGAGTCAACGCAAGCAACACGACCAATAACCAATCACATGAATGTCCCGCCCCGGACATACAAAGCAAAGCATGCATGCTACATCCATGCTGGCTAAATACACTGTCTATGCTTGCTAGCTGTCCATTCAAACGAAGTACACTGGATATAAACTCCCCAAACAGGCGAAAACCTACCAGTTTCCCCCACGGTCTCTGCCACCTCCCCCCATGCCTGGCTCCTCCGGTTTGTATCCCTGTATGTGAAGAGGGACTGGTCATAGAGTACTGGGTGATTCCCTACCGCCACGATCATTTTCTCCTCCTTTTGTTGACATATGGGAAATAACTGCGGTCTGGCTCTCCCAACATACACCCGGTTTGATTGGCTAGTGCTTGTACTTTCAGATTTACAAACAAGGGATTTGATTGGCTGACGCCTCCGTCCAGGCGGCAAAAGTAGAACATTGCTCTACTTTTGCAGGGAGCACGAGAGAAGTTACGCTTTGCTCCCACAATGCAGTTCGGCGAATCGTGAAATTCAAAGTGAATGGGCAGAAGCGTTGAAGCGGCAACGCACGCCGCCGTGTGTAGGGGCCGTTACACTATTCATTCATGAAGTATGACGCTGCGCTGCACTGTCAGCACGCGTCTCCATGTTTGTGATTGGTCAAATGTTGCTAACCCCGTCCCTTTCACGTGAACACACTCTCAGCCGGACAGAGAAACCCTGGGTTGATTTACTGAGTTGATAACCAGCTTCGTAGGACCGCTTAGCGACATCGCTTTTGTTAGGGTTAGTTAAGCCGGGTAAATCAAACATATCCAGGGTCTGTTGAACTGGCTTCGTCGTACAGGGCACCGGAGGCAGTAACGTGTACCTCAGCAGAATCTGAGAAGAGCAGCACCAGCTGCAAAGAGCGGTGCCTTTTACTGTTTACTTCACTGTGTTTCCCTTCATTAGAACAGCTGAGTAGAGATCGAGACTGCTACGTTTAACCACACACATCGTACTACCAATGTAGTTAAAGTAGTTAAAATTCCATATTACGCGTTTTATGAAGGAGATGTTCTGTCACCAGGGCGCATGATGTGTGTGTGTGTGTGTTTGTGCTCAGCTCTGTTCTGTGTGTTCGGTGTGTTTGTGTGTGTCCGACACCACCGGCATTTGTTTTCAAATTACCACGAACAGTAATTTACACAAATCTGGTTCTCCATAGTTATATGTGTATTCCCAAGTGAAAGAAATGTGTTTAATCTTAATCTCGATGTAGTGCTATAGTCCTGCCGGAGTGCACCGGAACGAACGACACTATCATAGACAAATGCCCACACGCACACACGCACACGCCTTGGCGACCGGACATATTCTTCATAAAACTAATCAATTTAAATAAAACGAGGCCACGCTTTGTTAACTTGTGCGCATGAGTTAATAAAGCGAGAAAGTAAAACGTGGCCACGTTTTATTTATTTTTCTCTCTATGAAACCTCCAGGGCTCCGTAGTTGCTCCTCCAGTTGCATCCTCAACAACTGATGGAAAAACTCAATTATAAACCCTTATTTTCCCTCTTTCTGGTTTTAGAGCAATTTCAAGTCCTTTAATGAATTTGTGCATTTAAAAATGTCAAGAAATTGAGGAAAGAATTAGCGCAATTTTCCACCGTTTTTTATTTTCCCTCTGCGTTTTTAATCCGTGCTAAAGGGCATATAATTTGCATACAATGCACTTAAATATGACATATATATCAGAAGCTCATTATTATGCCCTTTTAATTGCTCTGCCCTTGAACTGTGTCTTTAGTCCTTGTAAGGTAGATAATGTCAGCGGTCATTATGTTCATATTCTCAAGAATACAACCTGTATACGGTATAATGGCTCATTTGGCACTCCTTTACCCCATTCAGAGAACTGTAATATATCTGGCATATTGTGAGCAATGCCAGCTGAATCCTGAGGAGAATGTGGATTTAGATTACATTTTACATCTGTTTTTATTGTTCTTGTTGTTATTACAGTCAGCCCAATGTGGAGTTAAAACTAATATGGTAATACTTTATTTTAACACAAAGAGTTGTGGCTTCTATCATGCTTTACCAGACTCACAGCTCACAGTGGATCGGTGTGTTATACATTCTAATTTTCTACACCTGAACTCTCCAGTAACCTTTTAAAAAAATCTTTCTCATTGCCAATCCCAAATGGCATAGTTCCAGTGGGTTATTTGAAGTTATTAATTCATTGTACCATTATCAGGCTTTCACACAGCTTTAATTATGGGGACACGTCCACCGGATAATAACACCAGACAGGAACAAGCTCCATTCAGCGGCTGAATGTGGCCACATGGTGAGCTCGGTGAATAAGGACTGAAACGCACACACTGAAATTAATTAAAGCAGCTATTGTACATTTTTACATTTGTGCAGCGAAAGTGAACAAAGGTTGATCAAATGTTGAAATCTAATAGAAATAAAGTTTAAATGTTCAATTGGTCACGTGTAGGAGTGGTTCATTCAGACTGTATGACTGGTGCCTAATAGTTAGTGTGAATGCTGTGCAACACTAAAATACACGGAGCCTCTATTTTTCCTCCCTCTCTTCGGACAGCGTCAGTGTCTGTCTCATGCAGCAGCTGATCCAGTAATGAGTGACCCGGCCGACAGTAAAAATAAACATATTTATAACTAGTTTAGGAGTTTGAGAGGTAATTAAAATAGCTAAGGATGATGGTCTGACTTGAAGTGTGTGTGTTGCTGTAGCGGGAGGAGCTGCAGGTGAGCAGAGCTGCGTGTCTCCATCCTGTCAGATTAGACTTCACTCGCGTTTAGGTCCATATCGAGAGAAAGATAAATAATCTGAATTCAGGGTGCAGTTTACTTTGACGCAGGGGTGAGCAGCAGAGGTGGGGAGAGGCGGGGCTATTGCCTCATCATTGTTGCTGTAGATGTTGCACAAACAACTGTAGCATGGTCAATAGCGTACGTTTAGTGCCACAAATGTTCACAGTTTACAGCATTCACACGCATTTTCTGCAGGAAATGCATTTTCTAGTTTCAGCCAATACTTTGGCTCTCCATAACTTCAGCCTAGTTTCAGCGACAGAAACAATTCAAATATTAAACCATTCAGCCTTTTCAGGAATCGATGGGAAACCTTCAACTTGAAAATGTTGTACTTTTTGAAATATTCAGCTTTTTAAACTCTTTTTTTAACATGGAAATCAAAGGGAAGAGCCTTCAAATTCTCTTTTGACTAGACCTTACGCCAAATGCTTCTCCTTCCACATACTTTTAGCTAGAGACTTCATTCCAACTTTAAAATGATCTCAAGACCTTCAGCTATAAAACTTGTTTACTTGATATTTTTGATATCTTTTACACCTTTTGAGATATCTAACTTAGTTTGGAGCTTGGTAGAGAGGCCTTTTTCAGATTTTAACATTAGTGTGTATTGCGCAGCTCGTGTTGATCTCAAAACAGAGTGGAGGAGTGCTTGAAATTCTCCCAATTTATTTTTAAACCTGCCATAATTCCCAAACCCTACACTCCTCAGACATAATTTTTCATGATAAACGGTTAGAAAATAAAAACAAATTAAACAAAAACATTAAACAGAATGCCTCTTGAGGGCATGAAGTGACAAACACTTTCAACATGTCTCTATTAAGATCAATTGTAAATCTTTCCTCACAGCACCAGCTGCAAACCTTTAGTTAATCTGTCAGAAATGCCACATTATTGACCCAAAAGTACAACAAAATCACACATCGACACTCCCCACGGTCCTGAGATGGAGCATTGACATTTCACCGATATCTACTACGGTTCTTCAACAAAACGTTCACATGTAAGAGCTTTATCTCTCACTCAGATCAATGGAAAAGCTCCCTTCTGACTGATTTCTGCACATCACCATGGAAACCTTTGATTTCTGGACTCAAGGGCAGTTGTTATGATAACAGCTCGTTAGCTCAAACACAAACACCTGTGTGATGTGTGTAATAACTATTAATTGTACTAGTTTGTTGTCTGCTTTTGTGCTTAGTGAATACTCAAGAAGAACATTGTCTTTATAAATTATTATGGGAAGTGCCCTTTTTCTCATCCCGCCCCCCAAAATGTATGTGCATGTCCCTGAATTCCAGTATAAGCGGGAAAAAGCAAGGGTAACATTTCTCCCTGCATAAGATATGTAAAGCTGCTTATCATTAACGGGCAAGACAGCCCTGCTGACCCCAGAAGCCCCCTGTAACATGCTGGACTCTGGTATGAAGTGAGAGCTTGTTTCTGGCGGGATTTGGGAGGGGGTTTATGATGCAATAGATTTCAAAACCGCACCTAATATGAAGGATTTTGTACAGTTTTATTATCATGCCCAAACATTCATGTTCATGTTATATATCTTAATTAAATGTATTATGTGAACATATTTTACATAACTGTATTAGATCAGTTAATAATAGTAGTTAATAATATAATATTATACTATAGTTTGAATAATACTTTTAATTAAAGTCAACGTTTCAGTTTTTTCAGTGCATGGAGCTTTCAGAAAAATACAACATTTTTCAGCATTTGGTTTAATATCAGGCCCTAAGAACAACTCTTCACAGTATGAGTGTTTTTCAACAGTGCTTGGTCCCATCGCTGGGTGCTGAGAAATCTACAACAATGGCATTGCTGTTGACAGGTCATACCTTTTTGACACAAGATAATTCTGCATTGTCATGGCAGCGTGTATGCCTTTAGCGCTGAGGCCTTGAATCTCCCCATTCAGCTAGAAGCCATTCTGCTACCTCAGTGAAAACAGCCAGCCTTGACCCAGGCTTTGCAATAAGCACACCAGCACAACTCTGCACATCAGCACTTACCTTCTGTTCTACAAAACCAAGGTTAGCATCTCATTGGGAAGCTCTGTGATTTATCAGAATATAGCAGGATCCAGTGGGAGGTCAGAAGGAACTCAGATGCTGTGTTTGAACTTTAAACACAGACACATGCATGCATTAAGTTTGGCTCCTTTCAAAGGATTTAAAAAAAATAATAATAATACATTTGATTTGTATAGCCCACTTTAAAGACTTTAAAAATGTCATCTCATAGATGGTCTCTTGAGGTTCAACTTCTGGCATTAAAAGGTGTTTCTAATGGAGACTGATCTGGTTTGCTCTTTTATCCAGCACTCACTTTGCTTCAATTGAAAAGAAAAAAGTATGCATGTGTGCAAGTCCCAGTTATTTTCCATTTAAGAAGCCTTTCTGTGTTTGTCTAGTCAATTCTTGTTTGCTGAGTTAATTAATATGGAGCGATAGGTGGGAGTGGAGTGGAAGGAGAGACATGGATTATTTGTGATCCATTTTGCATTATAGCAAATATTTTACAAATATTTGAGGACGACAAGTTGCATTTCAATTTACTTTGAGCATTTTGGTCATTACAGCACTCAAGGACATGATTCTGGTGTATTTGCTAGTTGTGTGTATGAAGACAGTCTTTCAAGGAAGTAGCATAAAGAGAAAGACATTCAAAAGTATTGTTTTATTTTATCCAGCAAAACTAAAATAAAGAATCCATGCTCCAGGACAACATATGTAATAAGTCTATTTTTTTTTCAATTTGTAATAAAGATTAAGATCGCTACATTTATACCAATATTTGCCACATCATTTTCCATCTCCATGTGTTCATTTGACAGAGAGTAAAAGGGGACATTGTATCTTCATCACAAGGTGTTTTAGAAGGACTGCAGTGATATTGGACAAATACTTTACTAGCCTGCTCTTTTTTATAAAAACTAATGCCGCTTTACTGCTTCAAGATCTCTCCCTTTAACCACCGGAAAGAGACATGTATTGGAGCAAATTACCACAATTTGTACTCAATAACTGAGTTTATGAATGGTGACCAAATGTCTTTTCTTTGTAAAGTGTTGCTCTCCCGGTTTCGACCCTGCCTGTCCCTGACCAGCCTGCCTCGCCTGCTCCCTGACCAGTTCTGTACCTGCGACTCCCGTCCTGCTTTCTCCTGGAACCCTCGCCTGTCCCCAACCAGGCCTTTGCCTACTATCTGCCGTGTTGTCTTCTACCAGCCTATTGCCATCAATAAAGCTGGTTACCGACTATCCCTGGTTTCCCGTGTTCTGCATTTTGGTCCTCAGCTCGTTTGTGACAGAACGATCTGGCCAGAAATGGACCAAGCAAACACCGGGTCTCCTAGAGACCGCTTTGAAAGGGTTGAGGATGCCATCCAAAGACAGGAGGTCACGATAGCTACCTTAGCTACCGAGACTCACCAGGCAACCTCAACCCAGGGACAAATGCTGGATTACCTTACCTCCCAGATGCAACAGATGGTCGCCACGGTACAACAGCTAACTGCTACCATGGCTGCTACCGTCCCTCCACCCCCAGCTCCGATGCTCGCTCCAGCCCCTGGCCCGACGGGATACGCTCCGGAGCCTCGTGTGGGAACGCCGGAACGCTACGCTGGTGAGCCGGAGGGATGCAGTCCTTTTCTCACAAGCTGTTCCATATTGTTTTCACTGCAGCCACACACCTTCGCCTCCGAGGCGGCTCGTGTAGCTTTCACCGTTAATCATCTGACGGGAAGAGCCCGTTTATGGGGAACTGCAGAGTGGGAGCAGCAGACTCCAGCCTGCGCCTCTTTTGCTGCATTTTCCGCGGAGATGCGGAAGGTGTTCGGTTCCATTCGTCTGGGTCCCGACGCTGCCGGGGGTCTGCTGAGTTTGAGCCAGGGTTCCGGCACGGTGGTGGATTACGCTATTGACTTCCGCACCAGCAGCCGCCGCAGCAGCTAGAACGAGCCGGCGCAGTGTGACGCATTTCTGAGAGGATTAGCGGATTATATGAGAGATGAGCTGGTTTCCTATGATCTTCCTGCTTCCTTGGATGGGTTGATTGAGCTCACCTCTCGGATTGACAGACAAATCCAGACCCGGAGAGGAGAGCAACAGACGCGAGCGGCGGGCCGCTGCTCGCGACAACAGCTTCCGGTTTCTGGGAGATTTCGACTTCCGGTTTCGGCGGAGAATTCCCATAACTACTCTGACTCACGGTACCTCTGAGGAGAGGGAGTTACGTCGAAGAGGTAATCTTTGCCTTTACTGTGGTCAGGCTGGACATATGGTTTCCCGTTGTCCGGTAAAAGGCAGAGCTCATTAGTAATGGGGAGTATACTGGTGGGCCAAACCTCTGAGCTGATCCCCAATCTAAGACCCTTGTGCCATGCTCAACTCCTCCTGACAGGCAAATCTCAGGCTCTGGCTGTTTTTATCGACTCCGGATCAGATGTTAGCATCATTGACGAGGAGCTCGCACTACAGCTGGGCATCCAACAGGTTCGGTTGCTCCAGCCGGTACCGGCTAATGCTTTGGATGGTCACCTACTGGGAACGGTGACACACCAGACGACGCCGGTACATATGCTCATGTCGGGGAACCACCATGAGACAATCCAGTTTCATGTGCTACGGTCCCCCCAAATCCCTCAGATTTTGGGCTATCCGTGGCTCCGCCGCCACAACCCAAACATTGACTGGGCAACTGGGTCTATCCTAGGTTGGAGTTCCTCCTGTCATCAGGTTTGCCTCAACAGGCTTCCGCACCTCAACTATCTGTGGATATGAACCTGGTTCCGGATGTCACAGGGGTTCCGGCAGAATATTTGGACTTTAAGGAGGTTTTTAGCAAGGCTAAGGCGACATCTCTCCCACCTCATCGGCCCTATGACTGCGCCATTGAGCTACATCCAGGAGCAGTTCCACCCAAGGCCCGGTTGTACTCGCTTTCGGCACCAGAGAGGAAGTCCATGGAGACTTACATCAATGACTCTCTGGCTGCAGGAATTATTCGTCCTTCCACATCACCTGCAGGAGGAGGGGGTTTTTTTTGTGGCGAAGAAGGACAAGACCCTGAGACCCTGCATTGACTATCGGGGCCTGAACGACGTCACGGTGAAGAATCGTTATCCCTTGCCACTCATCTCGTCAGCATTTGAGTTACTACAGGGGGCTACTATCTTCACTAAGCTGGATCTACGAAACGCTTATCACCTGGTACGAATCCGTGAGGGGGACGAATGGAAGACCGCCTTCAACACCTCTTCGGGACATTACGAGTACCTGGTGATGCCATTTGAAACTAACCAATGCCCCTGCAGTTTTCCAAGCATTGGTGAACGACGTACTCCGGGACATGTTGGATCGTTATGTTTTTGTTTATCTGGATGACATTTTGATCTTTTCAAGGAACCTCAAGGAACACGTCCATCATGTCCAGACAGTCCTCCAGAGACTTCTGGAGAACTCGCTGTTCGTCAAGACGGAGAAGTGCGAGTTTCACACTTCTTCGGTCGCCTTTCTCGGTTACATCGTGGGTCAAGGAAGTGTGGAGATGGATCCTTCTAAGGTTTCAGCGGTTACTTCGTGGCGGGTCTCTGATTCCCGGAAGGAGCTGCAGCGTTTCCTGGGATTCGCCAACTTTTACAGACGGTTCATCCGTGGCTACAGCACCGTGGCCGCCCCGCTCACCGCCCTGACCTCGTCCAAGGTGACGTTCCGATGGTCCCCTGCAGCCGAGGAGGCTTTTCAGGACCTCAAGGGCCGGTTTACATCGGCTCCTATCCTGCAGGTACCGGATCCTGCTGGTCAGTTGGTGGTGGAGGTGGATGCTTCTGACATTGGGGTGGGGGCCATCCTGTCGCAACGTTCTGGTGAGAACCAGAAGCTCCACCCCTGTGCTTTCTTTTCGAGGAGATTGAGTCCGGCGGAGAGGAACTATGACGTGGGGAATCGGGAGCTTCTAGCAGTCAAGTTGGCGTTGGAGGAGTGGCGACACTGGCTTGAGGGGACAGAACAACCATTTCAGGTTTGGACCGACCATAAGAACCTGGAATACATCAGGTCGGCCCAAAGACTGAATTCCCGGCAAGCCAGGTGGTCGTTATTTTTTACCCGGTTTAATTTTTTCCTCTCCTACCACCCGGGCTCCCGCAACGTTAAGGCCGACGCTTTGTCCCGGCAGTTCGAGAGGGGGGGGAGACAACTGGGGTATTCCGGACACTATTCTTCCTGCTCCTCGGGTGATCGGCGTCCTCACTTGGGAGATTGAGGAGAGGGTTAAGACCGCTTTGGTGGACCAACCCGGTCCGAGTTCTTGTCCTCTCAACCGTTTGTTTGTGCCTCAGGTTTTGAGGGCTGAGGTGCTTCAGTGGGCTCACAGCTCCAGACTTTCCTGCCACACTGGAATTCAACGTACCAAGGGGAGGGTTCTAGAACGGTTCTGGTGGGCCACGCTGGAGGCTGACACCCGGGAGTTTGTGAACGCCTGTCCTGTGTGCAATCGGCACAAACCATCTCACCAAGCACCAGCGGGACTCCTTCATCCATTACCGGTCCCACGTCGCCCTTGGTCACATATTTCATTGGACTTTGTGACTGGTCTACCACCGTCCCACGGACATACTGCCATCTTGACGGTGGTAGATCGTTTTAGTAAGATGGCTCATTTCGTACCCCTGCCTAAGATCCCGTCAGCTAAGGAGACGGCAGAACTGATTCTTATCCACGTTTTTCGCATTCACGGACTGCGACTGAGTGGTTTCCGACCGGGGGCCCCAGTTCACCTCTGTGTTTTGGAGGGAGTTTTGTGAACTGATCGGGGCGACGGTCAGTCTCACCTCCGGGTTCCACCCACAGGCCAATGGCCAGACCGAACGGAAGAATCAGGAGATGGAGACCACTCTCCGCTGCATGGCTTCCGATCATCCCACAACCTGGTCAAAACAACTCCTGTGGGTGGAGTATGCCCACAACACCCTCATCAGTTCCGCTACTGGTCTTTCCCCTTTTCAGTGTGCATACGGTTTTCAACCCCCATTGTTCTCTGCATTGGAGAAGGAGGTTACCTGCCCATCTGTCCAGGCTTTCATCAGACGTTGTCGGAGGACTTGGAGGCAGGCTCGAACAACTCTGCTTCAGTCTGCTAACCGGTACGCCACAGCAGCGAACCGCCGACGCACCAAGGCACCTGTGTACCAGGTAGGCCAGAGGGTGTGGCTTTCCACTCAGAACATTCCCCTTCGGGTGGAGTCTAAGAAGTTAGCACCCAGGTTTATTGGACCCTTCGAGATTGTCAAGGTCATTAACCCTGCAGCAGTTCGACTGGGTTTGCCCCGGAACATGAAGATCCATCCCACCTTCCACGTTTCTAGGATTAAACCTGTCCGGGAGAGTCCTATGATTCCCGCCGCCCCTCCACCACCACCCCCTAGGATGATCGATGGGGGCCCTACCTACACCCTTCGTCGTCTACTCCGTTCCCGTCGCAGAGGAAGAGGGGTGCAATATTTGGTGGACTGGGATGGGCTATGGTCCCGAGGAAAGGCAGTGGATTCCTGCTCGTCATATCCTCAACCCTCAACTCATCCGAGACTTCCACCTGCGTTACCCGGAGCAGCCTTCTAGGACCCACGCTCAACCAGGCGTTAAGCCAGGGGGCACTCGTCCGCTACAGACCAGAGGCTTCGTCGAGGAGGAGGGGGAAGCGTCATCAGTCGAGGGGGACGAGGATTTCCAGGAGGGAGAAACCGAGAGAGCATTCTCAGATGAGTATTAGCCTTTCCCCATACCTCCACCTTCCACCCTTTGTCTGTAGGGTTTTTGTCTATTCTTCTTATATATATATATATATATATATATATATATATATAGATGATCTCTGACTCCTGGGTCAGCATGATGGACCCCCCCCCCTTACTGACAGAGCATGTTTTAAAGGACAGCTTTACTAAGTCTGACTGCTTTAATAGTTACAAGCAGTAATCAATCTGTTCACTGTGGGAGTGCTAGCATAGCTCCATATACTTCTATTGCTGTCTGAGAGCTTAGTGTTCATTTCCCCTGTCAATGCAAACCCTGTAATTACAACCACCATACATTAGGCCCTGAGTTTAAAAAAGGTTTGATTGCACTTTAATACAGCCAGCTATATCAGTGCTATTTGCATGTGTTGATGTGTATACATAAATGCCTGCGGATGAAGGGGATTGCAAGCAGCAGACAGCTCGGTGCTTCAGATCAATTCAGGAGTGGAGGTGAAAAGTAAAGTTGATGCTCAGCTAGAGTGCTGTGGATCAATGAGGTGATCACAGGAAACTGGTAGCAGCGCTGTCATGTAGCAGACTAGTCATTATGTGTCTGTGTAACATCAGGGGGGGGGCTGTTAAAGGTGGAATGTGTCTTTAATGTCAAGTCTGCTCAACAGACCTCAAAGTCTTGCCTTATATGGTTATGCTTTAAACCTGTCAATTAGAATAACATCGCTAAATCATATTCATATTATCGCTGTCAACTAACCGGATGATTGCTGTGAGTGGCGTCCTAAACCTCAAATTGAATTCCAACCTCGAAAGACAGCGCTGTTATTGTTCTTTACATTGAGTTATATCTGTCAAGAGGTTTGGATATGGCAGCTGATTGAAGGATTGAACATTGCTTTCAACATTCACCTTGGCCTGTTAAACACAAAGCAGCACTTCTAGAACAAAAAACCCAGAACAGAGTCAACCACCTCAACCAACTTCAGAAGCAAAATCCTCACAGGAAGGAAAGCCATTTGTTGACGAGGGGAGGCTGGAAATAGGTAAGAAAAACTGAAGTAAATGCAGATGAGAAACACTGCACATCAAACGACACTGACAAAGTAGAGCACACTTTACTCAGGCAGTGATGTGAAGACGATTAGGAGACTTCAGAAGAGGAGTAGCGGCTCACAGACCATCACTGACTGTCTCTGTGCTCAAACTCACTGAATATGGACTGATAGAAACACATTATTTATTTGTGTTTGATTTGACACTTCAGTGCCATAATAGGTTTAAGTGAAAACATTATATCTTATGGGTAAAAAATAAATCTAGAGATGCCACAGCCACTTGAGAAGGTATCTTTAAATATGTCCAGTTGGCCCAAAGTCTTTTCAAGGCTGAATTTAAGGAACTCTTGTTCAGTGAGGTTCATTCATTGCAAAGTCGTTAATACTAAATGAGCTTTCGCTTGTATTTTGAGAATGATGAAGTATGGGACAGGCTGCCTGGTCTCCACCATGTCTCCAGACTGACATGCTGTATCTCAACAGCTATCCCGTGTGGATGGTCATTACCATAGTAACTATACCACTCACCTAACCTTGCATAGTCTGTATCCCTATGTTCTTGTATACACCCTTATTCAATTTATAATCAATCCAGTGGCGGCGCCAGAGATTTTCTCTAGGGGGTGCTGTGGGGTAGCTTGACGTTTCATAGAGGGTGCTCAAACATTAAGGGTTTCCCATTAATGCACCAGTGCTACAGTTGAATTTTCTACTGCAACACTCCCGCCGCATATAGGTGTAAGCAGGGGTAAAGTGCTATTTTTACAAGTGGGGGGTGGACCTCACCTCCTCTAGGAGGGTCCTCACCTCCTCTAGTGGGGTCCGGGGGCATGCTCCCCCGCAAAGATTATTTGTTTTATATTGAAGTTAAAAGTATCAATCTGGTGCACTTTGAGAGCAAAATGAAGAGATATATGGATACATCTCTCAACACGCATATAAAACAGAACTGTAAACAGATTTTCTATTTATTTATAGATATTTTACAAATCACTCCCCTTTTAATACAAACCGTTTGAGACCCTACTGAGATAGCTAGACTAAAATTAACTAAATCTAAACACTGAGAGTCTTTTACTTCACCTGAGCTGAGGTTATCTGAGACTCTCCGTCTGACCTTGTTGTTGAAAAAGCTCCTTCCTTAGCTACCCGTCTGATGAAAGAACCAGGAGTGGCTGGATCAAGTTAGCTACCTAGCTAGTAGCTAGCACGTTAGTTAGCATTACAGCCATGTCATTTGTATTAGCCTTAATATGAAGTAACCCAAAATCTTAAACAGTAAGAGTAGTAGTCATATTTCGTGAACCCTTTGAAGAGTACTGTCACCGGTGTGATCATTCTATAATACACAATTTAAGCCCGGGTTGCCAACTCTCACGCATCTGGCGTGTGACACACGCTTTCACTCTCAATCTCACGCTCTCACGCTGCCCAAACTATTCTCACGCCAAAACAAGAATACCGAAGACTAGAAACGGTTTTGAAAACTTTTGTCACGTAGTGATCGTCTTCTCGATAGAACATCTTTGATAATGTCTTCTGACCAATCAGAATCAAGATAACGACGTGGTGTTGTTGCAGGAAGTCCCAACGGAGAATACTTTTGCTGTAGTACATCTCTATACATCGATACAACATTACGTGTTGATATAAATCAACATGTAATGAAATAAGACCCAATGGTTTGATGATTGATAGGTGTGTGGGCTGTCTTTCATTTTGACACACAGAACAATGGGGGCTTTCCACCCTTATCCACCATGTAAAGTAATTCACAGCCTCTTCCCTCTTCAGTGAGGAGCAGCAGGTTCAGCTTTCAGAACAAAGTAACAACAAACTAAAATGGCATTCATTTTTTTAAATATGTAGTAATCGATGTATTTATTTTTCTTCTCAAGAGAGTACCAGAATGTGTATTTTATGTTGGTATTTAAAAAAATCTCCTGGGGGAGAATCTCCCCAGACCCCCCTGCAGGGGTTGGGTTTTCAGCATGTCACTCTTTCACCTGTGGGGAAATTGCAGGATTGGCTCAGGTCGCCCTTTTTATTTACTACAAGACAAATGTGTCTTTTTATTTCATACAGTTCAATTTGGATTGAGGAAATAATCTAAACCTCACGCGTGGCGTTTCACTGTCAAGGGGAGCGTGTACATTGCAAATACTGACTTGAGCCCCACCACTGTATGGGTTAGCCCTACCATAGATTACCCAACACAAATACTCCGTGGCCGCCACTGCCGACCCGTATTGCGCAGTAATCCAGTAGAAATGATAAAAACTAAAAGTTTGCTGCTTATTGTTCAACTGGGCAAAATAGAGTCAAAGAGTATATGAGAGTGAGAGTGTGTTAATTAATATATTTGGCAGTTTGGAGTAAGTCTGTACATTTGTTTGTGTGTGTGTTTCATGTATAGGCCTCTCACGATAATTAATTTTGTTGGATACATTTTCCCAGAAATTATTGCGATAAACGATAATATTGCCGGCACCGTTGTATGACCATTTTAGACCCCTGACATAATGATAATATTAGGGCTGTCAAACGATTACAATTTTTAATCAGATTAATCACAGTTTAACAATTCATTAATCATGATTAATCACCATTCGAACTATGTCCAAAATATGGCATTTATGTATGTATATTGTTGTGGGAATGGAAAGATAAATGAAAGCAGGCGGAAATATCCATTTAACATACAGTATGTGTGTTTATTATAACGTTTTTCTGCATGTCAAAATGAAAGACAACCCACACACCTATCAATCATCAAACCGTGGGGTCTTAATTCATTACGTGTTGATATCAACGGGGGAGTACTTCAGGAAAGTCGACAGAGGGGGGGGGCTAGTGGAGTACTTCGTGACCACAGAGCGTGAACGTTGTGATCAGCTGTTTTAGCGCAGTTCTCCAGTGATGGGGGGGAGTCTCCCTCCGCAGCCGGTTGGCGTAGTTTTGGCACAGTTCCGTTGTACAGACCAACGTTAACAGCAGCCCTGTCTGTGCACACGGAGACCGACTCTGTCGTCCGGTGATCTAACCGCCTTCTGGAAAAGCTTCACAAGTACGTCGGTACGCAAATGCGCTTTGTGACACAAGTGACGGTACGCCTCTCAGATTACACATAACCTGTGTACCAGTTATGTGCACCCCTGTACCAGGGCCATATTACTATTATATGGCTCTGCCCTTGGCCCTTTCTCATTTCTCTAACTCCCCTCCTCGACTCCCATCCTCGACTCCTATCCTCGAGACTTAGTCCCGCCCACAGGAGATGCGAGCGGAGGAGCCGAGGAGGGGAACCGAGGAGAGAGGACGCGTTAACTTGACAGCCCTAATATATATATATCCTATGTATATGCTAAGGTCCCGCTACTGACACGATAGCAGTCATTTCGTGCTCATATGTGTAATCAAACCCATGATACCAAAATCTCACTCCAGCCAGGTACCCAAAGTTGGCAACCCTGATTTAAGCCCGGGGGAGAAATGCTAACGCTAGCATCGGCGATCGCCGATCTTTTCTACTTCATGCTATCTGCACAAATGGTTGACATTAAACATTAAAAAGACCAGGCAGTTCAGAGAGAATAAAAGGAAGGCAGGCAGTGTTAGAAATTAAAATCAATGTTTAATAGCATAATGTAGCTTAAACATACCGTCAGTGTAAATGCTATTTTATTCTGGAAAAAACGGAAGTTCTCAATACCAAGCTTTTATTCTGAAAATCCTTCATGACGACATCCGGGACTACCGTCCATTAGTATCTTTAAAGTGGTTATTGCCGCCGTTAACATGTATTACATATAAAGTTATGAAAGAGATAAGGAGGAGAAAAGGCATGTGGAAGTAAGCAATGAATGTAAAATGTCGAAATCCTCTGTGTAACGCGATATCGGACACAGGAGAACGAGGGGGGAAGTCCCCTTCGTCACTACAGCTCCCAGAGAGGACGAGCGAACAGCCAGCAAGCGGGAAAGACGAAGGATTGTGAGGTCTCTTCTGCACGGCCACCACTGGGAGAGGAAGCTGCAGCCTTTCTCTCCTGACTGAACAATATCCTGTTTGTAACATTACCGCGCTTTTTTTTAATTAAAGTAACCATTTGAACCTTCTCAGAGACTCCATTTAGTCTCCTTTTAAAGCTTCTCTCCTGGACGCGAGAATAATGAACACAGCATAACAGCAGGCAGCTTTGTATGACATTCTTCTGTACGTGTTTCCTTGTGGTGATAGTGAGGGTAGTCAATCGTTTTGTTGACAAGACAGTAGTGACGGCCATCTTGGTGACGTGTGTTGTTCTGCGAGACCAGAGATGTAGTTCATTGAGCGTTTCACGCAAACTAATGTGTTACTTCACAGTTTTACGACACATTTTTTTGTTTTGGTCAAAAAATAGTTTGTTTTATATTTGCATTGATGTAATCAATACTTTTTGTAATTTAATTTAATAATAATAATAGAAAAAAAAACACATTTCTTGGGGGTGCTTTGGCAATCCTGAGGGGTGCTTCAGCACCCCCTGGCGGCGCCCGATTCAATCCATAGTTCTATTTCAGTTTTTGTAAACCTCCTTTTATTTATTTGTATTTAGTATCTGTACTAAAGCTGTCTTTTTGTTGCTATAACATCTAGTCCCAATGGTTTTCTTCAGAAAATAAATCCTGATGACGTCAGTGATGGTCTGACATCCTCTGGCAGCATCATCAGGTCAACATTTTTTTTTGTCCAGGTTCATTGTTGAGGGTGAACAGAATGTTAACCATCCAAAGCACTACTTGTATCAAATGAAACATAATCAAAAAAATTCAACTTGTCTAAACCTTGAAATAAGACTTTTATCTTTTGAACAGATGGGTTTTCATAACATTGGCATATTAAGTACATCACAGTTCTTCAGACATACAGCCTTTGCACTGAAGTTGCTTACATATGTTAAAGGCATGTAGTTCTACACAGGGCAGTCTATAATCAGTTGATTTTATTCCATAAAATATAATAAAAGATTGGTGATTTACATCTGAAAGTTGTTTAGGCAAGTCAACGTTTCAGAAAGCATGTGGCCCATTTGTTTGGAATATAACTGTAATGAGCACATGCATATTAATTATGCATTCTGTCAATTATAATGAACATCACAGTCATTAAGCATGACAACAATCTGTCATTTACTTTCTCAAGTACACTGCTGCTCCCATCCCAGTACCTTTGATGAAAAAACTCACACTCTTATAAGCATTCAGCCTGCTGAGGTCAAACCTTTTGAATCACTGTCATACATAATACACTCCTGGATGTGTAGCGATGGAGTTTCAATTAATGTGTTTTTAATCCGATGACAAAAACATGCTTCACACTGCTGTGTATATTATGCACTGAAAAAAGACATTGACTTTAATTAAATGTATTATGTCAACTGATTTCACATAACTGTATTAGGTCAGTTGGAAGCAATAATGGGACGTTTAAATAGGTTCAACTTAAAGGGGACCTATTATGCAAAATGCACTTTTTGATGTCTCCATCCATCCATCCATCTTCTCCCGCTTATCCGTGGTCGGGTCGCGGGGTTAGCAGTTCCAGCAGATGTCTTTCATACATAAATATGTGTCCCCGGTGTGTCAGGGAACTCACAACATGTCAGAAAACAAAACCCCTCTCTCTTTTCCTCCGTACTATTCGGATGTTCCTTGTCCTCGCGTCCAGGAGAGAAACTTAAAATAAGGAGACCAATGGAGTCTCTGAGAAGGTTCAAATGGGTACTTTAATTAAGTGGCGTGGTAAAACAATACAAAACAACAAAACAAAACAAAAACAAAACAAACAGAAGGTAGTTGGGGAGAGAAAAGCTGCAGCTTCCTCTCGCAGTCCGGGCCGTGAAAAAGAGACCTCACACACATTTGTCCTTCCCGCTTGCATCCCCCTTCGCTCCTCCTCTCTGGGGGCTGTGACGTAATCTTCCACCCTTCTTTCACCAATGTCCGATATCGCACATAACAGAGGATTTAGACGTTTTGTCTTCATTGTAAAACTACACATGCCTTTTCTCCTCATACTCTCTTTCATGACTTTTTATTTTATCCATTTTTAGCTAACTGGTGGCACTTCGGGTATCTCTTCCGGAATAGCTTTTCAAAATAAACTTTAACCACAGGCGAAAGCTAACCGGAAGTATTTTCACAATAAAACAGTTATACAATTACTGTATGTTTAACCTATATTAAATCATTACATTGATTTTAATTTCTAACAGTAGCCACCTCTCTAAACAAACAGATCCAGAATTGTGGCTCCTATTACGTAACACGTACCAACATATTGTCTCCGGCACACGTGACACGTGACACGTCCCAACCTCTCGTCTCCGTATACAGTCGTCTAGCTGAATCCCTTCTCGCAGCTGTGTGTCTTCTTCTTCTTTCGTGTAACGTCAGAGGTCCAACTCGGTGGCGTGTAGCCATGCCTGCACCTCTGGTCCTACGTCGAAGAGGCTGGCTTCCGAGGGTGGTCTATATAAAGGGCAGGTGGTTTATTATATGTTCGGCAGTCTGTTCAGGGTCACCGCACTCGCATGGAGCACTGTCTGCCATGCCCCACTTCTTCATTGATGTTTTGAAGCGACCGACCCCAGTTCGTAGACGGTTTAGTGTGGTCCATTGTCGGCGTGGTATGTCGTCTCGTCCTATGGCGTCATCTCCTGGGTCGCAGATGTAGCGATGGATGGATGGAGCTGTGTGTCTATTCAGCAGGATGTCTGCTGGAGGCTTAGAGTAAAGTTGTTATATATCAGGGGTACTCAAACTTTTTTGTTAAAGGTCCACTTGTGAATTTTATACAAGAAAAAAATCTGCCCCTTCCTTCAGACTTCCTTACAGAGCCCCTCCTCCAACACACATGAACGCGCACATGACCAATGAGGGCACGAGATCAGTTTGTGCACAGATGGAAGGCTGACAGGCAGTTAGGCCATCCAGTTATTTTAGCCGGCCTGGCTCAGATGATTGGTCGTACTTTTTACAGCGCCACAGCTTCCACAGATGACATTTTTGTTTATATTTATTGTCAAAGCATTTCATATATTCATTGCTATCGGGATGGTAAGAGCATTCCATGGAATATAACAAAACGTGTTTCTGAAGTGAATTACCTACCATACCTTTAAATGTCAGCTAAAAGAGCATTGAAATGAAAGACCTCTGAATTTCCTGTAAATATATTAACAGTACTTAAAGGTCACATGTCATGGCCATTTCCACTGATCATAATTCCATTGTTGAGGTCTACTAGAATAGATTTATACTGTGCAATCTTCCAAACTTACATTGGTTTCGCATACAGCATCTCTGTAAAGTATGTGTATTCAGCAGTATTCACTCTCTCCACTAAACGGCTCGTTGCAGCTCTTGCCCCCCCTCCCTGTGAGCCCAGTGTGCTCCGATTGGTCGGGACCAGTCGGGACCAGTCGGGACGTTGTGAATCTTGCTGAGCTCCGTGGAGGTGTGATTTCCTTGTTTAGCGAAACGATTGACTTCACAGCCGAAGTAAAAACAATAAGTGTGGCTTGATATTGAGTAAGGTTGATAAACGCTGTGAGAATGGGTCTGCAGAGAGAATTTCGCCGCGATCCCAACTGTCTGTTATCAGCCTGCAGCCAGGGAGGAGAAATCAGCAGAGCTGCCTGCACTGAGTGTGTGAGGAAGTCCGTGGATTGGTCAATTTGGACCAATCAGCGGGGCTTAACGTGACGGCTCCGCGGATGTAACGTAACGGCTCTACGGATTGGTCCATTTCGTTCCGGGGACGACATGACATCATGATGTACCCGGAAGAATCAAATGGACAGTGACGTATCTCCAACGAGGCGTTTTGGGGAGGTATTTTCTGTGTTAGAATTGTTCTCGCTACATGGTGTACTTTGAGGGTTTTGACTCTGCACACCATTTACATGCATACAAACCTTCATAACACACAAGGGGACGGGTAATAACTGGAAAAGCATGACATGTCACCTTTAATGTCAGCTTAGTAAACAAAAAAACATAAGCTAGCAGACTAATTTCCACCACTCATGGACCACAACCACCTTTTCTTGTGAAAAACTGGGTGACATACTGTCGCCCTTTAGTCCCTCTCTCTTTTCTTTCTCTCCTTTCTCTCCTTTTCTTACAGCCTGACTTTGTTGGTCGTTGACACACTTACGTAGGCTAAGTACTTACGTAGATTAAGTACTAGCATCCCTCCTCACATGCTTTCACTCTCTGCAAGTGCCGGTGCCGCACCGCGTTTGGAGGCAGGACCAAACCATTACATGTATAGAAGGGGGTGTACAGAGGCTTTGGGTAATTAACTTTTGGAAGAAAATAAGTGAAATGAATCGTAAGTTTAGTGAGTAATTTATCAATATAACGTTCTATTAATATTAATTATTGAGGATTGATGAAAGGTTACTTCATTTTTTTTTCTGAATGTTCTAAACATTTTGGGGCCCCTGTCAGTCACGGGCCCTTAGAATCGTCCTAACTTTTCACCCCCTTACGGCGCCCGTGAGCGGAGCAACACAACTGAAATTAAGAAGCAATTTCGGCACAGGGCCCCATTGAGGGGGTTTCCAGACATGTCGTTGCAGTAAATTAAAGGGTGTTTCATGTTGTCGTTGCTGTGCACCTTCTTAATCTTATTTCGAAATTGTTACGTTTATTCTGGTTTGTTTTGTGTTTGTGTGTTTTATTTTAAACTTATTTATTTATTTTATGTTTTGTGAGCTGAGCTGTGGTATTTTATATTTTAAGTATCTCTCTGTACAGCACTTTGGTCTGGAGGTTTTAAAGTGCTCTATAAATAAAGTTGGATTGGATTCATCTACTTTATTTGGCTGCTGATTTGACGTCAAATCGGCAGCGACCCCACAGAAAATTGCTATCAGAAACAATGCCTGACGTGTTTTGGACGTAATCTCGTTTTTGTTTACATTAGCAAGCCTCGCTAACACTCAGAGCTAACCTGTACTGTAGAGCACATGTATTTAAAAAGCAGGACATTAAAAAAAGGAACTCACCTTGTGATAAAGAGAAAAAGTATTTGAACTCCATACTGTTTCAGAAATAATCTTTGATGTGGTTTAGAACAGAATGGCGTTTTATCACAGCAGAATGTAACTTTATCTCAGGTAGAATTCTGATCAGGCATTAGCTCCGACTCCTCATTTTTTTCTTTTTTCAAGCTAAGGACCCAAAATCCACGTTTCTCTGACAGGGCTGCAAAAGAGGGGTATGAGCAGTATGAGACATGGCTACAATGGGTTATCTGTTTGGTATTTTAAGCAAAAAATTTCACAGACATGTTTTGTATAGGTATGGCCCTACACTATATTTTTCCAATATAGCATAATAGGTCCACTTTAATTTACATCAGAATCAGAAATTATTTTTTATTATTATTATTATTATTTTTTATAATGCGACACAGGGTTCGGTCTGGATCCGGACCTCAGTCCGGAGTTTGAGAAGCCCTGTTATATATAATACATATAATGGCACTGTTCTAGCAGTAAACACTTGAACATGTCAAGCTATGTGCTTTATCAGAAACAATGCACGGCGTGTTTTGGAAGTAATATGCTCTGTGTTTACATAAGCAAGCATGCTAACACTCAGAGCTAACCATCGAGCTAACGATGTAGGCTACTGGAGAGAATATGTGTAACGTAACATCCTTGTGGTAAATCCTGCGAGAGAGAAAGTTTGAGCTCCATACTGTTTTATCTCTCACAGGCTCCGCCATCTACTGGACTCTATGGGTACTACCTTATCATGCAAGCATTCACCGACTGAGATGTCTATAGACGGGGCGGGCCTACCTGAATGCGTGCCCATCTCACTTCCATATAAAAGGAGGCCCCGCCTCCTGACCATCATCCTTTACTCTTCAGCGAGCGGAGGTGATAGCCTAGCACTGAGTCCGAGACGTATTTTTTGAGAGAAAGAAAGAGAAAGAAAGAAAACTAGTATTTTTTGAAATTGTGCCCTGGCTTAAATAGCGGGCGCCGATCCCCACCACCTCTGCTTTGAGTGTTTGGGGGACCAGGATATGGCCGAGGCGGTGCCATTTCACGTTCACCATTCCTTCCGAGTCCGGCGTCCATGGAAGTCCACCGCCCAGGGCTGTACTCCCCCTGGATGATGATCATGGCGGCGGGAGTGTGGGCTACTCGCTCATTGCTAGAGATGCCCCCGGGTCACCAGGTCAGAGCGATTATTGGACCACAAGGCCCAATAAGTAGCTTGGTCCACGAGCCTTGCCCCAGGCCCGGTTCCCCCGGGGACCGGTGCTCGGTGGCTTCACATGATATAGGGTCGACCCTACTTCATCACAGGCCGCCGCCGCTGCCTGCTGTGTGATGTCCCTGGGATATCACGTCGCATGGCATTTTTCCAAAGAGGATCGTGTTGATCTCCTGGGAGCCCCTGTCTTTACGGAAGGGCTCTTTGGATCGATCTCCTTCCTCACGGGATAAGGAGTAATCGCAGCGTGGCTGATTCTTGCCCATCCCCAGAGGAGGAAACATTGTCTGTCTGTTCGGTATTAACAACGTGTCACGTGTTCTGAATTGACCAGTCAGAATCGAGTATTCAACTAAGCCATGTAATAAAGAACAATATCAGTCTTTAACAATTGAACAGTTTTAAAGTTTCTCTTTCTTTCCCTCTTATATTGCAGTCCATCACTCACTCTTTTTTAATTCAGTGCGAGAATTGAGCTGGAGCTTGTCCTGCCAGGAGTTTCAATCTGGGCTGAAATGGTGTCAGGTGCAGGTGCTCATTGGTTACAGTGATGCAAACTCAGGTATGGTGAAAAAAGAGAGAACTATTCGAAGCAGAAAAAAACAGCGTAATATGCCATCTGACAAAGGCCTGTGCTATAATGCTTCAATTAACTGGCTATTCTTTATAATATACTCAGATCTACGGTGGCCCTGAAGTGCAAGACACCACAGCATTTCAGAAAACACCACAGCATTTCACAAAACACGACAGCATTTCACAAAACGCCACAGCATTTCACAAAACACTACAGCATTTCAGAAAACACCACAGCATTTCACAAAACACTACAGAGATCTCATTACTGCAGGGGTGGGGAACCTCCGGCCCCCGGGCCGTATATGGCCCGCGAGACCATTTGGTCTGGCCCTCGAGGTAATTTATAAACACACGCACAAAAGAAAAAAATTAAAGAAATCAAGACCGCAAAATAATTAAACAAGTGAGTGCCTGTTTTTTCTGGCCAAGGTCAGGGTCCTTGAACACAACACAAGCCTAACATGTCATCACGTGGTATCTCTGACAGGGGTGTAGTTCTGACGGGGAGCACCAGAACGCAGCTCCGCTCCGTCAAATATTGCAGTACCCATAAGTCCGTACACATGCTGCAGTTTTTGCGTGGCTGTGTTTTAGTTGAAAGCCCAGTGGCGATCTGCTCATATGTCATACTGATCATACAGTCAATAACTTTGTTGTTATTAGCATCTGGTTAGCTAGCTATGCTAATGAATATAATATGCTTTTTCTACAACCAGTGAGGTAAAGGCCCATCTTTATATGATCATTATAGTTATAAAGAAAGAAGAGAATAAAGTAAACAGGTATAAAATACTATATGACAGTAAAACAAATAAGTTGTTATTAATAAACAAGAATACAGTTTGAAATCTGTTTACAGTTCTGTTTCATATGGATGTTGAGAGATGTATCCATAGATCTCGTAATGTTGCTCCCAAAGTGCACCAGATTGATGCTTTTAACTTCAATATTTAAAAATAAATCTTCCCGGCGGAGCATGCCCCCCGGACCCCCCTAGAGGATGTTAGCCCCCCCCCCACTTAAATCATGTTCACATGGATAGGATGGATAACTAAATACATTTGCACACATCTTGTGTCCATATCTTTCTGTTCACCGTGCACGTGCATGCATGCGTGAGTCATGGCAAGATATCTGGATTCAGAGGTTGCTTTTTCTTTGCACAGCATGAAAGAAAGGCCAAATGAATGGGCTGTGATTTTAGTTTTTTTAAGCAGAGGTCAATAATTTGTACGGCCCTCGGAGGATGTTGAAAACATTGAAATGGCCCTTGAGAGGAAAAAGGTTCCCCACCCCTACAGCGCCTCGTACAGGGTCCTGCATATGTACTGCAGCTTCTCCAGCGGTTGGAGCTAAACGGACCTGTCTTGTGTGGACAGATACTATCCGGTGAATATTGCGTGTGGACGAAAGCTTTTTTGCGATTGCGTTTGCGTTAATCCTATGCGTTTTGCTGTTTTCGTCCTCGTGTGGCCGGGGCCTTAAAATCAGACCTGTTTTTGAAATGAAATCTGACGGTAGGCAGTTAGCTCTGATCACCTATGATAAATGCGCCACACTGAAATGAGGTGCTACATCTGTAGGTATGGCCCTACAATATATTTTTCAAATATAGCATAATAGGTCCACTTTAATATTAGTTATCAGAAATGTGTTGACATAATACATTACGTTTCAGTTTTTCCAGTGCAAATTGAGCAACTATTAGTCGAACCGCATAATCCTGCTTTATCCGACCATTTCTTAGTAAGCGGCATCGTTTTGAGATCAGTGGTGTTCTTGCAGTCACACAATTCTTATGTGAAGTGCAGTTCGAATGATCATACAGAATGTATCTCAGCTACTCAAAGACATCATCCCATAAGCACATATATGCTACTCCTGATGATGTGACTGACAGAATGCAGCTGAAACGAGTGCAGGAGAAGTGAGATTGGTTCAGTTCTGCCTGGCTGGAGCACAGCTTCCTCTCCACACAGTCAATACTCCTGCTGTAATACACACTCTCCTGCAGTGTAGGAATTGGTATCAATATAACATGGATCAAGGCGATGGAGAGCAACATGAGGTTAGAAATGGTTAAATGTTTAATACTTTATCTTTATAGTTTGTCTCACAATTCCCAAAGTGGAGTGTAGACACTTTTATTGTGGAATCGACCATGCAACTTTATTTGACCTCCACATGTTATTGCTCAGGGACACACACACACACCACGGTCTGACACAAGACGCTCATATTTCGATTGTATCTATGTTGCCAAAAGAAATCGATGGTTTGTGATGTACAGTTATTAATGCAGTGTGGACTTTTTCTATTACAAATAGCTCATAGATCCAAAGCCAAGGACGGTTAAACAAAGTGATGAAATGATGGGATCCCTGGATCAGTGGCACGAGGAAGGGTGAGGAAGAAGGGGATGGGGGGGGTGGCTGACATGTGGGGGTGCGTGTAAATCAAAATAGGCTGTTGTGTAGATTTCCTTAACCAAACAAGTCGTTCCACGCCGAGTGTAATTCACCCCACAGATGATGGGTTTTACAGCCTTTTCGCCTGTATTATATCCTGTGGGGATCTGTAAATCTGTCAAGGAGAGAGTCAATTCCGTTCCCCGCGCTGTAATCTCATTTGCCTCTGGTGCCAATGGTGCATCAAATGTGGAGCTGGCGCCTGTGGTTGGGTCTGCTGCCGACTCCAGCATGGGAGTAAATCCCACCTGTCCCACATGAAGTGCTCCATCAACCACAGAAAATCATTATCCCAGAATGTTTTAAGGAGCTAATGGAATCCTTATCTTTATTTTGCACTGGAAGAATTTAATTACATGCTGTAGTAAAGGTTCTTCCAGTTTATCAGCCCTACATGCATATCTGTCCTTTCCTACGTCTCAGACTGTTTGTAAGGATGTTCCTGGGCTGATGTCTGCCAACCATATGCATTCGGTATCCATATTTATATATATATATTATATATCATATAATGTGAAATGTATCCTTCATCCTACTCCTCTTAGAGAACAACATAAGTACAGTAATTGCCCTGCAAATATGTGGAGTTAATAATGTGTTTGGTTGATTTCAATCTAAATTACTGCTTTTACTCTGTGTTCCCTTAAACTCTACTCCCGTCATTGTAATTGTTTGGGATTGTTTGTGTGTGTGTGTGTGTGTGTGTGTGTGTGTGTGTGTGTGTGTGTGTATATTATATAGTATACTATAGTATATTGGCTATTTATTAGTATTTATAAAACACGTATTAATGTCTTATTCTACATGACCATAGTCCACAAGTAATAAGCCATTAGTTGAGAGTTTTTCCTCAATAACCCTCTAATTGGCGCTTATTCATTGCAAGTAAGGAAGTTGTTGTACATGAGTTTTGGTCTTAATATGCGCTGCTCAATATGGGCCGAATAAGGCAGTACAATAAGAATAGTAATTCTCCCAGAATAACACTTAACAAATAGGATATATCCTTATGTAACAAGACATGAAACTAAAAGTGTTAATTAAGTCTAAATAACTCAAAATGAAGTATTTCTATCTAAGAATATGTTCTCTATTTTAAAGTGAAGTCTTGTTCATAAACAATAAGCTATTAGTTTGACTCGAATTGACCTGAACAGGTTCCCTATTCTAAAGTTGTCTCCTGTTCACACTTTGTAAATACATAGCACACAAATACTGAAATGAACCTCAACAATACATGAACAAAGTAGGCACACGTTGAAATAGATTATAGATTAAACAGCCATAGATTAAACAGCCAGCCAAACTCTTTTGAGAGCCAGGGAATGAACAGTCATGCTCCTTTATTGACTTATTTGCAGTCCACTGACATTCAAACGGAGTGAAACTATAAAAAAGTTTCAAGGCACTTAATGATCTCATGCATGCAAGTGTAACATACACTAGGGGTGTAAAGGTTCACAGAATTCACCGTTCGGTACGTACCTCGGTTTGCAAGTTCAGTATACAAATAAGGAACTTTAACATTTTGAATAATTAACTGTATTACATAGTTAAAAACAAACCACAAACAGTACCACACACACTCAGATGCCCTGATTATCTAAAATGGCTGATGTCAAACAAAAAGGTTTCATCAAGCTGTAAAACAAAAAAGGTTTGTCTTGAAAATATTACAAAAATAAATAATAAGAAAGTGTTTCAAGAGCGCATAGTCATTGAAAAACCAACACACTCTCACTCCCTAAGCGTCCAATAGCGACGTTTGGTCAGTGTCCGTGGCGTGCAGTTGTGACGCTCCTAGGCTCCTTCAGCGTCATAAAGGGACAATGTATTCCCATCTGCGGCGGGATTTGACGCTCATGGAAGCACGGCATACGTTTGTGTCGGCTGCCCTTAAAGGTAATGTGAGCGTCCATTCCCATTGGATAACGGAGAATTGTACACCCGGAAGTAAGTATTCCTTTTACTGTCGATTGATTTTACAGTGATATCTGCACTACTCATCGACTAAAAAACACCAGATTATCCTTGTTAATTACACAACATTGATTGGTTTAAATTGTGTGCAATTTTTTGTATTTTTCCCCTTCGATTCGGAGAAACAAATATTTTTTCGGAGTAAAGGATGGCAGAAGACACTACACTACCCAGAATCCCCAGCTATCGTTTGGACTACACCATGTGCTCTGTTTGACAAACCCCATGATAGTCCTCAAGCTCTGTGATTGGAGAGTGTGCTCCGAGGGTTAAGCCGATTCTCGAACAGCACTTGAAATGGGATGGAACCACGGCAGACTGTCCAAAACTGGATTTGAACGGGTCCACCGCGTCAAATATTGATAGATGTCTTGTAATGCACTATTGAGGAACCTGCGACCCAAGTTTTTCATTCAATGCAGAACTACACCATAGTTGTGTAGGCCTATATGATATGTCAATAAACCTTGGAAAATCTTGAAATCTTGAAAGGGATGTGCAAAATAGTCATTACATACAGTCTTTAATTAACAATTAGTAGAGAATAACGAGTAATGAGTATACTGTATAGGGATCCTATTAATATCTATAATAAAAATAATGAAATTCAATAACATGCTTTAACCACTAGGTGTCCCTTTATATCAGGTGTGCACCTTTATGGTGTAAATGCAGCCTATCTACCAATTGGATCAAATATAAAAGTGAGCCGAATTAGTGTTGATACTGCAAGGAGACGTAATGTGTGAAAAGAAATGTAAGATGTTGTTTAATGGCTGATATATTTATGATCCACGTCACGTTTTCAGTTCCTCATGTTTGTCTTCTCATCAGGGCTCTATAAATACAGAACTACGGCAGATATGTAATATTTAATGCAGCCGAACCTTGTATTACAATGCCGTTATGTGATGACTTTCAAAGAGAAAAGCAAGCACACTCGGAATAAAGTATTATTTTGTTTTTTAAAAATGTTTTCGGTCTGTTTCCAGTATTTGTTAATGACAATGCACCTGGCAATTGCCTGAGCAAATTGGATGCTGCGTATCACAGTGCTCTGAGATTTGTCACAAATTGTAAAGCGCTTACACATCACTGTACACTGTGTACCAAGGCAGGTTTACCATCACTCTCTGTACGGAGGCTCAGTCACTGGTACACGTTTATCTATGAAGCTTTGTTGAGTAAACTCCCGTATTATATCTGCTCTCTGATCACACAGAGAGTTGCAAGCAGCTATTGTCTGAGGTCACATGATGTGGTCTTGTTAGATGTGCCAAGAGCAAGGACTGTCTCAGGTAAGACAGCTTTTATGTGCGCAGCTCCACTCGCTTGGAACAATCTTCAGCAAGATTTGAAACTGAGCAATCTCATTCCTCTGCAAGTTTTTAGAGCTAGGGTAAATGAAATGCTTGCTGATACAATGGGCACTTGTAAATGTCTATAACTATGTATCCTGTAAATATAATGTATAATGTCCTTTATTGTTTTATGTTTCATGTGGAACCTATATGCTGCAGGTCTCCCTTGAAAAAGAGATCTATGATCTCAATGGGACCAATCCGGTTAAATAAAGGTTTGAAATGAAATGAAAAACGATGTGCTGTGAGATGTGAGACTGGAATTGCACAGGGGAAAATAACGTAGGCTATCTTTAGATGCGGATTGTGTTAAACTAATATGTTTGCGCTGTGGACCAACACTATATATTGACAGGGAAGGGGGTAGCAATAAAGATAACACCATTAAACAGTTACACAACATAACAGAAATAATATCGATAGCAGCGTCCCTAGCAACCACCTTGGTAACAATGAAAACGTACTATGGACGCAATTTCCTGAAGTAATCTTCGTAATAACTAGCAAACTAAAGATCATGTACATCCACTGCACACATAATCTGAAATAACAACTCATATTTCTCGCATCAAATGACATCAAAAGGCATTTTAATGGCCAAACTAACTTTAAAATAGGCATTTTACACCGAGAATAAAACGAAGTTCGGCCATGTTTTCTTTTTCTGCAGGGAGAAATTTGAAGATCACGTGACATAGACGCCAGCCATCAGAATGAGTGCGCTTAAGACCTTCCTTTTTGATAAAGCTTATAGGTAGGGCTGATTAGATTCAGCCCCTAGTTTTGCTGATATAGGCTTAGTTTGTCGGGGGACATCTTACTTCTTCCTTCTCTCTGTCTATACCTGTGTACTCTCATGTTCCGATTAACCCAGCTTCCCCACATGTCTTTCTTTTTGGTGTCTATATACGCCGGGATCCGGAGTCATGGATGATCCTGCGGTCCTGTGTCCTGGATCGCGAGCGCTGGATCTTGAGTCGTGGCTGTGGTCCTGGATCATCGGTCCTGGATGGATATCCTCGTGGATTCATCTTCCTATTATACACACGTGCATTTCCAAACATCTGGACTACCTATGTTGCAAATGTATTATCTTTTCAATTTACACACGGCATCTATTGCACGTCTGTCCGTCCTGGGAGAGGGATCCCTCCTCTGTTGCTCTCCCTGAGGTTTCTCCCATGTTCCCTTTAAACTGGGTTTTCTTTGGAAGTTTTTCCTTGTACGATGTGAGGGTCTAAGGACAGAGGGTGTCGTATTGTCATACTGATATTCTGTACACACTGTGAAGACCACTGAGACAAATGTAACATTTGTGATATTGGGCTATATAAATAAACATTGATTGATTGATTGATTGATTGATTGAATGAAGAAAAAAAAAGGGGTTTGTCAAACAGATCACATGGTGTAGTCCAAACGATAGCTGGGGATTCTGGGTAGTGTAGTGTCTTCTGCCATCCTTTACTCAGAAAAAATATTTATTTCTCCGAATCGAAGGGGAAAAATACAAGAGCATTGCACACCATTTAAACCAATCAATGTTGTGTAATTAACAAGGATAATCTGGTGTTTTTTAGTCGATGAGTAGTGCAGATATCACTGTAAAATCAATCGACAGTAAGAGGAATACTTACTTCCGGGTGTACAATTCTCCGTTATCCAATGGGAATGGACGCTCATATTGCCTTTAAGGGCAGCCGACACAAACGAATGCCGTGCTTCCATGAGCGTCAAATCCCGCCGCAGATGGGAATACATTGCAATCAGTTGAAAGCTATTTGCGTCCCTTTATGACGCTGAAGGAGCCTAGGAGCGTCACAACTGCACGCCACGGACACTGACCAAACGTCGCTCCTGGATGATAATGGAGTGAGAGTGTGTTGTGAAAAACATATGCCAATAGCTTCCGTTATTTATTTTGTTCACTCGGCTTTCATGTCTATTGGCTTATTAAAAACAGCGGGGATCAGCTGTTGAACTGCTGCTGTCTTTTGCCGGGCTCCGGTGATTGGCAAATCTGGGTGATGCATTCTGATGTGATTTAGCATGTTTGGCGTGTGTTACCAGCATACCGCACCGCTATCGAACAACGCCGACACACCATCCTCGTCCGATCCACCACTCGCACTCCATCGTTATTGTAGTCCAAAGGGAACACGAAATGTTCCCACACAGCTGATTTAAAAGAAGCAGGTGGGTTCTAGCTCCTGTGTGTTTTCTGAAATCGCCATACTAACTTTTCTTGTATTTTGTTCGTTTTGTTGTGTTTTCTTCTTGTTCTTCGTTTATTGTTTAACACAGGGGTGTCAAACTCATTTTCACAAAGGGCCACTCTGGGAAATTGGAATCACATTTAGGGCCGGACAAATGCTTTACTGACATGCCTTTTTTATTCAATAAACAACTTAAAAACGTATCTTTCAATGTATTGTTGTATGTACTATATAGCCTTCCCATATATATGTAAACACATTGCTTGGCAATCATAGCATTTGGTAAAGAAAAAAATAATGCTTTCTGGGCCAACTCAGAACCTGTTGCACAGGCCTGAATATGACAATAATATGAAAAAATGGTTGTGTTGAATAATAAACAAACACAAATCAACCTGATATAAATGGACACATATTGAATGTTGTCCCACATTTCAACAGACATCACAAGCCTTGATACAACAATTAAATGGTTGTGTGGAACATTGTATAAAAGTAAAACACATCTGAACATGTTGTCCCTTGCAGTCCCATTGGCATACAATCAGCTGCACATAAAACCCCCAACATTTCAACCCAGTCTCACGGCATTTCGTGTTCACCAACACGATTTTTAATCTATTGATTCGTGTTCACCATCACGATTTGCCCCTTTTTTTTTCGTGTTGCACAGCACGATTTTAAAAGCAATGTATTTCTACTGCCTGCAGCACGTCTTTTTCTCCGGTTGGGTCGAGGAAGACCGGAAGCAGTGTGGTTCATAAAAACATGTTCTTACTCAATATCAAGCCACAGTTATTGCTTTTATTTTAAATCGTATAATTTCGGACTTTTGTTGCCGTCTGTGAGGAAAATAAATGGGCTCAGAGCCTCAGGATTGGTTTGATTCCATAATCTCGGGCTTTTTTGGCGTCCGTCAGGAACTGAATTTCAAAATAAAAATAACCGGAAACAGACGTAGGCATTTCGAGCGATTACCCAAGATCCTCAGCTATGGTTTTAAGCAAGCTTATTGGATGTTTTAGCCGCAATGCATGCTGGGATTTGGTGTTTATATGATATGAAATCCGGAAAACATTTTAAAAGAATACAATAATACTTAATTCCGAGTGTTCTTGCTTTTCTCTTTGAAAGTCATCACATAACGGCATTGTAATACACGGTTCGGCTGCATTACATATTACATATCTACCGTAGTTCTTTATTTACAGAGCCCATTGCGTGTTGATTTCTATCAACACGTAATGTTGTATCAACGTATAGAGATGTACTTCAGCAAAAGTATTCTCCGTGACCGTGGGGACTTCCTGCAACAACACCACGCAGTTATCTTGATTCTGATTGGCCAGAAGAGAATATCAAAGATGTTCTATTGAGAAGACGATCACTAGCCTACCTGACAAAAGTTTTCAAAACCGTTTCTAGTCTTCGGTATTCTTGTTTTTTGGCATGAGAATAGTTTGGGCAGCGTGAGAGCGTGAGATTGAGAGTGAAAGCGTGTGTCACACGCCAGATGCGTGAGAGTTGGCAACCCTGCTTTATTTAAACATTAAATAACAGATTAAGGTATTCTTTTAAATAAGAAAAACACTTTGGGGGTATCTATCTACAGATAAATATTAAGCCTGACAAAGTACTTAACGTCTAATATATTGCTTTCCTGCAATGTTAACTATGTTGAAGCACTTATTTGAACTGATATTATACACATTAATTATACTCTGTATGTAGATAGAATAAGAAATGTGCAGAATATGACAGTTTAATGGTGGAGGTACACACATATTGATATATGTCTTGTAATGCACTGTTGAGGAACCTGTGACCCAAGTGTTTCATTCATTGCAGAACTACACCATAGTTGTATGATATGTCAATAAACCTTTAAAATCTTGAAAGGGATGTGCAAAATAGCCATAATATACAGTCTTTAATTCACTATTAGTCGAGAATAACGAGTAATGAATATACTTTATTACTCGTTTCCATTCATGTCAATTGCAGATACATGTTTAGTCTTCTCAAGCACCAACTATCAAATATCTCTCCTGATTGTTGGCACTTGACAATCACCTTACCTGAATTTTACTCAGGTGTAACTAAAGTCTGATTTAAGGATTGTTTATATTTCACATAATTAATCAGAATCTGCAAAGTAACTCAAATAAATGCAGTGGAGTAAAAATACCAGGTTAACCTCTGAATTGTAGTGGAGAAGAATTACAAAGTAGCAATGAGCTGTCATGTGGGTATATTAATGCTGCGCATTATGGACACAAGTGATTTTCACCCATGTATTAATTATATGTTTTACATTTGATAACACCAATGTGTTTAATAATGGCAACTTCTAATTGTGGGAAAAACGAAAACGTTCAGTAGAGACGTCCCATAGAACATTTTGCGAAACACAATAGCCAGCATGTGTAGTTCTGGGGGGGTGTTCGATTCCAGTTTGGATAATCTGGCATGGTTTCGTTCCATTTCACACAGCTGTTTGACGCTCTGCGTAACTTTACGGGGACTGTAGTCCTAAACGATAGCTGGGGATTATGGGTAGTGTAGTGTCTTCGGCCATCCTAAACTCAGAAATGTTGACAATCGCAATGATGCTCGAAATGTCCCTTATAGGCCTACGTCTGTTTCCGGTTATTTTTATTTTGAAATTCAGTTCCTGACGGACGCCAAAAAAGCCCGAGATTATGGAATTAAACCAATAAATAAAAGCAAGGATAATTGTGTGTTATTGGTGAGTAAATAGCAGTGTGTTATTTTGAGAAGAATTACAAATTAGAAGGAAAACAATATATTTCAAAATACAGATTTCAGTATCCTGAGGCCCTGAGCCCCATTTATTGTTAAAATCGTGCTGTGCAACACGAAAAAAAGGGGCAAATCGTGTTGGTGAACACGAATCAATAGATTAAAAATCGCGTTGGTGAACACGAAATGCCGTGAGACTGGGTTGAACATTTACATACTAACCTCACTGTCAAGCAAAACACACATTTAACCTAATTCACAGACCAGTACCATACGTACATTTATATATATATATATATATATATATATATATATAGCATTTCCACGTTAGTTGGTCAACATAAAGCCCAAACTAAGTCGACAACAATTTTTTTTCTTGGCATCACAGCATTTAGTCAAGCAAAAAAAAAGGAAAAATAGTGTTGGTGAACACAAATCAATAGATTACATGTTGTGACTATAACACAACATTATGTGAGACTGGGTTGGAACCGTGACGGTTCTGAACGAATACGGATACATTACACCCCTAACATACACAGATTAACACATAAAACCGCTAAGTGTAAATATAGCTAATGTGCAATAAGCGTTCAGTATGGCTAGCTAACGCTAGCGCGGATGCTAACACGCTTTCTCATTGAGTTTAAGCACGTCCAAATCTCCAAATGTCATCACATAAACACAATACATGTTACTAATCCTTACAGTGTAAGTGTAAGGCTCACACTTACAGTCATTGCTTTCTGACGGACTTGACCCTTTTACTCTTCAGGTTGCATAGAAAAAATTAGTAGCAGTCTACTGCCTTTCTTGGGCGGTGTCCGTCAAACAAAAAACATAGAGCCAATCAAGAACTGAGAATTTAGTCCAACTTCCTTTTCAATCAAACTCACTTCCTTTTCAATCATACTCTCTCACACACATACCTATTCTTATGCACACACCCTATCATTCGGTTTTATGGACATATAGTCATTCACATGAACTATTATTACCTCTTATAAGCTATTATTCAGACTTTCATTCACTGCTATTCTGTTTTACATATTGTTATTAACATGAAATACTATTCCCTCTTATATAGGTTATTATTCTGTCTTACCTACATTGTTTACCGATTACACACATACTACTATCCTCTGTCACATAATGTTCTATTAGATTATAGTTGTTTGTGAAAGACGATAGTGGTGTGTATACGAGAGTATGATGGTGCGTTTAAGAGATGTCGTTTTTGTGTGTGAGAGAGAATAGTTATTTATGTATGATAGTATGAAAGTAAATTAAGGAAGGAATAACAGTACGTTAAAGACGATATGATACTGTGTGTGAAAGAGCCTGGTGGTGTACATGTGAGATTCTGATATTGTTTGTAAGACCAAATATAAGTTGTGAGCTAGACGGCCTCTCATAGTATTTTGCTCATGATGTGAGAAGCATTTTGTAAAGGGTCAAAGAAATAGGGATGAAAATTAAACCAAATACCTCCTGCCATCACATGTTGTGATACTGCTGAGATGTGTGTGGACTGCAGATGTTACAGTTGCAGCGTGTTAAAGCGTTTCTACTCTACACTGTGAAGGGGCTCCATGATGAGGAGATCAGGAGAAAACCTTTTGCTGCGAAACATTTCCAACAAAGTACTGCAATGTAGTGATAATGGATAATTTCACCAAACTGTGATGATGAAAATACTGATAATGATAAAACTAATGGTAGCTCTTTTCGATTAACTTTTTTTAACAAACTAAAATCAGTTGGACTGCTGATCTATTTATCCATTATAAGCATCATTCCTGTTGAATCATTTTTCAAACAAGTTTGAATTTTTAAACGTAGGCAAAATGTCTTAAAGTGAACAATACTACATTAAAAAGTAATTTACAATGTGGATCACTCTGATTGCAGTGTTTCTCTCACAGATGTCATTGTGTTTAGAATAAAAAAATGTAAAGGCTGAAGACAAACCCAACAATCCTATTGATGACAGCGTTTATAACATAGTTGTGGTTAAGGCAGTGGCGGCCGGCTCATAGGGGCGCCGCCCCACATACAAATTATTTGTATTTGATTCATTGTATACATTTCTATTTAATGAACACGGTACATATTATATAGTTGGTGTCAGTTAAATGTATAATCTACCATAAAATATCAATACAAATTGTTTTACGATGTCTAAAGTTACTGATAAGTCATGTGTTTCCTGCTTGGGGCGCAGAAATCTTTGCCCATCGAGGCCCAGTTCCAAATCCACTACTTCTGGATTGATATTGACGTTATGGACAGATGTGCGTGGTCCCGATGCTCCTGATGTTTCCTGCTGACTGTGATGTTACCGTGACTTCCTCACAATGAGATAGACATTTGTGGTCTAGATTTAAATGCCTTAACTTGGATGGATTGGATAGCTAATGACTTTAGAGATCACTTAGTTCTTCTTTTGCCAGGTCAAAGTTTATTCAGGAGTTTAGCTTGATTGGCATAACATTATTCTCCTGACATTCTTCTCCTCAGAAGACGAAAATGAATTATCTTTATATTTTGTTGTTCTTTTTTCCTGGACCCTATCTTACATTCAGATATTTAAATGGAAGACACACATGGAAGCAATTTCTATGTTAAGATTAAAGTAAACCAGACAATCAAGGCGTCAGATGACAATTACAATTATAATGGGAACAAATGAAGTTATCTCTGGGGCATTTTAAATGTCTTCCCCTGCACTCAAAGACGGAGATGCCCCGCGGCGGACGGAGACTGTGTCCCCCAACACGTTTCACTCATAACACGTGCCACCATGAGTCATCAAGTACTGTGTTTTCTGCAGGCCTTGGATGGTGTGTGCACACGCATACGTATATGCATCCAGACTGACTGAGGTGTCTGGGTGTCCTTTACTGCTTGACCGAGCAAGAGAATTTTAGGGGGGGGTCGGGGGGCTTAGGAGAAGTTATATGATGACAGCTGACTGACATAGCAAAGTGGGGGGTTTGCGATTTTTAAATAATATGAAGGGAGCATCACCCTCTCAATGTTTATTTAGCTTTTTACATTACATAACCTCATCTGACGGATCCTGCAGGAAAACGTTGTGCTAAACTAAATGCTCATTTTCAATCAATATGCCCTCTCAATCAGCGTGAAATCAATTCAACCTAAATTCCCATTATTCAAAACTGAGTCCCCTCAATCTCTGACTCAAGTAGTTCCAGCTGTTTTCCTCTCTGAAGAAACTGCAAATACATAAGGAAATGTGTGGTATTGCTAAGTCCTGCAAACGGTCAGAGTCAGAGAGAGTCTGTGAGAGCATGTTGCATCAATAGATGGAAGATGTTGATTTAAATCCTCTGAACCAGAATGAAGCACTTAATCTCACAGAGCCCTTATGTCCAGCACCTCAGACAGGTCTGACCCTGACTCAACACTACACTGCCGTATATGTGTTGGCAGGCTGAGGGGATGTGCCCCCCCACCCCACCTCCAACTGCATGGACAGGCTTCATCAACAACCTGCAGGTCTGAGGTTAGCATGTAATCTCAATGACCCTCTGCCATGGCACAAGATGCAAGTAACACAGCAGCTTAGATAGGAAAGAAGAATGATGGGTAACCTAGAAGTGTCCAGGTGTGTGTGTGTGTGTGTGTGGGTGTGTGTGTGTGTGTGTGTGTGTGTGTGTGTGTGTGTGTGTGTGTGTGTGTGTGTGTGTGTGTGTGTGTGTGTGGTCTAGCACTGCTGCCATGCTTCTCACTATCATCTCCTTCCCAGTTTCTCACTTGGCCTTTCTTTATTTTCTATCCAGAGTTCCCAGAGCATTGTAGAGTTTGTCCAGCTGTCACATGCCAAAACTATGTTGGCAACAGTTCAGCTGAGGCATAAAAGACAATCCAGAGTGCTGAGCCAAGCCACTAGGCAACAATGAATCCATGAGCTGTGCAGGTGTTGCAGCCCTCAAGCTGACACTCCTTAGGCGCATTCACACCGCAGTACTTTTCCCACAAAGGTTCATGAGAACTCTTTAGTTCTCATGAACTAAGTACAGATCGCGTTCACACCGGAATAAGTCCCTGGGGGAGGATTAGGCAAATGAAGCCGCTGACGTCACTTCTTCTTCTTCTTCTGCTTTGGGTTTACTGGCAGGCCGCAAACCACTTCACGGCGTATACTGCCGCCCAAAGTCCCCAGCCGGAAGTCCCCGGAGATGAGGAAGGCTTCAGTAGAAGCTGCTGGGAGTCCCAGCAGCTTCGCCCCAGTGAGATGATAGTGAACTGTTCATGAACTTGTCATGAAAAATTCATGGAATATCAGTGAACCATATTCATAAACAGCCAGGGTTCCCACGGTACCTGGAAAACATGGAAAACATAGAATTCATTTTTTCATTTTCCAGGTATGGAGAAGTCATGGAAACTGAGCAAAAGTGAACACTTACATGGAAATAGAAACAGTTGTCCTGGAAATTGTTATTGGATGAGGTGTAAAATAGTAATAAAATGAAACTATTGAGCACAGAATTAAGATGAGTTTATAAAAACACTTTACATGTGAACAGCTTTTACTGTAGATGATCCCATGTTGTAGAGCATGCTCTTGGCATCCTATATGGTATATTGGATGTTGGAATTTGATGCAGGCAACTTGGTGATATGGACTTTAAAAGTATAGTTTCGGATTGGTGGACTTCAGGAATAATAACGTTACTCGCGATCTCAATAGAAGGGTCAAATACATGCATTTCCCAGCCAACACGGGAGCCTTGACATCTACAGTGAAACTTCTTATGCAAGTTTATCCTCAAATGTAAGTAGCTGTGTTTAACTGTGGTAAACTTGGGTTTATCAACGTTAGTTAGTAAGCAGTGCAATCTTGCTAACTAGCTCGCAGTTTGAGTTTGTTTTGAATTTGGATTTGTTAATGATGGTTAGTAAGCACATGGAGTGCAATCTTGCTAGCCATCAGCTTGCATTGCTAGCTAACTACCAATACATTTTCACATTAGGCCGTGACATTACTTCTATACTAGTTGACATGAATAGTATAGTCTTGACACATTTTGTAACATTCATTCTTATATCTACTTTTAGCTTTTTTGTGATTTTTCGTTTTTTTCTTAAAAAAAAATTATACTAGTAAATAGGAACATTTGAGGGTGAGACATTTTTGAAAAATCATTGATCATGCCTAGACTGATTCTATACATCTATACTGTTAAGCTAAGCTTACTAGTGGGGTTGCTGTACTGAGGAACCACAGGGGAACCAGCCTTATGTTTTCCCTTTTATGTTCATTAGTAAGACTCATAATCTCAAATGTGTGATGCATTACGGGAGTGAGTGACAATGACACGCGGCAGATTCAAGTCACATTGGAAAGATGACTCTCAATACAAGGACTGGATTGGAGAGGTACCAGGAGGAGATGTCCACAAGGCTTATTGCAAGTTTTCCGCAAGTCATTTGACATCAGCAATATGGGGGTCGCTTCCCTCAAGAGCCATTCAAAAGGACAAACCCACACCAAGTTAGCTGGACAGCTAAATAATGAAAGAAGAATGACAGATTTCTTGACTACAAAAACAGGAGAGGGAAGAAGCCAGGATATGGAAAGTGACAGTCAGGTGCCCAGTACCAGCAGTGAACAGCCTACGGAAAAAGGCTCTGGAGCTCAGGGGAAAACAATTTTTTCAAGCCAAGCTGTATTTGAAGCAGAGATTCGCTGGGTCATGAAGATGGTCAGGTCACACTTCACAAGCTTCAGGGGCCTATAGATCATCACTTAATATGGTACCTGGAAAATCAGGAGGTAGTATGGAAACATTTTTCAAGGCAAGCGTGGGAACCCTGACAGCTCATAACAAAGTTGATGAACTGTTCATGAAAGTGTCATGAACATTAAATGGCACTAGGGCAGTTCATGAACTACTCATGAAACTCCTGTGCTGGAATGGTTCATGAACAATTCATGGAATATGGTTTTAGGCAGGTTCATGAACAATTCATGAAATGGAGTTTTCAGTGAGTGTGTAGGGATATTCAGTTTTCAACCAAGAACATTTCAAGAACTGTTCATAACAACGTCATGAACAGTTCATACCCAGTCACTGAATATAATTCAATGGCTGGCTATGAACTGTTCATCAACCATTGACTGTGGGTCAATTGGCAACCATAGAAAACAACAATTATGTCAATCACAATGGAACTTTACTCAAATTAACAAACAAACAAACAAACATACATGTATACAGGTGGAGCGCTACAATTAATCCCATCACTATTTGAAGCACAGTTCTTGATACTCAGCTGCACAACATTTTTTGTTACGGGTCCCAAAAGCTTGGGTACCACGGCAACAATAAATGATTTCTGTAGAAAACAGAAAAGTGCAGCAGCAATAATTATACACAGGATCCGGTTGATCGTCTGGAATGCTTCTTATTCAAAATTCAAAGTACACAGTTACATTCAAATAGCTGAACTTTACAAACATCACATTTCTCCATTTAAGTTATCTGTCTGTCAGTCAATTACTGTATCTCAAGGAGACATTCAACATAGTTAATATAATTATTACATTACATTGCATTTAGCTGACGCTTTTATCCAAAGCGACTTACAATAAGTGCGTTCGACCAACAAAATACAAACTTGAAGAAAACAGAATCACAAAAGTACATCAGGCTTCATAGAGCAAAAACATTTCAAGTGCTACTCAACTGGCTTTAGGTAAGCCAGTCCATAAGTGCTTTGTTAATAGTTCTATCGCTCGAGGTGGAGTCGAAAGAGATGAGTTTTCAGTCTGCGCCGGAAGGTGTGTCAGCTTTCTGCTGTCCTGATGTCAATGGGAGCTCATTCCACCATTTTGGAGCCAGGATAGCAAACCCACGTGTTTTTGCTGATGGGAACTTGGGTCCCCCTCGCAGCGAGGGTGCAGCGAGCCGTTTGGCTGATGCAGAGCGGAGTGCACGTGCTGGGGTGTACGGTTTAACCATATCCTGGATGTAGGAAGGGCCAGATCCATTTGCAGCATGGTACGCAAGTACCAGTGTCTTGAAGTGAATTCTAGCAGTTACTGGAAGCCAGTGGAGGGAGCGGAGGAGCGGCGTGGTGTGGGAGAATTTAGGAAGGTTGAAGACCAGACGAGCCGCTGCATTCTGGATGAGCTGCAGGTCGGATGGCACATACAGGTAGACCAGCCAGGAGGGAGTTGCAGTAGTTTAGGCGTGAGATGACGAGAGCCTGGACCAGAACCTGCGTGGCTTTCTGGGTCAGCTGGGGACGCATCCTCCTGATGTTGTAAAGCGTGTATCTGCAGCAGCGGGTTGTAGCAGCTATGTTTGCAGTGAAGGACAGGTTGTTATCTATAAACACATAACGCTATCAAATAATACTTTCTATCAATATATCTATCTTTACCAAATGTAACATATTATGGAGATCAGAAAAATACACTGTCAATGTTAATAAACAAAAAACAAGGCAATGTGCCTGCAAGACTGCACTCAGGTAAACCAAACATATTACCCGTGCGCAGCAGCTAACCTGCCTGCGAGCCTTCGCTCAGGTCACATTTACCCAGGCGCAGCTGAAGCCCGCGAAAATGGCATCTATTGTTGCCGACAGTTTAGTATTTTTAAAATACCGTTACTTTGTCAAACATGCTCAAAACCTTCTGACACACTCTCCTAAACATCTCCAACATCATATCTAATTCACACAAGTTAACATCGATCATTTTCATTATGTACTGACCTGTAGAAAACAGAAGTGGAGCAGCAATAATTATACACAGGATCCGGTTGATCGTCTGGATTGCTTCTGAGGAGGGGGCAGAAGTGTCCCCCCTAAGGTAACCCAGATGTCACCGCTCACCTGCCAAAGGTTCCACCTTGGCGCTACTTACTCGTACTGCTTCTCAAACAGTACAGATAAACCATAAAATGATATGAATGTCACCAAAATAAATACAGATCATGTTCAGTTTCAAATTCACTATTGTTTTGTTTTAAGATTAAAAGTTTTTAAAAAATAAAGACATGTTCAAATAGTAGATGAATATTCAAGAGGTCTTTAAAAACATCACACTGATCATCAAAAGTTCATAAAATTCTCATGAATATTCAAAAATATTCTGAACTTGCCACAATCAACCAAAATTCATGAAATGCTAATAGTCATGAAAAGTTCATGAAATGCTCATGCACACTTTTTGGGGTTTTAATTATAATGTTGTGATTGGCTGGATCATGAAAAGTTCATAAATTGCTCATAAAAGTCTGTCATGAGCAAAACAGGAACTTTATATGAATGAACAATGTTCATAAACATTTCATGAACTGCTCTTTAAAATGGTTCATGAGCATTTTAAGAATTTTGGTTCATGAACATGACAAGTGAACATATAATGAGTTGTTCATGAATGTTTCATGAGTGCTCATGAAACAGCTCATAAAGTCATGAACTCCATCTCGCAGGGGCGAAGCCTTCCGAGTAAATTGCCAGAACGCCGACACCTCCTCATCTCCACCGCTCCCATGTTTTATTTTGTGTTGCCATAAGTTAGTCTCTCTGCGTTTCTGCGCTGGGCGAATGCTAATAATGCTAATGCGAGGATAATAAAATGGAAGCTTCACAAAACTTTTTGGGAGTTTTACGGGGCGTGGTTTTAAATCCGTCCCAGCCAATCAGACATAGGAACCTTTTTCTCCCACGAAAGGGGGTGAAAAGGTTCTCATGAACACATTTTAGTTCCGGCTCTTTTTGGTGTGAACGCAATATTTCGCAACTATATCGGAACTAAAGTGGGAAAAGTACTGCGGTGTGAACGCGCCTATTGTTACTCCGCTCGCTTCAACCTTAAACGTCTTTAATGTCTTAAAAAGGCCAAAACAGGCTGAGACAGATTTGCCACATCTGAATCAGAATACCTTTATTCATCCCACAGAGGGCAAATATCCATTGTTACAGCAACAATGAATAGCCCACAATAGCTAAATATGAATTAAGAGGCATGCATAAAATATTAAAGATAACAATAGAATTACGCAAACTACAATTTAAAAAAATACTAATGTAGCATAATATGAAGTGGTGTGATATCACCCAGGGAACAGTAGTGAAGGTAAAAGTATACTGTATATTGCACAATTATTACAGTTGTATTACAACAGTTGAATTGTCTAACTAGGACATAGCATCCAGTGAAAAATAATTATAAAATGGTGTATATTTATATATATATATATATATACACATGTTGTAACGGGGGTAGTTAGGACCCAATTGCAGCACTCTAGACCAGAGTATTAGTTCGTACTACCTTTATTAAACTTGATGCAGGTATATACAAATGTTTGTAATGTCCAACACAAAATCCTCCATGGAACACTCAGGAGAACTGATCAGGGCAGGATAAATCCATAGCAGGAAATAGAGAAAAACCGCTGAAACGCCTAGCAGCCTCCAGAACAGGCTAACAGGAACCAGGAAACACAAGGGCTGGAATGCAGGTCAGGTACGTAAGGCTGAGACGTTCAATGGGGAATCCAGAAACAGGTAGATCCAGAACAGGCAGAGTCGGCAACGAGAAATCAGTCCGGAAAGGAGTGTAGGAAAGTCTGGAAAATATGAAAAATACCAGGCAAACTGGATGTGATGCAGATGATCTCAGTCAACATTACTCTCTATGGGCTCCATGAGCAGTTCCGGTGTATGTATCTCATTTGTCTGATGGCACAATACATTTGGTCCTCATTTCTTCTCTTGTAACTGGGCAGCAGGTTCCAGAAATCCAACTGGTCTTCAGTGACTTGCTGCAGAAAAATTCACAGTGAAAATAACTTTTAAAAATAACTTGAATAGCACTGTATTATGTAAACTGTAGTCAAGGTCAGACGCCACACACTGCAGCACAGCAGCATTGTAAAATGTACAATAGTCAAACCTTCAGATTCAACCAGTAACAATGAGCTCTTCAGGCATTCACAGAGTGAAGTGTTTGTGTTTGTATTTCAACATCGACAGTATACTTTCTCCTGGAGAATGAATGTTCAACTTCTCAATGATTCTGTGTCGTTAAACGTTATGTATTCACCGGCAACTGAAGTGTTTTTTTTTCAGTTTGTTATCCATATGTTAAGCAACAGCCTTAAAAATAATTCCAATGGGTCGGTCATGGGACAATAATACTCAATACTTCCACTATATAACCCGTTTATAATAAACTACACTAATCCTCTAAAGTACCATGCATATTGAAACACAGGTATAGCATGGGATCCTCAGACAGAAGAGAATCCTGTCATTGCGTAGTGCTAACTTAATGTATTTATATACGGAGCACAGAGCCAGCATCCTCATACTGCTGTGTTTAAAAGCAGTGCACTGTTTTTCAATCGCAGCTACAGTACTCTTCAACATTTTCAGTCAAAAGTTTTGGTTGCCAAAAGTTATTACTATTATTAGTCACAGTAAGCTCCTTTGCCCATTCCCCTTTCTTTCAGAGGCTTGATTTTGTCAACATGAAAATATAACCACACAATTAGAAGTGTGCACCTTTCCGCCTTAGGGTAAGACTTTTATAAAGCTAGACTGAAAAAAAGCAGCAGAAATTGTGTTTATTAAAGTACCTCTACTCAAGGGAGGTGTGTGTGTGTGTGTGTGTGTGTGTGTGTGTGTGTGTGTGTGTGTGTGTGAAGATGAATAAACAAACAAGCTCACACCACTGCCATTAATAATGACTGAGCTCTACACACTATTAAGACATTTGAAGATACAGTGCTTTCTTCATATTGTGCGTTTATGCCTTATATTGCTTTGACTTGGGGGAATTAGTAAGGCTATTGCCGGCAGAAATATCTTCTGTTGCCCTGGGTGACCACATCGAGTTGTTTACACAGATGTGTTGCTGTATGATATACGGCTTCAAATGTGTTTCCCATCCACACACAGCATGAGGACAAAATGAGACACTTGTGAAAACGCTGTGGTGGCGTGCTGCTGAATGGAACGTGGTTTTTATTTCTGGGGGGAGCCATGCTAAGGGGTGATGAGGAGGACTTTGCGGGCATCAATCTCGTTATTAGAAAGTAATGGTCACCTTCTCTCGGGATGTCTAACAACTAAGGACCACTTAGCTATTGATTACTTGGGGCCATCGTCATTAAGATCTTGGCAAATGCCGGCCCTCGGTCAGTGTTGGAATGAGGGGCGGAGCCAGCGTCTTCAGATTCAGGGCCAGAGGAAGCCTCTCCCCGTCCTCAGCCAGCCTCTCCACCACAGAGGCTCTCCCACAGCTGTTATCACCACTGTTTGTTCACTCCTAATTATTGTTTTTCTCCAAGAGCCCAAACCCCAAGTCAAGTGCTTCCTGTCCGCGCATCTGCAAGTGCTCCAGCACAATTACTTAGACGTGCAATCACTTGCAGACAATGGGGAAATCTCGCAAAACACATTCAAATTGCCTTTTTTTTCTTTCTCACCATGCTCTCTTGAGATCCAATTATACTGAGCTTAATTCTACACTGGGAGAAATGTGTGTGATTAATGGGTGAACGATTTACCACATATTTTAAGTCTTATGGCCCGTCTACACTACAGGCATCGAAAAATGCTCTCAACGCTTCGCCCATTCACTTGAATGGGGTGACGTAGTTGATTTTGAATCTTCGCCAAACTGCATTGTGGGGAGCGGAGCGTGGCTTTCCAAGCATCGCGAGCATCAAAAGTTGAGCAATGTTCAACTTTTGAGGCTCGATGCTTGGCATCAGCCAATCAAATCATGCGTATGCAAATCTGACAGTACAAGCGCTAGCCAATCAAACTGTGTGTATGCTGGGAGAGAGTACGCAGATCATTTCCTGATATTCAAAAAAATTGAGCGGTATTGAATCACCCGGTGCTGTATGATCAGTCTCTGTTCACCTACCGGGATACAAACCGGAGGAGCGAGGCATGGAGGGAGGAGGCAGAAACAGTGGGTGGAACTGGTAGGGTTTCGCCTGTTCGGGGATTTTATATCCAGTTTACTTAGTTTTAACATTGCTATTGCTTTGTATGCCGGGGGCGGGAGATTCCTGATTGGTTGTTGGTCGCCTTGGGCGCGTGAAATCGCCAAGCTTCAGACACGCCAAGCTTCAAGATCTTTTGATGCCTGTAGTGTAGACGGGCCGTTACGGTACGTCCACACAGCAGCTTTAAACAAATCTTCCACCGCTTCCAACGCTTCTCTTCCCATTGACTTTGAATAGGGATGACATCACTTTGCCTCTCTTTTCGCCGAACTGCATTATGGGGGAGCGAAGCAAAGATTTCCAGGATTTCCAGGATTCAAAAGTTGAGCAATGTTCAACTTTTGAAGCTGAGCTGGAAGCGTCAGCCAATCAAATCACGTTTATGCAAATCTGACAGTACAAGCGCTAGCCAATCAAACCGCGTGTAAGCAGGGAGAACAAGACCGCAGTTCATTTCCTCATATTCCAAACGAGAAATTACGGTAGCAAATCACCCGGTTCTTTACGACCAGAACTATTAAGGTTTTCGCCTGTTTTGGGAGTTTATATATAAATATATATTGCTCGCATAAAATCCCCGGGGTTTTTTGCTTTGTATGTCGGGGGCGGGAGATTCATGTGATTGGTTATTGGTCACGTTGCTCGCAAAAAATCCCCAAGCTTTCAGACACGCCCTGCTCCAAGATTGCTGTGTGGACATACTGTTAGCGTTTTTCATGAGGCATTCTCAGCGTTTCCCCACATACAGTAGGTGGAGGTGTCCAGCTGACTTCCTCCCGCTGCGTCACTCCAATCAGTCTGCAAGGTGATATTTCATTAATGCCAATGACTAAAACCTCATTACCCCAGCTTCCCTTGTGGACCAAGAGAGTCTTAAAGATGGAGGATGACCATCTGGAAGTCATCAAGAGGGATCACAGTGCAGAGCGGCAGAGATAACCGTTTAACTGCTGTCCAGAACACCAGCGTGATCCATTTCATGCACATGTGGCCCTTAAGTGTAATTGGGGGGGGGGCGCCCACTGTTGGAGGGCGCTTTATGCTTTATTGTGTTTGTTCCTGTCATGTTCTCATCGACATCAGCATGGGCTTTCTTTCAAGCTCCTCTAACAACTTCTTCCACTTTGCATAATGTGTGTTGTCGTGGCAACCAATTGGCAATATGGTCTGGGCTATCCATGGTATGGCGTTTGAAAAGATTGCAAAACACTTATCAAATAAAAACAGTAGGAGAAATACCTGCTCTGCTGAACATGTTATAGAGAACAGTGCAGATCTTCCCTATGGACACCAGGATTAACCTAGTCTACAATAAGGAACATTAATAGTGTGATATAGGCACAGATGTAAGATCAATAATACACTTTATTTTAGGGCACCTTTCAAAACATTCAATGTTACCTTAAAATAAAATAACAAATACAATATGAGTGGCATTACAATACAAACATGTGTTGAGTAGGAAACCACAGAGGAAGATTACATTCAAAGGAGCAATTAAAGCGAGTGAAGCCAGTTTGAACACATTATCTTTTAGGCTTGATTGAAAATAACACAGTGTCTGACATGATCACATATGTTATATCATTACTGTTATATCATTGATTACTATTTGTGGTTATCAAGTATCAGACACTTAAACAACAGAGAAGGTTTTAAGAAATAGGACTATAATGACAAATGACATCTTATCCTTTCATTGTCTGTTCTGTAGGAAGGAGGAACATAACAGAGTGGGACGACACTTAAAAACGGAAGTTTGTTCCAATACGAAGATTGTGTCCTTAAAACAAGCCTGCTCGTAATTGTATGCACATTATTTATTCAGCCATTTGCTGTTTAATCTGATGGGAAATATATCATTCAAAAGAGAGAAAAAAGCTTAGAAAATTAGGCGAACACTCAATACACGCAATGACGCCACCTTTGCGCCTCCCCGTGAACAGGGCTTCAATCTACGACAAGCCTTCAACCTACGGCATAACACCGGCACACCGTCCTCGTCCGATCCACCACTCGCACACTCCATCGTTATTGTAGTCCACGGGAACCCGAAATGTTCCCTCAGAGCTGATGTAAAAGAAGCAGGTTGGTTCTAGCTCCTCTTGTATTTTGTTCGTTTTGTTCATGGATGTATAATAAGAACTGGATACAGCGTGGGAGGCGGGGCCTCATTCATTCCTATGAGAGCTGCTCATTGGTGCATGCAGATAAAATGGCCCAACTTTTGAGGGAGCGAAACGTCACAGATTACCCGTCATGCCTGAGAAGTACCCGTATGTGCGCTCATAGAGCATGCGCAACTTTAACCACGCCCTCCAAATTAAGCACGTCAATTTGAACACGTAACAGCACCGTGCGTTCATGACAGCATGGTACGGGATTGTAATATGAAATATTTGATATTAACGAGGCGGCAGTTAGCAGCTAGCGGCTAGCTCGTAATTATGATAATGTACACATCAATCGTTATGTACTTTTATATTACGCTGTAACAGGATCAAGTGATATCCAAGCAACAGAGCTTAATTTAGCATGATACTTGTGTGGGTTGTACATAACAGCTTTTAGGCACAATACCGCCCCCTGGATTATATATAAGAGTGTAGAGCAGGGGTTTTCAAAGTGTGGGAAGGTGAGCCTCCCCTCAGAGAACATAAGAACAGCCGCGCCCCCCCCTCCCAATTATTATTGCTATTATTATTCTTATTATTCTTATTATTATTATTATTATTATTATTATTATTATTATTATTGTTGTTGTTGCTATAATGCAGGGGTATTACTATAAAGTGGAATGCCCTTACCTACTGGCCTAGTTAAATCAAAGTGGTTACTTTTTTTGGCTTGGCAGTGTAGTTTTACACACCATCTTATTTCAACACAGTCTCACTCCCTGAACGTCCAGGAGCGACGCTTGGTCAGGGTCCTATGGCGTGCAGTTGTGACGCACCGAGCGAGTCTCCTTCAGCTTCATAAACGGACGCAAAGAACTTTCATGTTTTCCCATCGGCTGCGGTATTTGACGCTCAGGGAAGCACCGTGCATGTCTGCGGCACTTAAAGGCAATGTGAGCGTCCATTCCTATTGGATAATGGAGGATTTTACACCCGGAAGTAAGTATTCTCCTTACTGTCGATTTATTTGACAGTGATATCTCCACTACTCATCAACTCAAAAACACCAGATTATCCTTGTTAATTACACAACATTGATTGGTTTAAATTGTGTACCAGGGATGCAAAGTTGTCACCTTTCGGCGAAATTTGCCGTTTTGAATCCAAAATAGGTCGTTTCTTTTTATATATATTATAATGAAGCGCGAGCTGTGTGCTTGAGTCTTCCTGCCTGTCGGCTCCGCTGCTCCGCGATGATGGTCTAGCTCAGGGGTGGGGAACCTTTTTCCTCTCAAGGGCCATTTCAAATTTTTCAACACCCTCCGAGGGCCGTACAAATTATTGACCTCTGCTTAAAAATCACAGCCCATTCATTTGGCCTTTCTTTCATGCTGTGCAAAGAAAAAGCAACCTCTCAATCCAGATGTCTTGCCATGACTCACGCATGCATTCACGTGCACGGTGTGGCATGACCACCAAACAGAAAGATATGGACACAAGGTGTGTGCAAATGTATTTAGTTTCCTATCCATGTGGACATGATTTAAGTGGGGGGGGACCTAACCTTCTCTAGGGGGGTGTCCTCCCCCGGGAAGATTTTTTTTTAAATATTGAAGTTGAAAGTATCAATCTGGTGCACTTTGAGAGCAAAATGAAGAGATCTATGGATACATCTCTCAACATCCATATGAAACATAACTGGAAGCAGATTTTCTTTATGGATATTTTACAAATCACTTTCCTTTCAAACTGTCTTGTTTATTAATGACAACTTTTCTTTTTACTGTCATATAGTATTTTATACCTGTTTACTTTATTCTCTTGTTTTTTGATAATTATAATGATCATATAAAGATGTGCCTTTACCTCACTGGTTGGAGAAAAAGCTTGTTATATTCGTTAGCAAAGCTAGCTAACCAGATGCTAATAACAACAAAGTTATTAACTGTATGATCAGTGTGACAGATGAACAGATCGCCACTGGGCTCTCAACTAAAGACACAGACACGCAGAAACTGCGCCATGTGTACGGCTCCTTATGGGTACTGAAGTGCCGGAGCGGTGTTCTGGTGCTCTCCGTCAGCACTGCACCCCTGTCAGACGAGACATATACCACGTAATGACACGAGGCTCGTATTGTGTTCAAGGACAAGGCAAGGCATGCAATTGGCATGCTGACAGCAGGAATGTCCACCAGAGCTGTTGCCCGTGAATTGAATGTTCATTTCTCTACCATAAGCCGTCTCCAAAGGCGTTTCAGAGAATTTGGCAGTCCATCCAACTGGCCTCACAACCGCAGACCACGTGTAACCATACCAGCCCAAGATCGTCTGAGACCAGCCACTCGGACAGCTGCTGCAACAATCGGTTTGCATAACCAAAGAATGTCTGCTGTCAGAAACCGTCTCAGAGAAGCTCATCTGCATGCTCGTCGTCCTTATCGGGGTCTCGACCTGACTCCGGTTCGTCGTCGTAACCGATTCAATGGCGTCTGGCACGTTGGAGATGTGTTCTCTTCACGGATGAATCCCGGTTTTCACTGTTCAGGGCAGATGGCAGACAGCGTGTGTGGCGTTGTGTGGGTGAGCGGTTTTCTGATGTCAATGTTGTGAATCGAGTGGCCCATGGTGGTGCATTTTATTGATGGCATTGTGAATGCACAGAGATACCGTGACGAGATCCTGAGGCCCATTGTTGTGCCATTCATCCACGACCATCACTTCATGTTGCAGCATGATAATGCACGGCCCCATGTTGCAAGGATCTGTATACAATTCCTGGAGGCTGAAAACATCCCAGTTCTTGCATGGCCAGCATACTCACCGGACATGTCACCCATTGAGCATGTTTGGGATGCTCTGGCGTATACGACAGCGTGTTCCAGTTCCTGCCAATATCCAGCAACTTCGCACAGCCATTGAAGAGGAGTGGACCAACATTCCACAGATTACACCTGATCAACTCTTTGCCAAGGAGATGTGTTGCACTGCGTGAGGCAAATGGTGGTCACACCAGATACTGACTGGTTTTCGGACCCCCCCAGACCCCCCCAATAAAGCAAAACTGCACGTTTCAGAGTGGCCTTTTATTGTGGCCAGCCTAAGGCACACCTGTGCAATCATGCTGTCTAATCAGCATCTTGATATGCCACACCTGTGAGGTGGGATGGATTATCTCGGCAAAGGAGAAGTGCTCACTATCACAGATTTGTTCAGATTTGTGAACAATATTTGAGAGAAATGGTTATTTTGTGTTTATAGAAAATGTTTTAGATCTTTGAGTTCATCTCATGAAAAATGGGAGCAAAAACAAAAGTGTTGCATTTATATTTTTGTTCAGTGTACATTTTCAAAATGCTCAGCAGTGCTGCCACAATTATAAACTGACTTCTACACAATTAAAATAAATGCTTTTATATATTTCTATTAGATGTGACTCTTTGGCATCTCTGTTATTATTAACACTGCTGCTTTAGTTGTTCTGACTGCTAAAATCCTCTATTATTCCTCATTTTAAAGCCGATATTCCGTGGGGTTGGGGGGCTCGGATCCTTGTCACCTTTTTCATACCTAATGAGTTTGCACCCCTGTGTACAATGCTTTTGTATTTTTCCCCTTCGATTTGGAGAAACAAATATTTTTTTGGAGTTTAGGATGGCAGAAGACACTACACTACCCAGAATCCTCAGCTATCGTTTGGGACTACACCATGTGCTTTGCTTCACAAACCCCGTGATTAGTCCTCAAGCTCTGTGATTGGATGTTGGAGTGGCAGTGCGCAAAGTTTACAAGGAGCGTCAAACAGCACTTTGAAATGGAATGAATCCCATCGACGGCACACAAACCAAAACAGGAATCAAATGGATACATCTCTCAACCCCCATATGAAACAGAACTGTAAACAGATTTACTTTTTCTTTCAACATTTATTTGAACAGCAAGTGGAGGCAAAAGTGACTGTACCCAAAACAATAAACCCTGCTAGCTAACTAGCCTAAACTCAGTAACAGAATGTGGGCAACACGTTCTTCTCCACAGCCGCACGACCATAGATTGTGCGCGTGACCTCTGAGTCAGACGTCACTTCCCCCTTTTCTATCCTACAGTACAGCCACTCCTCCTGAACCCCGTTTCCCTGCCAAAACGTCTGTCTGCGGTTGGAAGCGCGTTCGGTAGCAGTAGGTCTATCAGATGATTTATTATATTTTAATTATATCTCCCTTCTGTGGGATGGAGTTTTTAGATCTGTGATCTGTGGGTTCATCACTAGGCCATTTTCACATAGACACTGGGTACATACACATATTGATTTGTTATTATTATTAGCTTTAGTATTACCAAATACAAAGTTTATTATAAGGTAAAGAAAAGCGGTTGTTTAAATACCTTTGTAGTTCTACTATCAAAGGAAACATTTATTTGTAACATTTCTGTCTTTAGGATATTCCTATACCAAAAAGGAAAAACACCACAATACTAACATTGTTGAAGTGCTCTCCAACCGTTGTGATGTGATAAGGTGACACGTAATCCTAAAAGACTGACTTGGCATGGGTTGATCCAAACGGTGACAGTGAGAGATGACTGAAGGTGTTCAGATGGAGAACAATAGATGTCACCTAAGTGCGCTGTGCCTCACTCATTTATTTCCTTGACAACTTCATTCAGGTGAGATGCAGAGGGTGCAGAGCAGTGGCATTTATAGTCTGTGCGGAGGTGGAACCTCCATTATAAGCTGCAGCGCTCCAAGCAGGTCAGGTGACGTGAGTGTATGGCTGCCTGGAGGCTGGTTGTTCCTGACGGTGACATCTCATTCTGTCCCTCTCAGGATCTGGACTATAAAACAGCTTTGATGCTGTCAGGCTTAGAGCAGACAGGGAGGAATTAGAAGAAGAAGAAGAAGAAGAAGAAGAAGAAGAAGAAGAAGAAGAAGAAGAAGAAGAAGAAGAAGAAGAAGAACCTTTAATAATCCCCCAAGTGGGCAAATGATATGATATAGCCCAATAAACTGAATGACGATGAAATGTGTTCACGTTGTGAGTCTGCAGTTGACCTTGGGAATCGAACAAATTAAAACGTATTATCATTTCCACTGAGTGGAGACTTCGACCAGAAGATTAGGAATCATACATTATTTTAGATTTTAAAAACAGTCAAATAATAAAAACTCTAGAGCATTTAAAATGGCATGTTCACCAATAATATATGTTTTTGATTGCGACTGTTGTGATTTACATTTGTATGACTTCATTACCTGTGCTCTACAGTGTGACACACTGAGGTAAAAGTGCTGAGAGGCAAATGCTTGGTACTGAAAGGCACTGGGGACTGCTGGAAATAAAGGAGTGAAAGCACTAGCTGTTGTGATCACAGGGCTGAATAATTGCATGCTGACTTTTCTCAGCAGGGTAATCATATGTCATGTCTTTAATGGGAACAGAGGACAGGGCTCTGATGCTGCTGACAGACAGAGCACCTACAACAATTAGGCTAAACCAATCGAGCATGGATTTTGGTGATTATTAGAGAGGCAGTATTTCCACCCTTCCACACTTTTATATCACCTTACTATCAGTCAACAATACAAACATCAACTCTGTAACAGGTGATTTAAAGTATCTCATTTCCATTCTGAATGGATGTAGAATGCATCATCTGGAGCGATTATGACAAGGAAAGGTCATTAGGGAACATTAAATACATATTTCTACTAACACATTACATTACATTGCATTTAGCTGACGCTTTTATCCAAAGCGACTTACAATAAGTGCATTCGACCAACAAAATACAAAGTTGAAGAAAACAGAATCATATAAGTACATCAGGCTTCATAGAGCTAAACATTTCAAGTGCTACTCAACTGGCTTTAGGTAAGCCAGCCCTTTATTAGTATATAAGTGCTTTGTTAATAGTTCTATCGCTCGAGGTGGAGTCGAAAGAGATGAGTTTTCAGTCTGCCCCGGAAGGTGTGTAAGCTTTCTGCTGTCCTGATGTCAATGTGGAGCTCATTCCACCATTTTGGAGCCAGGATAGCAAACCCACGTGTTTTTGCTGATGGGAACTTGGGTCCCGTTCGCAGTGCGGGTGCAGCGAGCTGTTTGGCTGATGCAGAGCGGACTGCACATGCTGGGGTGTACGGTTTAACCATGTCCTGGATGTAGGAAGGGCCAGATCCATTCGCAGCATGGTACGCAAGTACCAGTGTCTTGAAGTGGATTCTAGCAGTTACCGGAAGCCAGTGGAGGGAGCGGAGGAGCGGCGTGGTGTGGGAGAATTTAGGAAGGTTGAAGACCAGACGAGCCGCTGCATTCTGGATGAGCTGCAGAGGTCGGATGGCACATGCAGGTAGACCAGCCAGGAGGGAGTTGCAGTAGTCTAGGCGTGAGATGACGAGAGCCTGGACCAGAACCTGCGTCGCTTTCTGGGTCAGCTGGGGACGCATCCTCCTGATGTTGTAAAGCGTGTATCTGCAGCAGCGAGTTGTAGCAGCGATGTTTGCAGTGAAGGACAGGTTGTTATCTAGGATCACACCCAGATTCCTTGCAGTCTGAGTCGGGGAAACAACAGAGGTGCCGATGTTGATAGTCAGGTCAAGAGTGGGACAATCTTTTCCCGGAAGAAAAAGCAGTTCAGTCTTGTCAAGGTTGAGCTTGAGGTGCTGAGCAGACATCCACTGAGAGATGTTAGCTAGACAAGCAGAGATGACCTGGGTCTCTGAGCGGGGAAAGGACAGAATTAATTGGGTGTCGTCAGCGTAGCAGTGGTATGAAAAACCATGCGGGCTAATGACAGATCCGAGCGAGTTTGTGTACAAGGAGAAAAGGAGGGGACCAAGAACAGAGCCCTGAGGGACCCCTGTAGTTAATTTACAAGGGTCGGACTCCGACCCTCTCCAACAACCCCTTTGGTCAATGTAAAATGTAGTATACCTATATACTTGTTTGTCTCAAGAACATTTTTCTCTGTCCAGAAAGTGTGCCAATGCTTTAGTGACAATGACATTACATGCTGGTATTAATAAGCTGTTTATTCTAATCTCATAGAAACATCTTGGGTTATGTTCTTTCACAGAGCCTCTGAAAGTGATGACTGCTTCAATGCACTTACCTTAAAGTAATTAACACTTTAACTTACTGTATGTTTATTTTATAAGAAATTCATTTATCAGTGTTGACTCAGTGCTCATCTACGTATAGTAGCATACATAACTCACATACCCTAAGAATACACATTATTATTTTTTCTGAGGTCTTCAACATATAGGCATTTTTGTTATTTTCAGAAACAAACACTGATGGACACTGAGCTATGCATTCAGGAAACCTGTTTAAAAATTACTCAACTTCTTTTGGAAGAATGAACAAGGTCAACATATGCCTTTCCCCCAAACAGGCTTCTTGATTTGTCATAGTAGGAAAGGCACAGGTGAAACTGAAGCCGCTAAATGGAATTCATCCATCTTTTATTTTTGAAGTTACACCTGTGCATTTCAAACACACCTGCCAAACAATTATCCATGAAAAAAAGCTTTTTATTGATATGAAGACGGGTGAAGGCCTTTTAAAGAACAATTCGTGTAAGACATGTAGCACTAAACAGCTGCCACTGAGGTCACTCCAGGCATAAGGAGGATGCTAGGTGCTAAAATGTGTTATGTACAGGAATCAGAAAACTCCCTCGGTAAAGTCAGTTTTGTTTCGTATAGTCCCTGAAAAAAGCTCCTAGTACTAGGATGGGTAACAAGCAGAGAACAAATGTCACTGTGTGTGCTGTGTGCAGGTATGTGTGACCAATAAAGAGGGTTTCATCCTCCGATTCTTCTTCTAAGCTCCAGCAGTTCTGTAAATCATATTTGACATTGGCACAGGGCACCAGTCCACACAACTCTGTTTGACATGTGTGTACATACAGTCATGTTATTTGTTGGTGCATGGACATAAACACAAGACAACTCAAACGTGCATACTTGGCATGTAATGTTAGTTATAATATCAGGAAAACCAGTCCATATTACGACAGAATATTTCTGAAGATAATAAAATATTTCTGAGAGATTACATCTACAGAATTTTCATTTGAATAAAATATGATTTTCCATTAAGAGGCCATGACATAAACATATGAGCCGGCCCTCCACAGCGAGGTGTTGAAGCTCTGCTGGGCTGCTCATCTCTCATCCTGTCAGTGAGCAGGATCTGCCTCATGGAGGTCAGGCATCAGCATTACATAAACCAGTTCAAAGAATCTAGTAGAATCTTTAGAGAAGTGTATGTGACAATAATAAGTGTCAATGTCACCATGAAAAACTGTTTGATATTCTATTCAAAAGTTCCAAAGATTCAAAGTCTTTTTTTATGCACAGTAGCTACAGTGTAGATATGTAAAACTATACTAAAAATAAAAACAAAATACAAATATTGCAAGAAGAAACAGAGAATAGAGTAGAATAAACTAGTGCAGATTATGTATTATTTAGCCGAATGTTTTTGCATTTTCCTACACGTGTCAACTAATATACATATGTTATAGCAGAATGTTTATTACAGCGTATTTCTCTATTCATTAATGTCACGTGGTATAAGTGGACGGTGTGTTGTTCATTTGGTTTACTGGAAGGAGGCCCATATAGGCAATCAGCTGAAACTCTTCACCAGCTGTTGTATACATTGGCATGTGTGGTAGCTGCTAAATAAGGTCATGACATCTGGGGTTTGAACATCTCTGCCACGTATGCTGTTTCAAGTGTATGTTGGTGTGTGTTTTACATGTGTAAAGCACATGAGATCTTTGTGGTCTAGGGAGCATTGCTGTAGGACTGCTTGAGAGCAGAGGTAATGTTTTGCTCATTATTATTGATTGTTGTACAACGAAATAATAATTGATCAATTATACCTGTGTTTGTGTTTTATTGATCCCTCTCTGTTCCATTCTTTCCTGTTGTGAGTGCTACATTTCCACAACACATACGTCAAAGCATTTTTCTAAATACACTTCTAGAAGGTTGGTTGGTAAGGTTTAGGCAACAACATACTTAAGGAAAATATGTGGTTTTGGTTCAAATGACTGTGTGGAATACTTGGTTAAATTAGGGAGAATAACTACTAGGTTATGTCGAGGAAAGGATTGTGATTTGGCTGAAAACGAAGTTAACGGAATTATTACAGTGCTTATGTGATATTGTCGTAATCTCGTATTGTCACTGTCCTAAAATGGCATTGAGACAATTCTTTATTGCACATAAAGATGCATCCTAATGCAGACTTGCAGCTACTTGGAGGTTGGAAGAATGTGTTTTTCTTTAAAGTCACCAACATGTACTGTCCCTCCCAGACCGAGCAAGGCTACAAGCCTTATTTGAATACGTTTAGCAAGGATGTGTTCAATTAGTTATTCTTAGTTTCACTTTTCACTTGTACAAGAAAAAACATGTGACTATAATAATCTTCTTTTGAAATTTGTTTTACAAATATTACATTTGTCTTTGTTGAAAAGCAGTTGACCGACTGAATTAAAGCTGCAATAATCAGTCGATCACTCAGTTCATCAACAACAATGAGTCAGCAACCATTTATATGTTATGGTCAAATCATGTGTTTGGCAAAAAATGCTAATTGCTGTTTTCAGCTTTTCAAATGTTTGCTGTTTTTTATTTGGATTGATAATTGATGAAAATGACATGGAGATAGAGGCAGTGCTTCTAGGCCATTTTATATCTGCAGTAATAAGTCTACGGATATGTTTATGATATAACACAATGGTCAACAACACCAGGGGGCTTTTAGTCTATGAATATAATTCAAATTACGAGATACAAAGTCAATGTTCAACAGTAATTATCCAATTCATGTTTAGGTACCCGAAGCAGGCGGTTACACATCCAATAATCCACTGGACTCTGTAAAGTCCTACGGTATAACATCTAATGTTGTTTTCTCTCATGGGGGTGCATGTGTGATTTCATTGTGCTCTCTCCACCTGTCCTCTGTGAGGTCACAGGCGGGAGGCGCTCCTCCAGACAGGACTGCTGACAGGCTGACAGGCTGACACCTCTCTTCTCCTCTGAATATCACTAATGGATTTGTGTTGTTCCATATTCAGGCAGCAGTTTAGTGTGCTTGTAGCTTGTTGTCTATGACTCCATAGCACTTGGTAAAATATCAGGCAGCCGCGCGGGACCGTCAACAAGGAGGGGTCTATTATTTATTATAAACGCGCACAGTAAAGAGTGTGTGTTTGGCCATGCAGTGACAGGGTCTCTCCTCCCGGCACACCGCGGGAACCTGCACAGCACCCCGGGATTAGGACTAATGAACCGGATTGAGTAATCTGCAGGAGCGCGCGGTGCGCACTGACTCATTGTCTCGCTGAGGGATTTTATTCTACACCTTTTGACTGGAGACGATGTCTGTCCGGGGATACTTGTTCGCTGTTTCCAAAGGCACATTTCTTCTCTCTCTGAGGATGTTGCTTCTTGTGCCTGCAGGGTTGCCGGTCCACAGCCAAGGGGACTCTCATTCCGACAACAAAGTGATGGACAACATCACGGTCCGGCAGGGAGAGACCGTTTTCCTCAGGTGAGTCGATGTTTCTCCTGTCAGAGTTTTTCTGTCCTTCTCTATTCTCTCCTCAAACTTCAGCTTCTGCCTGCAGGTTTTTGTAATTGCAGTGTTTGCTGTGTGCAGCAGTGGCGGGACTAGACCGATTTTAGTGGTGGTGGTGGGGGGGGGTGCGGGAGGGGGCAGTAACGGCAGGGTGCGAACTGGAGGGGAGCAGGGGGAGCTATGGCTCCCCTAGTGGTGACTTGAGCTCCCCTGGGAACATGGTTTGTGACATTTGGGGAGAGCTCTCTAAAATACTGATATGATGACCAAATAAATTCCATTTTGGGCATGTTTTTTTTCAAAGGTGTAAAATAAGTGAAATAAAATTATATTTAGAGTTTATGATTCATGAAAAAAGTGTCGCCTGCTTGCACGCTGCCCGCAGCTCCACCCACTACCCACTCACTCACAAGCTCGTTTAGTTAGCACTGCAGGTTTACCAGCATGTTGCTGCTGCTGACATGTCGAAAAGAAAAAAACAATGTACCTTGGGCAATTTCTTTAAAAACGGCCAAACAACCTGATCAAGAAGACCAACCGAATGTAGCTGGTGGTAGCACATCGTACGTTGTGACTGCTGCTACAACAGAACCGAGAGAGGAGGGAGCTAACGTCAGTGCTAGTGCTAACTTGACAGCTAACGTTAACTTGGGGGCTGAAGAGACACAAGAAGACGAGCCGTTGTGTAGTGTGTGTGGCGTCGCGTCTCTCCAGGCAGTGAGAGGGTTGTGTTGTGCTATAGCTGTATTATTAATATTAATATTGTTCATGGTTGGTGCCGCTGGCTGCTCTTATCGCGTGTGTTCGGCTCTGTGTATGCTACAGCCATAATAGGCTATAGCCCATGTGAAACAATGTAGCCTGTTTGAGTCATTTTAAATGTATTTAATTAAACAGTCAAACATTACATTGGTGGTTCGTGGATTATTTATTATCAAGTTGATTGAAGTTTGCATAGCCCATACATGCTCGGGAAATCTGTTGACATGGAACATGATCCATCGGGATGTTTCATGTAAATGTAGACCTGTGGCACCACCCCTCATATCCCTCTATTTCTCTTCCTGTTACTAAAGTGCTGATTTTGGGTATAAACAGGTCTGTCTTGAGAATGAGCAGAGGCTAGTCAGTGCTTATCCAGCCATGCAGTGGGGTGGTTTGTGAACTACCTCTCTGAAAGGTCCCAATGTGTTCAGTTTGATGGGCTGTCTTCTGAGTGGTTAAACATCACTAATGGTGTACCACAAGGTTCTGTTTTAGGTCCGCTATTATCCTCTATCTATATTAATAGTTTAGGTGAAAATGTCGAAGGAGTAACCTTACATTTGTATGCGGACGATACCGTGATGTACTGTGCAGCTCCCTCTATTAACGAGGCTGTTGTTAAATTACAGGCTGTTTTTAACATTATTAAAGCTTCTTTTAAATGTGGATAAAACCAAGGTAATGCTCTTTTCTAAAGCTAGAAAGACACCAGAGACTGCTTTGGATATTGTAACTACGCAAGGAATAAAACTTGAAGTGGTTGCCTGTTACAAATACCTTGCTATCTGTCTTGATGATTGTCTCACTTTTAAACTTCGTGTCACTAACTTGCTTAAAAAGCTGAGGGTTAAGCTTGGGTTCTTCTACAGGAACAAGTCCTGTTTCTCGCTTGAGGCCAGGAAAAGGCTCTGTGACCTTTGACCTGTGCTGGACTCTGGGGATCTGGTCTATATGAATGCACCTGCCCATTACCTGAGCAGGTTAGATGCTGCGTATCACAGCGCTCTGAGATGTGTTACTAACTGTAAAGCACTCACTCATCACTGTACCCTGTATGCCACGGCGGTCTGCCATCACCTCCTGCACGGAGGCTCAGTCACTGGTACTTTTTCATTCACAAAGCCATGTTGGATAAACTACCATCTTATACCTGCTCCCTGATCTCTCTGCGAATTGAAAGTACGTATTGCCTGAGATCGCATGCTGTGGTTTTATTAAATGTGCCAAGTGCTAGGACTGTCTCAGGGAAGAAAGCGTTTAGACGTGCAGCTCCTCTAACTTGGAACAGTCTGCAACAAGAATGGAAAATTACCAAGCTGCTACCTCTACGTGTTTTTAAAGCTCGGTTGGATGCTACTCACTCAGATGCTGTTGGTACTGTACATGTGGTTAGATATGTACATTGTAATCCCTGTAAATGTTGCTGTCTGATGTCCTGTTGTTGTTCTGTTCTTTATGTTTTTATAATCATAATAATAATAAATTATAGCGCTTTCCTTGAACCCAAATACGCTTTATGTCTTCATGTGGAACCTACTGCTGCAGGTCTCCCTTGAAAAAGAGATCATTGATCTCCATGGGATTTCACCCGGATAGATAAAGGTTTTGAATTGAATTGAAATTAGATTTTCACCTGTATAAATAAAGGCTCAATACAAATAATAAAAATAAAGCTTTTTTTTGAGTTCACACACCAGGGACACATCTTTATGTAGAGAAGACGTCAAAAAGTGCATTTTGCACGATAGGTCCCCTTTAAGACTGGATACAAGGACACATTGAAGATAGCATCAGGATGGCTGAAGAGAAAGTGGCTCAAAGACCCTCTGTCGTACATCAGACCTGGGATTAGCTCTGTATGGAATGCTGGGACTGACTGGTGCACAAAGGAGAGCTTCAGTGGGACGTTGTTGACCCTGGGACCCTGTGTCTGTGTGTCAGATGGTAACCATTCATATTCACTGCTCAGAACATGGAGGGGTCAGAGATGATGATGATGATGATGATGATGATGATGATGATGATGATGATGATGATGATGATGATGATGATGATGATGATGATGGACGCCTCATTAGGTTGTCATGGTGATTCATAAAGTCTCTCACAGGGTTGAGCTACAATCTTTGAGCACATTTTCAATTGGTGGAGAGGTTTTTATTTTAAAGCAGTAGACAAACACTTGTACTGTATTGTATATAGTATTGCAGTAGTAGTTGTTTTATTTGAGAGGCACATTTAATGCGGGACAAAAGAGACAAAGACAGTGTTTAACATTTTAAAATGTTTAGTTCTGTCATAGCGCACAAAATAAACATAAAATACCATCATTTGTGATTTTCTTTAGTAACAGCATTTGTTTTAGTAGTTCAAATTGTATTAAATGACATTATGAAAAACAAAAAGCATTCCAGCTAACTGTAGCTAGTTACAGCACAATGCTACCTACACTTGTCAGCTTTTATTTTGGAGGGGGGCCACAGGGGGCTCAAAGGTCATTGTTACAAGTTATTCAAATGAAAATCACGTTGCCCCCCCCATGGTGTGCAGAGACACACATGGATGAAGTGGTGTCTGTTTTATCATGTTCCCGCCGTTTTAAAGGAGGGATTGCAGAGGATTAGTCTCTGGAAAACACTCCATTCAGAAGCGATACTCGGTTAATCTGTAGCAGCTGTTAACGAGAGACTTTAATTGTTGTGTGACGGTGCAGAACTGAAGGTGGAGGGAAGTGTTGGTGGAGGTGAGGAGTTGTGTGTGTGTGTGTGTGTGTGTGTGTGTGTGTGTGTGTGTGTGTGTGAGGACTGAGAGAGGATGAAAAACCTAATATAAAACTCAGAGAAGACGCTGCGGCGGACAGATGGATGGACTTCACTTCCTCAGGATGGGAGATTGTCTCGGTGACCTTTCCCCTCCTCCTCCTCCCCCCACAGGCTTACTGGACATAGAAGGATTTGTGTTGCTTTCAAGTGCTGTCGGGAATCTGCAGGGTAATACCAGCTCTAATCACAATGGCCAAAGAAGGGTTACTTTGTTACCAGAGTTGGCAGGACGTGAAGTGTGGGAGACTGCAGACAGCTGATGCTTAACGTGTGCTCTTCTGCTTTTACATTGTGCTGATGAACAGAATGAGATTAAAGGAAGTTACGTGGAAGTCTGTTTGAGGCGGTCTCGATGCCATGCCTGACATTTCCCCCTCGCTTGAAGTCAGAATAAAACCTGCAAAAATACCTCATGATGCAAGAGCTCAATGTCCAACCACAGTTTTCACAGCTCTGCGTCAAATATGACATAAATACAAATTCTATATTCTGGATGAAAGTTGTAGTACTCCCAAAGAGTAGACACATAAATATATGAATTGGTCCTTTTAGATTTCTAATACACTTGTAATCACATGTGTCCAATCACACTGGGAACACATAGTAGTAGTCTCTTGTTATAGTTGACCTTCAGCCTGACCTGCTGTCTTTGTGCAGGACAAGGAAACGCGTACTAATGTCTGTAACCAAGAGTTACAGCAGTCACACAAATCACAGCACAGTTTAGCTTCTTCTTACCCGAGGTGACGTCTGCTTGGCTTTTGAGAGCTGACAATAATACATTTCGATCAGACTAATGGTTTTCCGACAGCATTAACACATTGTAAATGTTAAAGTTTGACAAATTAAAATCAAAGACTTGTTTTCTTGTATTTTCCATATGCTCCTGAGACGCAGGCTGCCAGGACACTTATTTTCCAGCTCCAGCAGTATAACATCTCATAACCTTTAGTTAATCTGCTCAAATATAGTCAACTGCCATCTTGAGGGATCAGTGACCTTTACATCCACTTTGTTAATGTAGAGCACACACATATGAGGACTTAAGTTTTTACTGGGTAGTGGGGTTACAAACAAGCCCCAAAAGAACACGGGAGCCTGCCTTCAGGCGCCAGTCTCAGGACACCTCCATTCCGAGGACACTGCCACTCTCAGGACAGGAAGTGCGCGCAAGAATTACAAAATAAGTACAGCGCCACTTTCTGAACAGAAAATGCACGCAAATACAATCTTTTATATTATTAAGGTACAGCGCCACTTTCCGAACCATTAATGAATGCTTGTGTACACAAGACGGCAGGCAAAACCGTTTTAAATGTGTGTTTCCTGTATAACGAATACAGTCGCTGCTTTCTTTCTGTCTGTATGAAGTTGCTGTGAGTGTGGAGGGAGCAGAGGTTAGCTTAGCCCGATCGATCAGTGGCCTGTACGACGGAGACAGTTCAACAGACCCTGGATATGTTTGAGTTATCTGGCTTAACTAACCCTAACAAACGAGATCTCGCTAAGCGGTCCTACGACGCTGGTTATTTGCATTTTGTATTTTGTAAATTGTGTAACTTGCTGCTGTTAAATACCATCAAACTATGTGCAATATGTGCTATATGTGCAATATATACATTATATCCATATGCCATTAATAACTGTGTAATATATACCTGGCTGCTAAATCCTAAGAACTGTTACAGGATTTGTATTTTGAAAAGTATTCTTTTTACTTTTCTTTTTTTATTATATTTTTTATTATATCAAAACTTATGAAACATTAAGATGTCTGTGCCTCTTTCCTGCTGTGACGATGCAAATGTTCCCTCTGTGGGACTAATAAAGGTACTCTGATTCTGATTCTGATCAACTCAGTAAATCAACCAGGGTTTCTCTGTCGGGCTGAGAGCGCGTTCACGTGAAAGGGGCGGGGTTAGCAACATTTGACCAATCACAAACAGGGACAAGCGTGCTGACAGTGCAGCGTCATACTTCATGAATGAAAAGTAAACTAATATTAGACAAATATGAACTTTAAACAACCATGACTTAAACACTTGATCAGGATCAAAGCCACATAGCTGCACCTGAAAGGTGAATACAGCTGGGAACAGAAAAACTAAAAACTACCGAGTGTTTGAAAGCATACAACAGGTTTATAACATCACTGCCCCGTCTACGACGCGATCTGACTTTAATTACATTTGACTCGAGTGTTTCGTCAACTTAAGTGTTGCTTAAAATAATACTTCTGCATACAGTCTGTGACACTGTGAGTGTTGCACGGCCAGATACGGCTGACAGCCGCGGTGAAACCCACGGTGAAACCCGCGGTGAAACTCGAGTGATTATTCACATCGCTTCCGGTGTAAACTCACCATTATTACAATAATATTACATAACTACAGGAAATGCACGCAAATACAATATTTTATATTATTATTATTATTATTATTATTATTATAGAAATCTTGTATTTTAGTTACACCCGCTATTGATTCAATTGGTCAACATTGGACCTTGACACCGTCCACATAGCTATAGTGAATAATATAATAAAACATTAAGCCTCTTTGACTTAATAATCGGAGCTGAAACCTCTCTGCCATCTCATAACACACACTTCCTTATTTATCTCTGAATAATAATAACGTGAAAATAAAGACGATATACCACGGTCTTTCGGGGGGGGGGTGAAACGTGTTCGTCACTTCCTGTACTGAGAGAATAGTCCATTTAGCTTAGGAACCTTCCTAACGGAGTGAAATGACCCGGAAGTCCCTCAGTGGCAGCCATGATAAGTGCCGTTCCAATTCTCTAGATGAAAGGAAAGGAGGTTTCAAACTTCCTTTATAACCTCCTTTAGCTTAGGAACCACTGGACCTCCCTCACCAAGAGGAGAGGAGAAAATGCTGCCCCACAATGCATTGCAGCCGCAGCATTTGCCGTCACACAACAGTCGGCCGTTCACGGAAACAACCGATTATGACCAAGAAATTATATCATGAAAGTTACGGTGCTTATTAAGCTTTTTAAAACGTATGTGGTAACCGCTGGCGCATCACAAACACGTCGGATAGTGAAAGTGCAGTCGGATTCTCTAAAGTACCGCAGTCTCTTCTCCTAAGTCCTTTTGAATTCTCCTATCCACTATCCCTTAACCCCGTGACGTTTCACTCAGAGGTCAAGGGATAGACGATAGGGTTAGAATTTAGGAGCTGATCTTTGGACTATTCGACTGCAGCCGAGGTGTCCTGAGATTGCCCCCTGCACCGGAACTGTCCTGAGAGTGGAGGCCTGCAGGCAGACCCCTCTCAAAAAGAAACCTTGAATTGTCAATTTAAAGCAGATTGGATTGACGTTAACATGTTTAACTCTACTAGCAGCGGCAGGTGAAACAGGCCGTCCTCCATAAGCTACATGAGCCACTATTTGATTTGATTTAGTTTATAGTCTCTGGGAAATGTATAACATTACTCTGACAAAAATAATGTCAGACGTGGGACTCACCCCCCGCTATGTTCTGTGCTAACAAGCTCCATTTGACATGCTGGACACATGCCCAAACCGAGGGCGGTAATTCATTTTGAATAGAAGAAAGTCAGAGCCGCTGTTCTCGCCTGTGTTAACCTTGTTTCCAGGGCTGTGGCTTCATTTGTGAAGACAATGAATAAATATTGCGAGTTATCAGTTTATCTTAATGTGATCTGAGCTCGAACTCCCCCGTTGGTCGCCAGTAAAACCGTGTGAGGAGAAAATACAGGAGAACTACAGCAGCACAGCATATTCTGTACACAACACCCTGTATACAACACTGGAAGTTGATAATATACAGTATACATATATATACTATAAATATAGACACATTAACTGTTTGGTGTTCTTCTCGTCGTCAGATTTCCATAAAGGTCAGGTGACGAGAAGAAAACTCAACGTTCCATTGGTTTCCCCAGATCTTGATAAAGGAGGTGTTTCTGTCTGATCCATTGCTTTCCAAGAACCACATCACCGCTGCAAAAGCAAATGATGAACGTTTTTAAACTCGTGACAGCAAATCTCCATTCGTAGTACATGGATTATCTTAAATCACTATGCTTTACACAGAACATACTATAGCCTGAATGAGGAGCACATTACTATCCCATATGCCCACTCAGAGGGATTCAAACACTGTGTCACCACGGAGTGAGACGCTTACCTACCTACACATCGTGCTCACGTTTATTCCTTCCTCCACTCGCTGCCCGATGAATACATGCAGGTTCCACGGTAAAGGGCTCAGGAATGAAGCTTTTATTAGCCTTGATATTTAGTTTGCATGTTGAAATGCTTGGTCTGACATGTGGCTTCTCTTTCGCGACATTAATGTTGTGATGGAACTATCTTTACCTGACTCTTCTCTGTCAGCGGTGAGCATGTTTCTATCCGGTCCACGCTTGGAGTTAAAGCTGTTCTCTTTTTAAGGGGCTCTAATTTTATCCTCATATGCCATGGGCCAAATCTGTAAAGGCGGAAATTAGATTTCACGCAGGAAAGATAACGATTCTTTCTGTAATTCCATTTGATTTCACCTTGCCATCCTTCAGCCCCACGTTTTCACTTATTGTCTTCAGAATTACTGTCCTAGGAAGGGCTTTTCCCCGTCAAAATAACAAAGCTCAGAGAGTAAGACTTACAGTGAAAAATAACCAATTCACAAGTTCATCTATTATAAATATGTTCTAATACAGTTGTAATTTGATTGAGCATTGCTAAATGGATCTGTTACTCTTGATCTTAGTCTTTATATATCCGTCTATTTTGTTAGTGAAATAAGGAAAACTGTTACTATCCACAAATCATACATGTGTGCCGTGTTATTTCTATCATTCAGTATCGTGAGATAGTAGCAGCAAGCAGCATGGTTCTTTGGACTGTTTGTGTAAAGCATGTGGCTGTTACCATCATTTAGATATAGGCATATACAAATGGAAAATAAGCTGTCTTCTTTATTACTGAGTTTACAATCTGTTAAAGACATTTCATCCGGATGAGTCACATACAAATAATTCACCACACAGAAATATGTTTCGGAGAAAACAAAGCACTAATGTGAATCTGGAACTTAAATTACACTGAACAAAAATATAAACGCAACACTTTTGTTTTTGCTCCCATTTTTCATGAGATGAACTCAAAGATCTAAAACATTTTCTATAAACACAAAATAACCATTTCTCTCAAATATTGTTCACAAATCTGAAAAAGTCTGTGATCGTGAGCACTTCTACTTTGCCGAGATAATCCATCCCACCTCACAGGTGTGGCATATCAAGATGCTGATTAGACAGCATGATTATTGCACAGGTGTGCCTTAGGCTGGCCACAATAAAAGGCCACTCTGAAACGTGCAGTTTAGCTTTATTGGGGGGGTCTGGGGGGGTCTGAAAACCAGTCAGTATCTGGTGTGAGGGGTAGGTTGGGCAGGCGTATGTTATGGACAACAAACACAGGCCACTCGATTCACAACATTACCCTAACCCTACCCCTCACACCAGATACTGCCTGGTTTTCGGACCCCCCCAGACCCCCCCAATAAAGCAAAACTGCACGTTTCAGAGTGGCCTTTTATTGTGGCCATTCTAAGGCACACCTGTGCAATAATCATGCTGTCTAATCTTCATCTTGATATGCCACACGGCATATCAAGATGAAGATTGAAGATATATTTATCTGGAGCTAGTTTTAATCATTAAATATGCAGATTTGTAACTTTTGAAGCTAGTTAATTTGAAGCTTGTGGAAAACACATTTAATTTCAGTTTGAACCAGGTACCAAATGAGACGTGTGTAATGAGGCCCCAGCAGCTAAAAGGCAGCAGGCGAAAAATACACCCCCCCCCCACACACACACACACACGCACGCATGCACGCACACGCACACACACACACACACACCTCATCAACACCTCTCATCTGAAATAAAGTTTTGTAAATGAGTGTTATTTCAGTGTGTGTGCAGATGCTCTGGGAAGAGCTTGGCCTACATTCTGCTCTGTGGATTGTTGATGAGAATATCTCAGTGGATTACAGGCTGAAGACTCGCTGAGCGGTGGCGCTTCATCGTTAGTCATGTGGAAGATATATTTTTTCTTTGCTCTCCCTGTCTCCCCTCTCACACTTGTCTCGCTTTGAAGTTATTTAATTATGCCATTCAATGCTGTCCAGGAAATTAGAAAGCCACTGTAATGAAGTGTGGCTCATTGGACAAGTGCCCTCTCGTGAACGCTCATTTTTTCGCCTATCCAGGAATGTTGAAATGAGTTTTGGGAAGGTTGGATTGTGCAGATTGATTGTTATAGCCAAAACCTCCAGCCATTTCAATCTTTCTGCTACACTTTCTGAAACGCTGATAATCTTTTGATAGGACTCTTTCCCAAATAACCCAGATATGTGTCATTTTAAACAGCCATTCTATCTTATCGTCAATTATTTCAGCCACTCTGAAGCCAAGAGGCTAGACATGCCGTCCAGGTCCAGGTTTATGGCTGTGGGTTATTACTCAAAGTGTTAGCAGCAGCGGCTAGCTGGTTCATGTAGAATGACCTCAGCAATGCATTAAGGTGAGGAGAGCCTTCTGGAAAGCTAGCATGGCAAACACGTCATATGCAATGACATAGTTGAATATTGTGTTTTTGCAATTAATAACCAAATAACTTAAAATCCAGTATTAATGTCTTTCTCCTTAGTTTCCCTGCCAACATGCCAACATAGACCCAGTGAGTAGCCTACGCAGACACTGAAACGAATGGAAATGCAATATTTTTCTCCCAACATCAATTGTATTGTTTATTATTTAATGATCATCCTAATGCCTCCCTTAAAACATTTTAAGGACTTTAAACAAAACGTTCTTACTACCTGGATTATTAAAATAAATAATCACAGGGTTGGAATGGCCCTCTTTGTGTTCTCGAGAGTCTCTGAAGGGCCAGCACGCATGAGTTTACATCAGACAGGCGACAAAGGGCGGCAGCCTGACGTTCGGCAAAGTGAAAATGTTTCAATTCAATTCAAAACCTTTATTTATCCAGGTGAAATCCCATGGAGATCAATGATCTCTTTTTCAGGGAGACCTGCAGCAGTAGGTTCCACCTGAAGACATAACAACATAAACAACAGAACAACAACAGGACATCAGACAGCAAAATGTACAGGGATTACAATGTACATATCTAACCACATGTACAGGAACCAACAGCATCTGAGTGAGCAGCATCCAACCGAGCTTTAAAAACACGTAGAGGTAGCAGCTTGGTAATTTTCCATTCTTGTTGCAGATTGTTCCAAGTTAGAGGAGCTGCACGTCTAAACGCTTTCTTCCCTGAGACAGTCCTAGCACTTGGCACATTTAATAAAACCACAGCATGCGATCTCAGGCAATACGTACTTTCAATTCGCAGAGAGATCAGGGAGCAGGTATAAGATGGTAGTTTATCCAACATGGCTTTGTGAATGAAAAAGTACCAGTGACTGAGCCTCCGTGCAGGAGGTGATGGCAGACCGCCGTGGCATACAGGGTACAGTGATGAGTGAGTGCTTTACAGTTAGTAACACATCTCAGAGCGCTGTGATACGCAGCATCTAACCTGCTCAGGTAATGGGCAGGTGCATTCATATAGACCAGATCCCCAGAGTCCAGCACAGGTCAAAGGTCACAGAGACCAGCAGTGTTTATATTATGAGTTGTGATGAATTCATTGTGACACTGCTGCTGCGGGCTCTTACTTTTCCATGTGTAGTTCTACCGGAGTACACAGGAAGGTCACTCGAAGAAACGTGTCCAAATATGAAATTCATTTGCAAAAAAAATGTCAGACGTGATGATTATTTTTTATTTACACGTTTTCACTTTTCTTCTTCATCCCCATATCCTCCTCGCTCCTCTCTCCCTTCAGCCGTCAGACACTCATCTCAAACCACTTAATACCACTCGTGACTTCCACATGGGGGCGGGCATTCTAGAGGAGCAGGGCTTCATCTGATTGGCTGACTGTAATACTGATACCTCGAAAGACGATATCTCAAGGATGATTTATTTGGTATACATTGTGCAGCCCTACTCTTTAACTAATACGTGTATCATTAGTGTGTGTTATAGTTAACGGCCTGACCTCGGGCGGTCTGAGTGGAGCTCTGCAGCGTCTGCTGGGGGGGGGGTTTGCAGGATTATGTTCTTAAAAGATTCTCAGCTTCACCTCCCCTTCAGCGTCAAGTTATCAATATTGCACACACACACACACACACACACACACACACACACACACACACACACACACACACACACACACACACACACACACACACACACACACACACACACACACAAGATATATTAGATATAGTATATGTACTGTAACAGATCTCCATCAAGTATCATATCATCTGCAAGATAGGAAATGTGTTTATGGAAAATGAATCCATGTTGTTTAAAGTATGAACAAACACAATTATTTGTATAGAAAGAATTTTAAGAAACCGCAGCGACGGAATCCACACATAATGCTATAGCAATGAAATGTAAAGATTTCAATAATTCGGTTATTTATCATCAATTCACTTCATTAACAATGGACACTTGTTGAGCCATTCAAAGCCAACATAGCAAACACTCCTTTGAATCCACTTGAGCATCTTGATGTGTTTAGACATTGCCTTCTTTGGCTTCAGGGAATTGTAGCTTATTTGACTCTTTAGCACTTTGAGTTGTGTTTACTCAAATGAAAAGTGCACTTATAAATAAAATGTGTTATTATTACCTGGCATTTTCACTCTTTTTTAAGGTTCTATTGAACATTAAGTTATTGATTAATCAATACAATTATAACTAGTATATCAATAGTGACAACGAATAGTCATTGTTTGTTTTAAACATATATCTTTCAGCCTATAAACTGCGCTTCTGTCCAGCTGAGTATCCAACTCAGATCTGATATGTATTGATCATGTCGACATGAGAAGTCAGCTGGTATCAGTCACAGGCTGTAGTTGAGATAGTACGTCTCGTCCCAAGTGGACTGAGCAGCACACCACCTCTTCACCACAGGAACAGAGGATTATATACATATATATACTTATATTACAGCTGGGATGAATTGAACTTTAGCTTATAGAGGTTGAGTTTATTCCACAGACCTCCAAAATAATATATCACTTTAATTGCTGATAAAAACCTACTGAATCATAAAAGAAAATGAGTACACTGTTTCAAAGTTTGTAATGTAAGACCTTTTTAATATTATTGTAAAAGAACTACTGTTTGTGTTAGTAACTCCTCACTTTGAGAGAGCGATCCCATTGCCTTTGTGACACACTGCTTAAAGGAGGGGTTCGGAACTGAGCTCTCATGTGAACCGGCGGTGGAGATTGCATACAGGATTGGGCAGGGGACCGATTTTAGACCCAGACCTATGATTGTCCCTATGCAGAGATATCAAGCGAAGGAAGCGACCTTGAAGCTGGCAAGGAGCAAGGGAGAGATTCTTTTACGAGACGTGCGAGTGAAGCTATTTCCTGATATTACTCCGGATGTTGCCCGGAAGAGAGCCCTCTTCAATGACGTCAGGATGAAGCTGCGCAAGGCTGAGGTGAGGCATGGGCTATTGTTCCCCGCAACGCTCACCGTAACCTTCAATGGACAAACCAAACTTTACCGGGACTGTAGTGAAGCTGAGCGTTTCTATAAAACACTGATACATTGTCGTTCACTTCAAAGAGCCGGCTCGTTCGCGACCGACACATCACTATTGCCTGGTTTAACTCCTGCATGATGAGTTCACCCCTAACAACAAACGAGAAACAAGTTAGTGTTCAGTTTTATATTCTGTGTTTGAATCTGTCAATGACACAAACATATTATCAAAGAAGCTTCTCTGCCTCAACACGTCTGTGAGCCAGACTCTCCAATGTATTTCAGGGTTCAGTCTGCACCGGGTAACAGGGGCGCGTGGCCCTCCGCGTGGCCCTCGACCAAGATGAAGATTTCCCCTGTAAAATGTTAAAGTGATGCCAGAAAACACATTTCTGTTCGTCAAAACCTGTATAATTACTCCAGAAATATGACCAGTCAAATAGACACACATTTGTTTTTACAGAGCTCCGACGTCAAGTTGTTGTTTACGTCCCCTTCTTGTAACGGGTGTCATGTTTTAGCCAGCATGTTTATATACAAGATTAGCACCACAGTTTTGCCCTCATATCATATCTTTCTATAAACCTATAAGTTATAATCCTTTTTAGGAGACTGATCGATATGCCCTCAGGCACACTGCAGAGTCCTGCACGAGTCTGATTTCCAAGACCCGCTCCCGCCCCAAACCCGCGACGTGCAGTACCGAACCCGCCCCGCTACCCGCACATATTGCCAATTAGTTCCGCAGCCCGACCCGTCGGCACAAGATCACAAGATCCGCAACCCGAACCCGCATAGGGCCTACTGCTTCATGAGCAGTGAAAACGTGCAATTATTAACACACGCAGTTGCATTTTGTCTCAAAAAGCGTGGGATGTTGGTTATTTCCTCCATCTAGGACCCAAAAGCCTCCAGACGTTGGATTTCGCTCTTGAGGAAGTGTTATTGAAAATGCTGTATTCTCCGTAGAGAGCTTCACCTCAGCCATTTAGAATGTGGCGCGCTCAGCAGCAGATTGATGCGCTGCAGAGGTTATGATTATGCTCGGTCCCGCGGGGGAGAGGTCTGAGGATTTAAACATTAAACTAAATTATCATTATTTTAATATATTTATTATGCAACACCCGCGACCCGACCCGCATCATCTTTGTTTTACCCAGAACCGAACCCGGAAAGAAGCGTTTGAAAAAATACCACCCGCGAATCACTTTTTTTGCGGGTACTGGTACCCGACCCGATGCAGGACTCTGGCACACTGTGCTGTACGGACAGTACACTGGTGCAGCCCGCTGCATGATAACACACCTGGTACATAGTGTTGGGTAATAGCAGTGTAGTGTCCTTAAAAACTGTTCATTTGTGTTTTGTGTACAAAAATAAATCATTAAAAGTAGCGTGTGATCTCTTAATGCATAAACTTTTAGAAGGTGGTCATATTTATATAAACACCGATAAGACATTTGATAAAGTCGTCAGGGGCGCCGTAAGGGGGGGAAAGTTAGAACGATTCTAAGGGCCCGTGACTGACAGGAGCCCAAACTATTTTATAACAATAAGAAAAACATGTTTAAGTAACCAATGTGATATCTTTTCATGGGGCCCAAAATCCCTGGCGGCGCTCCTGAAAGTCGTCACCTCTCAGATTCCTGCTGGCAGAAGCCAGGGTCGGAAGCCAACAGTTATGCAAGTTTGGGAATGAAAAGTAACTAATAGAAGATGTGTTCTTCCAGATGCATTTCTCCCTACATCTGTGAAGGGTTCCACTCCGCCTGCCATGGGATGATACACTGCAGCATCAGCAGTACAGAGTGTATCTGTGGATCTCCCCTGAGCGACGGGAACACATGAGTGATCGGCTGAGCACATCCGATCAATGTGAATACCTTCCCTCTGCTTTCACTCGGAGGCCAGCTGGCATTTAGCTGCAAAACAACCAGCTTTATTTTATTTTCAGCTCAAAGTGTGCCCAAAGAACTTCTCCTCAGGTTCAAAGAACTTTTCATTGACTTTACACTTCAAAGTAGAGCGATGGCAGAGTGGAGTTAGAACAGGCAGAGCCCCGGGCCACAAGTCAAACACCTTCACGGCTGATCGGAAATGTGTGTGTGTGTGTGTGTGTGGTTGTGTGGTTGTGTGTGTGCTTATGGTTACATCTTATTTTTAAAATGTCCTCTAAGTCACAATGTTACACAATGAAGCTATTGGACCAGGAGCCCCACCATATGTTGTCACATCAGTATGTGTTCAAGCTCAAAAACAAACAACAGTGGGCTACGGTAAACAATACATTTGGTATGGTATGGACCTCCCCATTTATGAGTGGATCAAGTTTGGATTATTCACTTGGTTCTGTAAAAAGCAATATTGGTGTTACAACTCAGGGTTTGTATTAATAATGCACTTGAAATATGAATGTATTATTTATACAGTTGAACTATTTCAGCATCAAGATACAGTTGTACACACATTGTTGAGCATTGGCCTCTGAAACTGTATTCACTGTCCTATGTGGTGAAGACAATTGAATGCTGCTTGTAACAAATACAGTGCACTGTGCTCCGTTACATTTGTGTCCAATCTAATTTAGCAGAAAGGTAATACTTGATCTTGGAAATCAGTTGATACTCATCTATTTAGGGTTATACTGTACTATAGTGGTGTCCATTATTAACATTTCAATGAGAAGGAACGGGACAGAAGGGAGTGTCTCTGTGTTAGAGCTGCTTCTTTAATTCACTACAGAGGTCAGAGAGAGAGATTGAATGTGATGAATCCACACTGCTGAGGGTTATGGTGATGGGAAGAGCTGCTCAGAGTGAGTGTGTGTGTGTGTGTGTTGGACCGAGGGAGGGAAGCAAGGTCAACAATAGGTGCCAAGTGTTATTTACCATCATAAAAATGCAAGATTTATTTGACAGGCAATTTAACTAAGGCTACATAAACATGTAATACAACACACTTGTTCAGGAAGGGGGGGGGGCTTATAAAGCTCATATATTCCAGTTTAAATCAGAATCAGAATTTCTTTATTTGTCCCTCATAGTAGAATTTACGTTGTTGCAGGAAAAGTGAAAATACTGTAGAGATTGTGTGTGTGGCGTCATAGCAACATGTTCACCTGACATCACAGGAAGGACCTCAAAGGAGGCTTTTGGTACTTTGCCAAGTCTGTGTGACCAGATTCTTTCTAAAGAGTTCAGCCTCCTGACAGCCTGGTGTAAAAAACTGTTCTTTATTCGGGTGTTGCTCGACTTCAGGCAGTAGGAGGGATGTGTGGGGTCAATGCTGAGTGCTCTGCGGGTGAGGCGGGTGTTGTAAATGTGCAGGAGTGATGGGAGTGAGGCACCGATCATCCTCTCAGCTGTGTTCACAACGCGCTGTTGGGTGTTGTTTCTCCTGAAGTAGACAACAATCTCTTTTGTTTTCTCCACATTGAGACAGAGATTGTTATCTATGCACCACGTGGCCAGCTGATTCACCTCCCTCCTGTAGTGGGTCTCACCGTTGTTGCTGATGAGACCTACCACGGTTGTGTCATCCTCAAACTTGATGAAGAGGTTGGAGCTGTAGGTGCGTGTGCAGTCGTGGATCAGCAGGGTGAAGACCAGGAGGCTGAGCACACATCCTTGGGGAGCCCCTGTACTCAGTATGATGGAGCCTGATGTGTTGTTGCCAACCTGTACAGACTGGGGTCTGGCAGTGAGGAAGTCCAGCAGCCAGTTGCAGAGAAAGGGGCTGAGGCCCAGGTTTGTTCGTTTGCAAACCAGCTGCTCGGGTTGATGGAGTTGAACGCTGAGCTAAAGTCTATGAACAGCATCCTAACATAAGAGTTTTTGTGTTCAGGTGGGTGAGGGCAGGGTGGAGAGCAGAGGAGATGGCATCCTCAGTGGACCACTTCGCTCGATATGCGAACTGAAACGGATCCAGGGTGGGAGGGAGGGTGGATTTGCAACAAGTCCTCCAACTCATACGACCAACTGGGCCGATTGTTCAGGCCCAATTATTGCGACCAAATATGTCGTTTGTTCAAGCGCTTAATACGTCCTATAATTACGTTTTAAATTTTTCGCCCTCTAGTGCTCCCGTTGAATGCAAACGTTACAGAGGGTTGTTTATTCACAAATAACCCTCTCTGTAAAATCCTAAATTGTAGGATAGTTTGGCCATTAAAACGCTTTATGATTAGATTTCTAGCGAGAAGTTTATATTGTACTTTTAGAATCCACGTCCAGTCGATATGTAGGATCTATAGTTTGATAGATATTATACGAAGATGATTTGAGGTATGCGGCAGCCTCCATGTAAAGTTACGGGTTGAAAACAGTATTTCCGGTCTCAACGTTTTCATAATAAAACCAATGATCACATTATTTAACAGTGATATCTGCAGTACTCATCCACTAAAAAACATCAGTTTATCCTAGTTAAATATACGACATGTATTGGTTTAAATTGTGTAGAATGCTTTTGTGTTTGTCCCATAGCTTTTTCTCTTTCGATTCAGAGAGACACCTTCATTTTTTCAGAGGTTTTGAAAAAATGAAGGTGTCAATTGAAGAAAATGAAGGTGTGGCTAAAACATCGCAGCAATGCATGTCGGGATATGGTGTTTATGCGATATGAAATCGGAAAAACTTTATTTTTTAAAATAAAATAATACTTAATTCCGAGTGCTCTTGCTTTTCTCTTTGGAAGTCATCACATAACGGCATTGTAATACACGGTTCGGCTGCATTACATATTACATATCTGCCGTAGATATTTATTTATAGAGCCCTGATGAGAAGACCTTTTGACAAACTGGAAGAGATGCCGCCAAAACTGAATACGTGACGTAGATCATAAATATATTAGCAATTAAACAACATCTTCCATTTCTTTTCACACAATACGTCTTCTTGCAGTATTAACACTAATTCGGTAGATAGGTTATATTCACACCATAACGGTGCACAGCTGATAGAAAGGGATTTTTGTTGTAGTTTTTAAAGATATTATTTACTACCTTTCCAACTCCTCATGCAGTTGACTGTTACAGGTATATACAGGTGCATGGTACAATGCATAAGCATTCACATCGAGAGACTGAAACTGTATTTTCCTTTACCGTTCTGTTTTAATCTCACAATAAAGTTAATAGTCATATTATGTTTGATATTATTATGTTTTATTAACTACACCACTGGTTTTTTAACCTGCGCCGCCTAGTGGTTAAAGCATGGTATTGAATGTTGTTGTTGAATTCGTTTTATTAGATGAAAATATTTAAACATTAAGAGTAGCCTACATACAAAATTGAAAATATCAAGAAGATACTGTAGTGATCTCTACAATAAAACCGTTTAGTGCAGGACCATAGATATTAGCAGGAGGATGTGCAAAACAGACCAACTAATAGGGCTTTATTTAAACATTAAAGATGACTTTAAGTTAAGGTCTTCTTTTGAATAAGAAAAAAACTTTGGGGTTATCAATATCCACAGATAAATATGAAGTCTGACAAAGTACTTAACGTCCAATATATTGCATTGTTTATTTTGGCACTTTACAATCACCTTCCCTGAATTTGACTCAGGTGTAACTAAAGTCTGATTTAAGGGTTGTTTATATTTCACATCATTAATCAGAATCTGCAAAGTAACTCAAATAAATGTAGTGGAGTAAAAATACCAGGTTAACCTCTGAATTGTAGTGGAGTAGAACAAAGTAGTATGCTGCTGTTAGAAAAACATTTCCCAACTTGGGATCAATAAAGTATATCTTATCTTATCTTATCTTATGATGATCAATGGCTCCTGCCATATTTGCAAAATGTGCATCTGAACCTTGACAAGTGCATGTTTCAGGCTCATCAATGAACAACAGGAGGGGTCACAGACATAAGACCAGCTGTTAAATAAAGCTCGTCTGACCTTAGGTGTCATGTGGGTATATTAATTCACCCATTTATTAATTATATGTTTTACATTTGATAACACCACTGTGTTTCATATCCCCTAAACCTCCAGGGTGTACACTGTTTAATACTGGCAACTTCTAATTGTGGGAAATACGAAAACGTGTTATAAAGAGACGTGCCATAGAACATGTTGCGAAATACACAATAGCCAGAATGTGTAGTTCTTTCTGGTGGACCATGGATGTATGGGCTGGACCCGGGGGCTGGACCCGTCTAATTCCAGTTTTAGAAAATCTGCCGTGGTTCCATTCCATTTCAAAGAGCTGTTGACGCTCAGCGTAACCTTGTCGCACTGACACTCCAACATCCAATCACAGGGCTTGATGACTAATTGCGGGGTTTGTAAAGGAAAGCGGATGTTGTAGTCCCAAACAATAGCTGGGGATTCTGGGTAGTGTAGTGTCTTCGGAAACTGTAGTGTCTAAACTCCTAAAAAACTATTTGTTTCTCTGAATCAAAGGTTAAAAACACACAAGCATTGTACACAATTTAAACCAATCAATATTGTGTAATTAACAAGGATAAACTGATGTTTTTTAGTGGATGATTAATGCAGATATCACTGTGTAATCATTTGACAGTGAGGGGAATACTTCCGGTTTTATTATGAAAACTTCGAGACCGGAAAAACTGTTTTCACCCACGCTGACTTTACATGGAAAGCTGCATACACGTTATCCTGGCGAGATCTAAACTATAGATCCTACACATCGGCTGGACGTGAATTCTAAAAGTACAATATACACTTCTCGCTAGAAATCTAATCAAAAAGCGTTTTAATGGCCAAACTATTCCACAATTTAGGATTTTCCAGAGAGGGTTATTTGTGAATAAACTGGAGCATGTTGTTTCTTACACGACCACTAGAGGTGCTACACTTTAAAACGTGGCTGTGGGTCGTAATCTAAGCTGCTTAAACAATCGACCTATTTGGTCGTTTTTTGTAGGAGGACAGGCTGTGGATTTGATTTGCTTCATGACTGCTGCTCAAAGCACTTCATGATGGTGGAAGTCAGCGCTACGGGGCAGTAGTCATTGAAGCAGGAAGGTGATGACTTCTTCGGTACAGGTGTGATGGTGGTTACCCTGAAGCACGACACGAGGGAACAACAACCTGGCTCAGGGAGATGTTGAAGATGTCTGTGATCTCATCTGTGAGCTCAGCGGCACAGTCCTTTAGCACACGACCAGGAATGTTGTCAGGCCCAGAAGCTTTCCGGGTGTTAATCCTTAACAGTGTGCTCCTCACACTGGCTGGGAAAAGACAGATAGCCTGGTCGTTGGGTGGAGGCGTTGTTTCCTGCGCAGGTGTGCTGTTCTGTGCTTCAAAGCGTGCAAAGAGGCTGTTGAGGTTGTTCAGCTGAGAGGTGTCACTGTCACAGGTCTGTGGTGGAGGTTTGTAGTCCGTGATGGTCCTATACCCTGCCACAGGCTCCGTGTGGCTCTGCTGTGACTGAAGTGAGCTGTAATCTTCCGGGTGTACTGTCGTTTGGCTTTCCGGATGCCACGGGATGGGTCGGCCCTGGCTGCTCTGAGACCGGCTGGGTTGCCCTCTCTGAAGGCGATGTTGCGGGCCCTCAGCAGCCTGTGGACCTCTCCTGTCAGCCATGGCTTCTGGTTGGCCCTGATGGTGATGGATCTGTTGTGGGTCACATCCTCAATGCATTTGGTGATGAAGCCTGTAATAGTTTCTGTATATTCCTGGATGTTGGTGGTGTTAATGTATGTTGCTGCCTTCTTAAACATGTCCCAGTCTGTAGTTTCAAAAAAGTCTAAAAGTTTTTCCAGAGATAACAAGTACACATATTTACTAAACACCACTCAATGTGAGATATACACATACATATAATATAGTGACAACATGCCTCATGTGTTACTTGATGCTCAAAGACAAATAACATAAACATATTCAACCCTCTTTTCTTAAATTGATTGTTTCCAAATGCCCATGTGTCACAGATGTTTCTTGTACCTGAAAATCAATTATTACTAGGGATGCACGATAATTATCGGCCCGATAATTATCGGCCCGATATTAGGAATTATGACGTCATCCCAATAAACCGATAGCAGTATTAATAGCACCGATAATATACAATATATTTTTTGGGTAAAAAAAAATAAATAAATACTGCGGTGTGGGTGGATTGGGATGAGGGGCGCTTGTTTTTCACTCGGCTCCTCCCGTTTTGCCAGTACTGTGGTGTTAGTGGTTTAGAAAGAGGGGAGTTCTTCACAAATCCAGCGCTCCCTAATACTTCGAACCTGATCAGTCACCTGAAACATCGCCATCGCTACGATGGTGTGTTAAAAGCGTACGAAGACAATAATACAATACTGTGTGTGTGTGTGTGTGTGTGTGTGTGTGTGTGTGTGTGTGTGTGTGTGTGTGTGTCTGCGTGTGTGTCTGCGTGCGCGCGTTGGAGCTATGTGCAACTCAAGGCATATGCTCGAACCGGAGCTGCCTGGACGCTGCAATCATGTTGCTGAGTGTGCTGACTTCTCCTACAATGTCCCGCTGTCTGCTTCCTGCATCAAGTCAAGTGCTCGGCGCAGTTGTGTGGATAGAGCGCTCCTCTGTTTTCATTTAAACAGCTCCTTATATCCGTTAGCGCAGCTAGCTAGCACCAGATGCTAACAACAACAATGCAGTAAGGTCACTCTCTTGCTCGCTCGGACCACACGTACACACACCCTCCCGGTCCTCCAGATGGCCAGTCGGTGCCTGCCGCTGAGCGTGGAAGTGTGGTCTGCCACAAGCGGGCGGCAGGAGCGGGGCTGTCAGCATCAGCTTGTAGATGGTATTTTAAACTCGATGCGCTCTGAAGCTACGAGGCGGCCGAGAAAAAAAATACACATGCGTTAATCGCGTTAAAATAATTAGTGGCGTAATTTTAATTTTGTATTATCGGTTATCGGTATCGGTATCGGTCTTGAGAAGCAGGAAGTTATCGGTATCGGTATCGGTTTCAAAAAACCAATATCGTGCATCCCTAATTATTACTTATCATTTTCCAGGGTGTTCATTTACTTTAGTGCAATTCAAATGTTGATGATTAGTTTCCAAGCTACGAGTCAATCTTTAGCAGGAAAATGTTCACCACATAGATAGGCCTCTCCTTGTGCATAAAGGACTATCAGTTGGTGCTCAGAACAGATTATCCTTCCCTGAGGGTCAATTCAACCAAAATGTTTTATTTGTAATGCTGCCCAGCTGTTTATGTGCAGCAAACAGCCTCATTGGATCCAAAAACAAGAAGGACTTCAACCATTCAATGTTTATCTAATCATGTCCAAAATCCCTGTGTTCCCTCCAGAGGGAGTTTCTCTCCCAATGACTCCCCCCCTCCTGAAATGCCTCCATCACAATCCTTTGTCATAGTTACATCACTGTGTGACACTGTCGCTTATATTGGCTTGTGTACCAACACATTGTACGTGATAGGCTAAGAGGCAGGACATCTGTAAGCAGTTGACCAATCATAACAGAGCCGGCCAACTAACCAATCAGAGCAGACTGGGCTCTGGTTTCAGACAGAGGATGAAAAGAGATGCTACAGCACAGGCAGTATGAGAAAAATAAAGTGCTTTTTGAACATGAAAGCATGCTTTAGTGGCAGCAAAAGGCATCTGTAGGTTCACACAGGAACAGCATGCAGAGTGCAGACTGATACATGTTGATAGGGATGCTGGAGCAGTTCATATATTCATATTTAATATATTATTAACTGATAAAGTCCACAGCGTAGATCAGGGAGCAGCTCAGTGTCTCTATCAGTGCTGTCACCCATAATGCATTCTGATTCACCACTTTTGCATGCTGTGCTGATTGCAAGGTGTGTCCTCTCAGACCCAGTCCACACTTTGACAAGCTGTCAATGTCAATGGAGTGTAAGGCTGTACCTGTCTGTCACTATGTGTATGTGTGTGTGTGTGTGTGTGTGTGTGTGTGTGTGTGTAAGATTCAGAGAGACAGACTGAGCCAGAGAAGAGCTGACTTCATAAATGTTGTTTCTTGTGGTTGTTGTCTGCGCTCCCCTTGGATGCCATCTGTGATCTCTTTAAGGATTGCTAGCTTTTCTTCTTGTACTTAAGAACATGCTATGTTCTTCAATGACAACATACTGGGTCTGTGCATTTACATTTGACATTATGATACATGGTGTGAAACAGCTGTCACGTTTCAATATAATGCTGTGTGTTTTAAGGAAGGCCATACAATGTGTTTTTTCGAAAAAATAAATTTATTAGGGAAACTGTTACCGTAAATATAAGGCATGGCAAGGCACGTTTATTTATATAGCACATTTCAACACAAAGCAATTACAAGTGCTGGTAACACTATATTAAGGTACACAAATTAACCATCAACTAGTTGTTAATTAACATGAATATTAGTCGTATATTGGCTCTTTATTAGTCATTATAAAACACTTATTAATGCCTTACTCTACATGACCATATTCTACAAGTAATACGCCATTAGTTGAGAGTTGTTCCTCAATAACCCTCTAATTAGTGCTTATTTGTTGCAAGCAATGAACTTATTGTACATGTGTTTTGGTCTGAATATATTATTAGGGCCTAATAAGGCAGTAGTACCACAAGAATAGTAATTCTCCCATAATAACACTTAACAAATATGATCTATTCTTATGGAACAAGACATGAAACTACAAGTGTTAATTAAGTCTAAACAGCCGAAAATTAGGTATTTATATCTAATAATATGTTCCCTATTTTAAAGTGAATTATTGTTCATAACCAATAAGCTAGTAGTTTGACTCTAATTAGGTATTTCTATCTAAGAATATGTTCCCTAGTGTAAAGTGAAGTCTTGTTCATAACCAATAAGCTAGCTTGTTTTACTGTCATAGCATTTCATAACTGTTTTTCATTTATTCTCATAAATGGTGACCAAACCGTTTGAGACCCACTGAGATAACTAAACTATCTAAACAGAGTCCCTCACTGAGCTGTAGTTATCTCTCTCAGTCTGACAGGAGAGAGCTCTCCCTCTCCTTGTTTTAGAAACAGCTTCTAATATCTGTTAGCGCAGCTAGCTAACCAGATGCTAACAACAACAATGCAAATTGTGAGTTTGGTAGAAATATACTGTATAATAGTAATGTTATTGAAGATGATGTCATAGTTATTGAAGATTTACATTATAAATATTCCCCAAAATTGTTCAAAAGCATATTCTTCCAAACTCTGCTGTAGTATGACACACAGGAGACTATTGATGTGTGCAGTGAGTTTGGTAGTAATAAGCTGAATTATAGTGATTGAATATTATTGTATTCTCTTTTTTCGGAGTTGCAATTTGCAGACGGTCCCTGAGCACTCGTTTCTTCTCCGGTTGCAGATAGAGACCAATGTAATGTGTCTAGCTCGGAGGAAAGCGCGTATTGGCTTTTTTTTTATCAAAATGTGATTGTAGTTTGTTGTCAACCTTACCACGGTACTTAGCTTGTTAAGCACCGAGCCTGTTTTTCAGGTCTCAGGCTCGAAAATGACATTCCCAGAACAAATGACCATATATTCCCTTCTAAAAGGGTTAAATTAACAATCTTTTTTCTCAAAGCAGGGTTACACATGTGAGTTGGATGTAGAAGTGTCAGAATCAATATAGATGTTTTTATTTAAAAGTAAATTCAGATTGAACACAGTAAAAAATGTAGATTATTGTAAAATAATTACTTATCGTGAAAACCACCCTTGAATGATGGAAGACTAAAAGCTTTAGGAATCCAAACTACAACATATAATTAGTACCCTGTATCAAGATTGATGCAAAACAAGTTACATTTGACCTTTTTAGAGAGATTTAGCAAAAGAAAAACACTTCTGGGTGGATTTTCCATATCTCTGGCCCCCCTTGGTCGATCTTGCTGATTGACATCTCTTTCTAACCGTCAGAGCCAATGGAATCGAGGGGAACTCCCACATACTCCTTATTTGGTAATGTGTGTGTGTGTGTGTGTGAGACTGCCGCATGGCCAATACTGCAATAACTCTGGTGTCTACCATTAGCAGCTAACTTTTACTCCGATTTTTACATAAAAATAGAATTATGGATTATAAATTAAAACAAGTATTACCCATAAACATGGATTAACTGATTCAGCCGCGTTTTTTCTCATTTTAATGCCTTTGAACCAGTCTTTTGATCAGATTGACAGCTATGGTGAGACAATGTCTCGTAAAAGCTCCGTAAAGGTAAGTGTTGTGATGTCTGTGTTTGCTTCCCCTGTCAAGAGTTCGGATCACTCAGTAATGATATATATATACCTAAATAATCTGTGGAACCTCAGCTTTAATCGGATATCTTGTATGTGTAGCTACGATAAGTAATAAGGGTATCTTTTATCTTGAGTTCTGTGCCAAAGTGCGTTAGCATTTTTTGCTCAGGGGTCATTTAGATGCTGTTTATGAGACTTGTGTTTTGCTTTGGTAAAAATGGTTTGTATCGTCAGTTAGCTGAGATTATTCCCTTTAATCTGGTATCACACATTAATAGGTTCGTAAATATGAAGATCCCCTGAGACACAGTGTCGTGAAAAAAAAATGTACCCGCCGGCGGGGACATTGGGGCTTAACAGGTTAAGAGACGTCATTTGTGTCTGAATAACGTTTTGTTCATGAGTTATTGATCCGTGAAATCAGAATCTCCCAATATCGTTCCAACTTTACTGAACCAAGCCATGGACCGTCTCATTTCGTAGACCGCTCGGATTGCTGTTCCTTCACTTAATTTGTATATACATTTATTTTGGATGAAAACTTAGCGTTAGGAAAGGCAAGTGTGGCGTGAGTGCGTGAGATATGGGTTAATTGCGTGACTCTCACGCTCAATGCGTGAGTGTTGGCAGCCCTGCATTATAGCACACAACTACTGAAATTAACCTCAACAGTCTATGAACAAAGTGGGCACACGTTGAAATATCTGTTTTATTAATGAACCACTAAAGAGAGGTACCAAAACATGTCAAGTTTCTCCAAGGCTGAGAGCCTGTACTTTTTAATAAAAACTAATTTTTAACAGAGTTTATGTATTTTTGACCATACTGTGTGACCTGCTTGTATGTTCTTACACAACAGGTGTACTGGTCTCTCTATGTGTTGTACTGTCTCAGTGTGAACATAGATGAAACAGCCAGCCAAACTCTTTTGAGAGCCAGGGAATGAGCAGCCATGCTCCTTTATTGACTTATTTGCAGTCCACTGACATTCAAATGGAGTGGAACTATAAAAAAAGTCACAAGGCACTTAATGATCTCATGCAAGTGTAACATACACAGATTAACACATAGGACCACTAAGTGTAAACAAGGTAAATATAGCTAATGCTAGCTGTACAATAAGAGCCAATAATACATTTTCTCATTGTGTTCAAACATCTCCACATGTCATCACATAAACACAATACATGTTACTAATCCTTACAGTGTATGTGTAAGGCTCACACTTACTCTTGTTCCTGTTGGAACTCAGGTCAGAGTCCATGACTACACTTAGATTTCCGGCTTCATCTGTTGTTTTGAACATTGCAGGCTGAAGCTCAGCACTAACTTTTATACGTTCTGCCTTGGCTCCAAAAGTACCTCAGTTTTATCTTTGTTTAAATTGGAAAAAGTTCTGACACATCCAGTCATTGATTTGTTCAATGCACTTACTCAGTGTTTGAATTGGAGCATAGTCTCCTGGTGAAATAGTTACGAAAATGTTTTTGTCATCTGCATAGCTATGGTAACTTATTTTGTTGTTCTTCATTATCTGAGCCAGTGGTAGCATGTAGATGTTAAAGAGAAGAGGCCCCAGGATGGAGCCTTGAGGAACCCCACATGTCATATTTGTCAACTCAGATGTGTATTTACCTATAGAAACAAAGTTGTTTCTGTCCTTTAAGTAGGATTCAAACCAAATGTTGCCGAAAGTCCCACCCAGTGTTCTAGTCGGTCTAGTAATATATTGTGGTCAACAGTGTCAAACGCAGCACTGAAATCTAATAATACTGAGACTGAAGTGCTGACACTGTCTGTGTTTATGTGGATGTCATTGAAGACCTTTACAAGAGCAGTCTCAGTGCTGTGGTTTGGACGAAAGCCTGACTGGAACACATCGAAACAGTTATTTAAATGCAAGAAGTTACTCAACTGTTGAAAAACTACTTTTTCAATGATCTTACCTTGAAATGGGAGGTTTGATATGGGCCTGTAATTGTTCATGACTGAAGCATCTAGATTATTCTTTTTTAAGAGTGGTTTAATGACTGCAGTTTTCAGGGCCTGTTGAAAAATACCTGAGTGAAGAGATTTGTTTACTATATGAAGTAGATCTGAGGCCATGCCAGAGTTCCCGTTAGAATATTTTTTCGCCGGTCAACATGTCCGTTAAAGTTTAAATCTTCCGGACAAAATGAGAAAAGTGCCGGTCAAAGGTCTTCTTTGTTATTTATTGTGCTTTAAAATAAATTGATATGATTCGATATTAAACAAACTAATCATAGTAGATTAACTACATTATTCAAAAGCGTTCAGTAATTATAATAACACGGGAATAGTAAACGGAGCGCTCTCTCCTTCTCCGGACAGCCCGTCAGTATCATGCAGCACGCGGATCAGTAATGAGTGACCCGACAGTAAAACTAAACTTGTATATACGGTAGTTTGAGAGGTCATTCACATAGCTATGTGTGATATTCTAACCTGCAGTGTGTGTTTTGTCCGCTCACCGCTGCAGGTGATCATGCAGAGCTGCGTGTCGACTCGTCAGCAGCAGCATATCTCTCTCTCCCGCCAGATTAGACTTTACTCGCGTGTATGTCCATATCGATCAGATCCAACTAGTTCTAGCAAATGATATGACTACCTGCTTATTAAAAGACACCTAAACAATAAGAGTCGCTATGCAACTGGGTGAGGCCACAAAGTATAGCGCAGCATTATGCATTTGTTTACATGCCCACCGGAACCCCGAGGCATTACCAACAGATCAACGCACAATCAACCCATACAGGACATCTCTTTCTCCACATTAAGTGTTAGACATTAGAGTCGACTCTTCTTGTCTGTCACATACTCTTTTGTCTGTCACATAAGTGGCGCAAATTGCGCAATTGATGCGGTATTGCGTTAAACGGAAATTATTTTGAACGGACACTTTGACCGAAGAGATTTAGATTTGCCGGTCTTCAGCATATTTTACCGGTCGTAGTCCGGTAATTACCGGCTAACGGGAACTCTGGGCCATGCAAGGAAAAACATTTTTGAAAAAGGATTTCAGAAGTTGTATAATGTCCTCTTGGTTTTTATCATTAATCTGATGGAATTGTGTCATGGTGTTTGAATTGATTTTAGGTGGACACAGGGACAACACATTTGCTGTACCTGATGCAGAGGCACTGACTGCTTGTCTGATTTTCTGAATGTTGTCAGTGAAGAAGGAGGCCAAATCATTGCATGCCCTGGTGGATAGAAATTCAGAGGCTACTGACACTGGGGGGTTAGTTAGTCTGTCGACGGTAGCAAACAAGGCACGTGCGTTGTTTTTTGTTTTTGGCAATGATCTCAGAGAAGAAAGACTGTCGTGCAATTTTCAATTCCAAATTATAAAAGCCATGAGTGACATTTATGTTGCAATCAAAACAGTGAGATCAGCATTAGCATTTATCCCACATCTAGCTTCTACATTTAGATGGCATATACACTGAGAGGCTGCACATCTTTCAGAAGGAAATTATGTCAAACTTAGCATGTGACTCCTGTCGATCTTTTGTTTGTATTTTACAAATAGGAAGCACATACTTTAGCTGTTCTACAATCTGTATTGTTGTCTTTTATATACAGTATATATACAAACACATAAATATCTAAAACATTCCCATGTGAATCATGTATTTTTAAATTAAAGTACAATTATTATTCAGATATTCATCTTGATCATTATCGTGTACTTACAAAATATGGTTTTACATATTGTTTTGCACAAAATATAATTCTTACTTTGTTATGATAATTAGTTATACATGTCTAAAGGCTACAAAGTATATCCCGCCTGTTAAGATTTATATTTAACAATTATGATGATGATGATGATGATGATGATGATGATGATGATGATGATGATGATGATGATGATGATGATGATGATGATGGTGATGATGATATCAACTGTAATTCCACACTAACATTTTGATAACAATGCTGATCTCTTTTTCCACCCTTATGAGTTTGAATCTGACTTATTTCTCTTATCTTTATATGATGTTAAACTCAGGGGGGCATCATTTTCTGTTTGGTTGTTCTACCACCATACCGTTTGGTTTTGGTTCATAAGAAGGGAGTTATGTAGCTTTCTGTTATTCAAATTTCAAAAAATTAAAACATGTTCTCTAAATTATGGTTATTTGTTTTCCTTCAGCGGAATTAAAAAATGTATTATCAATCAATCAATGTTTATTTATATAGCCCAATATCACAAATGTTACATTTGTCTCAGTGGTCTTCACAGTGTGTACAGAACATCAGTATGACAATACGACACCCTCTGTCCTTAGACCCTCTGTCCTTAGACCCTCTGTCCTTAGACCCTCACATCGTAAAAGGAAAAACTTCCAAAGAAAACCCAGTTTAAAGGGGAAAATGGGAGAAACCTCAGGGAGAGCAACAGAGGAGGGATCCCTCTCCCAGGACGGACAGACGTGCAATAGATGCCGTGTGTAAATTGAAAAGATAATACATTTGCAACATAGGTAGTCCAAATGTTTGGAAATGCATGTGTGTATAATAGGAAGATGAATCCACGAGGATATCCATCCAGGACCGATGATCCAGGACCACAGCCACGACTCAAGATCCAGGGCTCGCGATCCAGGACACAGGACCGCAGGATCATCCATGACTCCGGATCCCAGCGTATATAGACCCCAAAAAGAAAGACATGTGGGGAAGCTGGGTTAATCGGAACATGAGAGTACACGGGTATAGACAGAGAGAAGGAAGAAGTAAGATGTCCCCCGACAAACTAAGCCTATATCAGCAAAACTAGGGGCTGAATCTAATCAGTATTAAATGACTAGCTCCAAATTGTAGCTTTTTAGCTTCTATGAAAGGATTGTTGTTCAGCTTATGTGAACAATGTGATAGATAGAGTTTCACCCCTGCGATGGATGATCCCCAACACATTAGGTTAAAAACATCTTTATTTATATATATATATATGCAGATGAGGACCTCAGATCTCAGTATCATACAAGTCTTTTGTTTAATTAAGTAGAAACATCAATAAAGACATTTCCAAAGAACATCAACTCTTAAGGTTGCAAACACACACTCAGTATCTGATGAAGAAGAGGGCCTGGATGCGCAGAAACATGACTCTAATGCCTGATGCCTTCATGTGAAAGGATTCTGTCTGCATGACCCGTGATGGAAGCATCTTTGTTTTCTCGTTAGTGCAAAGACATCTCGTGTTCTGCAGACCTGGCCCTCCTTCTCATTTCCTGCACGAACTCTTAAATGCGTTTACCACCTCTGCTGGGGAAATTCATCAAAAACAAACAAACTGCTCGCCGTGCAGTATTTCAGATTTGAGTTTCACGTCACAGATGTTTTATGGGATCATTGAACAATAAATCAGGAAAACATCAAATCTGTTGAAGGAGTTTCAGGAAGTCAAGTAGTTTTAGCAGTTTTAGTATTTTATCCTCAGCAGATATAATCATGGCTGGGGGAACTGTGCCACGTTAAAGTAATCAGATTACTTTAGTCTGTAACACAGTAATGTAATGCGTTACTGTTGGTTCAGCAGGAAGGACATTACTGTTACTAAGCAGGAAATTATCTCATTACGTTTAGGTCTTCCTCGATCTGAATAACGGGAGGACAGCAAAATAAATCAAACGCCCCTTTCCCCGACACTATAGTTCCTGGATGAGGAGGAGGAGCAGACATGCAGAGTCTCACAGCAGAGATAAACAGGCTTGTAGCAGCGTACATGGTGGAGAACAGGTTGCCTGTTTCCACGGTGGAATCCCCGTCTTTCCAGAACATACTGAGCAAGATACAGGTAACGGGCGGACGCCGTCAGACAGCAGCACTTTGGAAGCTCCCTGTAGTTATGATGAGCTACAGAAAACATGATGTTGAAACGAAGAGCAGAAACAGAGGTCTGTGTTAGTACTGTCCTGATTAGGTTACATATTTTGACTGATCTGGGATAAATGAGGTTTAACTTTATATTTGTATTTGTCAATACATTTATGGTGCATCTCAGGTGATGTTACAGAGTAATCCAAAAGTAATTAGTAACTCGTAGTGTAACTAATAATTACCTTCAGCAGTGAGTCATTTAGAAAAGTAAGCGATTTACTTTTTAAAGAGTACTTAGTACTGTGTAATGTATTACTTTGATTGAGTAACTACCCCAACAGTGGATGTCATGTCAGGTGGATTGGAAGTGTCTGCTCTCTGCTCTGGTGAGTGGAGGATTTGAAGGCAGCTCGGGTCAGAGCTGGAACAGAGTCTGTCAGGGACCAGCAATGCCAGGAGGAGACACCCAGAGTCAGTGGAATGCATAACCATCCTGTTCCATATTTATATTGGTAAAAATCACACAATTGATGTTTCCAAAAGCATCTCTTTTTGGTTCTGGATAAATATTGGATAAATATGAATTGTGAAAGTGTGTTCCACAAGTGAGACATCAGTTCGTTGGGGATACGCAGCTTGTCTTTGTTTTCTGTTCACAAAGGTTCTGTTGTTGCTCTATATCTGCCTCTCTGTTTCCTGCATGTTTCGTTATCTACATATTTTTCTGAGCTGGGACCTTATATTACTTATTTTGTATAATTTCCCATCCACCAGGGGGTTAGCTCTCACCTCTTGTTCTCCTTTTTCTGAGGGTATTTAAATATGTATGATGCATCTGTATGAGAAGCCTTTTATTTTTTCCCCAAGGTGTATCTTCAGTTCTTTACGCTGGATCCGTCTATCAGTTGGAAAGTGTTATTCAGGCAGACGAGCTGTCAGCAGGATTGTGGTGTGCTGGGAACAAAGTCCAGCATGTCACCATTCTCATGTGTGTGATGCATTACATTTCATTACATTACATGTGGCTTTTATCCAAAGCGACTTACTGTACATACTCAATACTGTGGACAATACAACAGTAACGCTGCACATTACAGCGTTGATGCTGAGATAATACATGAGGGGCAGCCAATGTGTTCTGAAAGTAGTGCATCGCTAAATAAATAAATATAACTCACATGTTTGTTTTTAAATATGATGGACACATTCTGAAGGTCGAGCATCATTCTGAAGGATTATAACAGTGACTATGGATAATCCTCTCCTGTGTGTGAGGAGCTGCTGCGGGGGGGGGTAACCTTTACATTTTGCTGTTCCTATTTAACTGTTTGGGCCCAATCGCAGCAGTGTTTGATATTGTCCTTCTTGTCATCCGGCAGTGGCTCAGTCCGTAGTGGCTTGGACTGGCTGTAGAGTTGCTGGTTCAAGTCCCCTACCTGACCTACATGGAGTGTGGACTTCTACTTGGAGAGGTCCCAGTTCACCTCCTGCCCTGCCGTGGTGCCCTTGAGCAACGCACCGGATATCTCCCTTCCCCCCTCACTCCCATTGCTTCCCGGGCGCTGTAGCATAGCTGCCCACTGCTCCTGGTGCTAGACTCCTGGTGCTAGGATGGGTTAAAGCAGAGCACACATGTCACTGTGTGCTCTGCATGTGAGACCATTAACGAGGGGTTCATCCCTCCCAATTCTCATTCTATTATTGTGTTCTTTTGATACAGGAGAACACAACATTTCATTTTGATGTTGCATGTTTTCAAGAAGCTATGGGAGGTGATACGTCCTAATACTTAATATGAACATGTATGTGCCTGCATGTTCCATAACTTCATTAATTACATACATCTAATGTATAGTCCAGCTCATCTAGTGACATTGGACTTTAGAGAAGTAGACCTACAGAGGACAATGTGAGTTTATTATAATTTAGCCTCAAATATTTAAAGTGACCACATGCCTTTACCTTTGGAACGCTCTGACCCAGTGGCGGCTGGTGGAAAATATTTTTGGTGGGGCTATGGAAATAGGGACCAAACCATACTAAGGCGGTCCGGGGGGATCTTCCCCCGGAAGAAATGTTTGAGAAATGACCCCTTAAATTATCTGGTGATGTTAGAGGGTGGAGTGGGGGGGGGAGGACAAATTGAGGCTTAAACATATGAGATCATCCATAATCTTCAGTGTGGTTAGCTATGATACTTCCGTTGCGTGCGCAACTCAAAGTTTGAGAGGGTGAGGAAGATGAAAACTGAACAAGAATCGACAACTCCACCCTCTGCTCACTCCTTTCAGGTAAGATACAGGTCCAGCCCACACACATGCTCCATGGGGCTATACAGGCATTGCCCTTACAACTACAATAAGCATGTAAATGTTAATCTACAGCTCCGGCGATCCACTAGCACCGAGACGCATCCATCCTCGACAACTACTGTAGCGTCACCTTGGATACGAGTCCAAACAACTCACAGACACACAGGCCAGGGCGCTGACAGGGCGCCCTTTGAGCATCAGATCTGACGACGCTGATTGGCTGAAATTATGTTTCGGCGGTATAGTATACAGATAGCAACTGTCAGCTTGTTGGCTGCTGCTGCTCTGGCTGAGGGCTCCTTTCTACCGCCCGGACGAGAGAGGGTAATGATACACGCTGCGGCCAGGCAGGAAACATGTGACTTATCAGTAATTTTAGACATCGTAACACAATTTTAAACGAGATTTTATTGTATGATTATACATTTTACTGATACCAATTATATAATATTTACCTTGTTCATTATATATATATATATCTATATTGTTTTTCAACCAAACATGTGGGAAGAGGGTGGGTGGCGGCCCTAGCGCCCCTATGGGCCGGCCGCCACTGCTCTGACCACAAATGTTTCTCCTCTCTCATCTCACTGAAAATCATTTTTTAAAAGATACATCAGTCTCCTACCACTCATCCTATTCTATTTGTATATAGTTTACTTCTTATACATTTACATGCAACATTCTCTTTTTGCACAATTGTTATTGTTTTACATCTTATATTTATGTTGCACTGTTGAAGTGACCTGGACTGGGTTTTAGGATGTCGCTACTGCAGAAGACAATACAACCATTGATATTGAATATTGAACTGCAGTTGTGTATTGCACACATGCTGTGTATGTACTTTGAACTTTTGATATTAGACCCCAGATTCTAGAAAATACCACTTAATTACGAGTGCTGTGACGAGAGTATAGTCTTTTAATCAAGCTGTAAAACATGACAGACCCACGTAGAAGCCACAATGGCCTGCTGTTTGCTGTTTGCTCATTGTTACATTGTAACATGGTGCACGGTGTCAGGCTCCACCTTCAACAGCAGCTCTTTGTAAATCTTTGGCCAGCTTCATACAATCTAAGAAATGTTGCAAATGGTACAACGTCATGCTGACTTAAACGTTATCATTCAAAGACAGAGTCTCCCCACCATTACTCCGCTGGCTCGGTGCAGGCCCCCCTGATCTCCTGATCCAAATTACTACAGTGCTTTTGAAGCTTATTTTTCTGCCGCTGGTTTAAGTTACATTTTGGGTGATTCCCATTATAAATCTTTGACATCCTACAAATCCAGGGTCTTACCCAGAATATGCTTTCGAAGGGGTGCGTGTGTGTGTGTGTGTGTGTGTGTGTGTGTGAGGGGGGGTTATATTCCTCTACTAAGCAGCTGCCGGGACATGTTACTCTGGGCTGATGGTTCGGAGGTGGTGACAGATAGGTAGTTTAATACAATAATAATGAATAACTCCCCATCACACACACATCCTCTCTCTGCTCTCTAACGCTCACTTTTCTCTCTGTGTCTGTGTGCGTCTCGATCTCACAGTTATTACTTGAGTTTAGTAACCATATTATAAATACATTTATTAAGGCAGAGGCTGTCTGTAGCAGCATACTGTGGGAAACGCAGCTGAACAGACCACAATGTAAACCACTTCAATCCAACCACTGTGGGCTGTTCAAATTAAACCCACATTCAATATTCAGAGCCAAATTATACGTTCCACTTTTTCTTTCCGGAAAACATATTTAAAATCCTATGGTTTACAGTCATCCAGATCTGAGCGGACATGAACTAAATGGAAGTTTAAATCTTTTAATTCTTCTTTTTTGGTCTCAAAATGATTTCAGATGTATGCATCACATTTGTTTTACTCTGTTAAAGTTGGCTCCAAAATGGTGGAATGAGCTCCCATTGACATCAGGACAGCAGAAAGCTTACACACCTTCCGGCGCAGACTGAAAACTCATTTCTTTCGACTCCACTTCGAGCGATAGAACTATTAACAAAGCACTTATAAACTAATAAAGGGCTGGCTTATCTACAGCCAGTTGAGTAGCACTTGACATGTTTTAGATCTATGAAACCTGATGTACTTTATGATTCTGTTTTCTTTAAGCTTGTATCTTGTTGGTCAAACGCACTTATTGTAAGTCGCTTTGGATGAAAGCGTCAGCTAAATGTAATGTGATGTAATGTAATGTTAAAGCTACTATTATTAATGCAAATAACATGGTCGATGGCTGCTGACAATAACAATGAGTCGTTGATGGCTGCAGTTGACATACCAATTCAGCTCTATTTCACTCTAGGTGTTTCTCAATGTCAAGGAAGGATCCTTCAGAGCCTCTATTTCAAGGATATCGAATCCCGCTGAAGGACTGTTCCAATGTACAGGATCCTTGGAGTTCTACCGAGTGTGAGGGAAACTTCTGTGGAGCAATGCAGGAGGAGTCACCGACTCAAAGGAGACACGGGGAGAGGTGGAGCTCTATCAGCTGATCCAACAGGCAGGAACATAGAACCATAACACCTCTATCAGCTGACACCAACATAGAACCATAACACCTCTATCAGCTGATCCAACAGGCAGGAACACAGAACCATAACACCTCTATCAGCTGATCCAACAGGCAGGAACATAGAACCATAACACCTCTATCAGCTGATCCAACAGGCAGGAACATAGAACCATAACACCTCTATCAGCTGATCCAACAGGCAGGAACATAGAACCATAACACCTCTATCAGCTGATCCAACAGGCAGGAACATAGAACCATAACACCTCTATCAGCTGATCCAACAGGCAGGAACATAGAACCATAACACCTCTATCAGCTGATCCGACAGGCAGGAATATAGAACCATAACACCTCTATCAGCTGATCCAACAGGCAGGAACATAGAACCATAACACCTCTATCAGCTGATCCAACAGGCAGGAACATAGAACCATAACACCTCTATCAGCTGACGCCAACATAGAACCATAACACCTCTATCAGCTGACGCCAACAGGCAGGAACATAGAACCATAACACCTCTATCAGCTGATCCAACAGGCAGGAGCATAGAACCATAACACCTCTATCAGCTGATCCAACAGGCAGGAACATAGAACCATAACACCTCTATCAGCTGATCCAACAGGCAGGAACATAGAACCATAACACCTCTATCAGCTGACACCAACAGGCAGGAACATAGAACCATAACACCTCTATCAGCTGATCCAACAGGCAGGAACATAGAACCATAACACCTCTATCAGCTGACGCCAACAGGCAGGAACACATAACCATAACACCTCTATCAGCTGATCCAACAGGCAGGAACACAGAACCATAACACCTCTATCAGCTGATCCAACAGGCAGGAACATAGAACCATAACACCTCTATCAGCTGATCCAACAGGCAGGAACATAGAACCATAACACCTCTATCAGCTGATCCAACAGGCAGGAACATAGAACCATAACACCTCTATCAGCTGATCCAACAGGCAGGAACATAGAACCATAACACCTCTATCAGCTGATCCAACAGGCAGGAACATAGAACCATAACACCTCTATCAGCTGATCCAACAGGCAGGAACATAGAACCATAACACCTCTATCAGCTGATCCAACAGGCAGGAACATAGAACCATAACACCTCTATCAGCTGATCCAACAGGCAGGAACATAGAACCATAACACCTCTATCAGCTGACGCCAACATAGAACCATAACACCTCTATCAGCTGATCCAACAGGCAGGAACATATAACCATAACACCTCTATCAGCTGATCCAACAGGCAGGAACACAGAACCATAACACCTCTATCAGCTGATCCAACAGGCAGGAACATAGAACCATAACACCTCTATCAGCTGATCCAACAGGCAGGAACATAGAACCATAACACCTCTATCAGCTGATCCAACAGGCAGGAACATAGAACCATAACACCTCTATCAGCTGATCCAACAGGCAGGAACATAGGACCATAACACCTCTATCAGCTGACACCAACAGGCAGGAACATAGGACCATAACACCTCTATCAGCTGATCCAACAGGCAGGAACATAGAACCATAACACCTCTATCAGCTGATCCAACAGGCAGGAACAGGGAGACAGAACACTGAGAGCACAGCAGCCAGGGTTACAGGTGCTCAGTCAGGACAGCATGAACTGATACACTGGGTCAAAGTTATGGGGCTTGGGAAATATTTCCCCAATACCGAGGACTGAGTCCTTCGTTGCGGGGAATTTCGAGAATGCGCATGTGTATCCTCTGCGGTCTTAAAAGCCCCACAATGCTTTGCGCACGGACCAATTTCCAAAATCTTTGGCGGAAAATGGCTGAATCCAGGCAGTACACGTTTAAATATAAGTATGTTCAGTGGCGTAGTAAATGTGCACATGACTTGTGTTTAAAGTTTATAGTCCGTTCGAGTTTTGCCCGTGTGAACGCAAACCTAACCTTCTGAGAAATGAAACAATGTAACAAACTGTCGTCTGGTGCGCACCAGAGAAGCGGACTAGTAGGTGTGAATGACACCTTAGAGCAGGGGTGTCGAACTCAATTTCACCGCGGGCAACATTAGCATTATGGTTGCACTCAAAGGGCCGGTTGTAACTTTATAAATATATAATATACATAAAATAATGTATTATATGACATTATTGTCTCAGAATTGGATTATTATTTGATAGGGCAATAACTTGGTAATTAACTACTTATGAAAGCAGAAGTCTAGGGCAAATAATTACAAGTCTCTTCAGTGCGCATGTCACAAAATGAGATGCATTGTGGGACATGTAGTTTATGGGCAACGTGCTTCTGTAAATCATGTAACGTATAATAAACGTATTATAATCTTTGCAAGCTCTTGCGGGCCACATAAAATGAAGTTGCGGGCCGGATTTGGCCCCCGGGCCTTGGGTTTGACACCCCTGCCTTAGAGCGTTTTGCGCCTAGATAAATAATTCAAATGAACCTTGTTTTGACTTTGCCTCTTTTGCTGATATGTGTGGTTTATGCTGCAATGTGCACCAATATGTATACAACAGGTTTGCAGACATCAAGTATGATATGAATACAAATGTTATTATTGATTGGTGATTGATGATTTTCTTATGGCTGCTTATCCTCCAGGACTTGTTCAAGGCTGCGAACAGAAGGAGAATATCTCATGTTACTTTAGTGGTTCTGTCCGGGAGAGATGATCATTTTACAAAACACAGTTACTACATCTTCGATCTTCGCAAATCAGTTATGAGTCTTCAAACAAATCGCGGTCAACTTAAGGCGGGGCTCATAGGCGGCGCGTGAGGCTCAGGTTTGAGAAGGCTCCATAACTTATTTTACCTGACGCTGCCCGCCTCCGGCGTCTATAGAAAAGAGATCACTCAGTGTGCGGAGTTTAAATCTCTCAAGTCATATTACAGGATCAAGGAAATACAGTTTAAACTGCCGTATGCAGAGAAGACGCCGACGTGTCGCACTTATCATTCATATTACATCATCAATCAGATCATCGATCATATAATATCATAATCTATCATATATCTCCTGATCTGAGTGGCTTCTCCAGCCTCATCTGGCCGTGCAACACTCACAGCGTCACATACTGTATGCAGAAGTATTATTTTAAGCAACACATTATGTTGACGAAACACTCAACTCAAATGTAATTAAAGTCAGATCCACTCGTGTCTTAGATGGGGCAGTGATATCATAAAACTGTACGCTTTCAAACACTCTAGTTTATTTATGTTTTAACCAGTTGTTCTGTATTCGCCTTGCAGGTGCAGCTCTGTGGCTTGTATCCTGGATTATATGTTTAAGTCATGGATGTTTAAAGCTCATATTTGTCTAATATTAGTTTACTTTTCATTAATGAAATATGCTGCGCTGTCAGTACACTTGTCCCTGTTTGTGATTGGTCAAATGTTGCTAACCCCGCCCCTTTCACGTGAACGTGCTCTCAGCTGGAGAGAGAAGCCCTGGCTTGATTTACTGAGTTGATAACCAACGTCGTAGGACCGCTTAGCAAGATCTCGTTTGTTAGTTTGTTGTTGTTGGTTTGTTTGTTACTCAAACATATCCAGGGTCTGTTGAACTGGCTTCGTAGTACAGGGCACAGGTGGCTAGCAGCGCTAAGGTCAAAGACACAGACAGTATACATTATATTTGTATTTTACCAGGATGCAGTGACACAAATATTTGGGAAGGCTTAGCCTTCCCTAGCCTGCAGCACCCGCCGCCCCTGGCGGGGCTTCTCATATGAAGCACACTTGCTAGCCTGTTCCATTCTTCGTTCTCCGAATGCCAGGAAGGATTCTTGCCTAGCCTCTGAAGGACCTGACTCGGAAGACATGTCCTACCAAGGAATCGTCCTGGACATTGAGAAACATCCTCTGTTTAATTGACTTATTACAACAGGTCAACATATGGAAACGGAGCTGGGAGTCACAGCAGAATACTTTGTAGTTCAGAAGACGCAAAGGAGTCAGTAATACTGTAGTGACTCAGAGCGGACCATGGCCATCCTGTGTCAGCAGGGCTTTGCTGTGGTTATTGGTCAATGGCAGGACATCAGGGATCCTTTCATCTGAAGCAGATTCGGGCTCTTCTAAGTGGCTGCACAGAGGAGTGTGGGGGTGCAGGGGTAGATGTTCACCCACTACCAAGGAGAGACCTGGAATTCTGACAGAGGGCTCAGAGCTCTCAACCGCATCTCAGTCTAAATCCGTGGTGAAATTATTCTGTACAACTATTTTTAATGCTGCTTCCAACTTTCCTCTGGAAGAAGAGCTGCTGGCAGCTGGCAGCTCTGTGTCTCCTTGCAGAGGAGAGGGGGGGGGGTGGGGCGATCATTCTCTCTAACCAGTGTAGCATCAACGCCTGGTGGATTAACAAAGGTATATAGCGTCTGAAAGCTTTCGCCAGATTTACAGCAAATACTTCAGGGATTGGAGTTCTTTATTTTATAGACTTAGAGTAGCATAACTGGCCTTCTAAATACCATTACTCTGTATCCGCCCTCTGAACCAGGGATGCTGTGTGGGATATGTAGCGTGTTAACAGCTCACCTCGTGTTGACTGAATGTATCTCTATGTGTCTTTCTGTCTCTGCAGCACTCCATCAATTTATAAGTACTGTGTATTTTTGTTTTCTTGTCGGCCTGATGAGAAACATATTGCAGTAAATACCCCACTTGTGAACATCCACAGTTCTATTTGTCATAAAAACCAAAAGAGACTTCTGAACGACATCACGCCGACATGAGTCTGCCTTTGGCTTAGCACTGGTAAGCATCCTAAATGTGTTTAGAGCTTGTGTTCTGATATATTCCAATGTCCCCCGACTTGTCCACCCTAGCCCTAACCTTCATTTGGAGTCAGACTGCATGGTGTGATCATTGTTCTCTTTGTTTAGCTGTGCAAGTTACAAAAACCTTACAGGTGTGTCGTTGGGACTATGTACACTGTAAACATTTACCAGCATTTCACAACAGTATTATTTTACAGTGATTAATATATTGTATCAAGGCCCCCTGTAATATCCCAACAAATGCATGTAAAAAGGACTGTATCCTTGGATTTCACAACATTTAACTATTATTTCACAATACAATACTGCAATCAGAATCCTCTGTAATATCACATCACATTTTGTAATATCACAACAACATTGTAAACATTGCAAGGATTTCACAGCGTTTAAGAGTATCATATTACAGAGAAATATTGTAATCAAAAGCCCCTGTAATATCACAACAAAATATCTATAAAACTACAGTCAAATTGGATTTGACATTATTTCACGGTAAAGCACTGTACTCAAAATCATCTGTAATAGCACAACACATTACTGTAACATTTGAATTGTACAGCATTGCACGTGTGCAGAATAGACTATTCTAACCGGCGTGTGTCCTGCAGCATAGCCTACTTCTCAAACCGTCTGGAAGCTTTGAACTGAGACATGTAGCCTGATATAGATACATATCCAGGGTGCACATCACTTTGTGAGTGAGTTACTCAGATGAGTACCAGGAGACAGCATTTGGTTCTCACCCCACACGAAGCGTGGTCCTCCTCAGTGTCTCCTTCACTGTCCTCTATTTACACTTCTTGCATGCTAGATGATGAAGATGATGAAGATGCACCTCCCTGTCTCTTTGTAAGCCTCCGATTTGCTTTCTCCAAAACGTGTTGCCAAAACTGTGAAGTCCTTGCATTTCCTGAGGCCAAGTGGAAGGATCAATACGAATAAATGATCACATGACTTGAAGTCATATCTGATTTCAGATGTGGGAAGTTACTAAGTACACTTCTTCAAGTACTCTACTTAAGTAACATTTTGAGATATTTGTACTCTACTTGACTTTGATGCTATTTTGTAAAACTAGCTGCACCTTTAACAGCGTTGAGAACACTTTCATGATCAATCATTACAAAACATATCATATTATTCTGAAATGGACCAATCTGCACAACGACTACTTTCACTGTCTTTCACTATATTTAGATGAGAATACTTTCTACTTTTACTTGAGGAACATTTTGAATGCAGGACTTTTATGGTAACAGTAAGACTCTGGTACTTTTTACTCAAGTACAAGATCTGAGTACTTCTTCCACCTCTGTCTGATTTCAAACTCTTCCATTAACACCCTGAGGAAGTTTGCAGCGTGTGTTTTACTCCACCTCGTTGTAAATCAAACTGCAGCAGCTTGACCGCAGAGCGTGCACGTTGTGATCAGCTGATTTAGCGCAGTGCTCCAGTGTGTGCGCGGGGCACAGTGTGCTCAGGGGAGTCTCCCACTGCAGCCAGTTGGCGGAGTGTTGGCACCATTCTGTTGTTCATACCGACGTTAACCCTGGCTGTGCACACGGCACCAGCTCTGTTGTCCGGTGCTCTGAGCCTCTGCCTCCTGGAAGCTTCACAGGTCCGTCGGTTATGTCCTGCGCGGCTCGGCCAGCTCCAGGTCAGTCAGTCACAGAAAGTCAGAAGGTTTTTAGCAGGGAGCGAAACGGCAACGTAGCTGCTTAATGTCTTTGTTTTTTTTACATGTCTCGTAGTTTACTCCATTGAGTGTTGACAAGAAACACGTGAAGACGAAATGTGTTTGTTTTGATGTTTTGAGGTACGCAAAGGCGTGTAGTGACACAAGTGACGTTATGCAATTCAGATTTTTGCCGCGCATGCGTACCTGCATTAGTTATGTGCACCCCTGATTATAGATGCTTTTTGTGTATTTGTGCTTGCTGTATGTGGATGACGTGATTAGTCACTCCTCCAGGAAGTACCGGAGCTGGGGACTACATTTATGCACGTCTATCATTGTAAATTGACGGTAAATTGCTGGCTACTCATCTGCATTACTTTCACAGTACATATTGTAAATTCACAGTAAATTACTGGCAACTCCTACATTGCTTTCACAATAGAAATGTAAAAGTACAGGCCCTTGTTGTAATGCGTGTACAACAAAATGATGTAATTCAGTAACATACTGTAATATCACAGTCATTCCTTAGTCATTGAAGCTGTACAATTACAGTATTGTGGTGACCACCTATTTATACACTGGGTTCATAATTCACACATGGAACTACAGTTGGGGTTTTGTTTCCACACGGACATGTTATGTGTTGTCTATATATGTTGTGTGCCCTCCTGGCTTCTCTCGCTTCTTCCCAGACTGCAACCGGACAACATGACCTTAGCTGCTCTTAAATAAAGTGCCCTTTTGCACCTTCCTTGCACCGCCTCTGACTCCCTATCTCTCGGCACTACACATACAGTTTTACCTTTACAACAATGCATTGTAATATCATGGATGTGAAATTACAGTACATTGCTGTGAAGACATTCACAGTAAATTGCTGTGAACCTCACTGTGAAAGTCATGCAAAAAGTTACCAGGTAATTATTGTAATATTTTTACAGTGTAGCTGTTACATTTTAATCTTACTCAATGTTTAGTGTTTTACATTTGATGTCATATACACCTTTTATTTTTCTCCTTGTTTTTAAATGTTTCGTTGCAGAAATCCAAGAGTCCTTACACCCGTCAACAGCTGTTAGTTGTTTGAAGCAGCTATAAGGATCAATATACAGTAGAGCCGTCAAGTATTTCAATGACTTCCCCTTATTGAAGAGAGCAGTGAGGACTGAAAGGTAACGGATGAGCTCCGCTGAGGTTCTGAACACGGCCGGCTGCTGGTATTGACGAGCATGCTTCCTCCCTCTGCTATTAGACGGCTCCTTGTTTAAAGCCCCTGATTGACCCCCACTGGGCAGCTTCACCCAGGTAAAGTGTGGTTGGTTATTTTAGGAAGGGCTGTGTGTTTGGAGTGATGCTCTTGTTCAGCCTAAGCTTTTACACACTCCATGTTCCTTCTTCATAAGGATTCTAATGTAGCCTTAAAGAACAGACACTTGAAGTTCAGCATTCTCAAGGGCAGCTTGACAACAGCAGCGTTCTGTTATCTTCTGAGACAATTTTAGAAGCACATTCAGGTTACATGACAGACAGAGTGATGAACGTATTGTTCTCATCCACATGACATTAACATGCACTGCTATTGTTCTGGAACTTTGGTGAGTGGTTAAGTCACAACGACTGTTGGATCACGATATCTTTAGTTTTATTTCCTCTCTGAAATCCAGCACTTGGTGCCGTAGCAGCTGGGTTTGCCCAGCGGTGCGTAACACAGACAAAGCAGCCAGAGAGATAATCAAATAATGACTAATGAGAAACGTTATGCTTCGTTATGCTTCCCTTTGAAGAGCACGCTGCTGCATTCTGTCCATGACAAATGGAGATTACATTCTATCTCCGGCTACAGGTTGTTCCTGGAACATTTATCTTTGATTACCTGATACACCAGTTTACAATTAAGTTTCCTGCACAGATATCAGACTCTGCTTCTTCGTATTGTGTAAACAAAAAAAAACATGTTTCTTAACAGTGTGTCAACATGTGACATTTACCACGGACACCAAAGAACACGGAGGACAGACACCTGTCTCAGAAGTGTATTTGCCAAACAAGAACACGTAAGAAGACAACATTGAGAATAAAACCTCAACATCAGGAACATTCTAGAACAATAGAAGGCAGCTAAGGAATGCTAGACATCGTTATGTCGTCACAAAACAACAGGGGGAAAAGAGCTCGGACAACTTGTAAAGAAGACGTTGTTGTAAAATGCCTTTACCTTCATTCCAGTACCATAGTGTGTTCATACATGTCAGTATGCTACCGGGGTGTCTCGCTCCATGTCCCGCCCCCCTCACACGTCACACTGCTGCTTAGAAAAGGTTCCATCTGGCAGAGATCTTGGGAGCAGCGAAGAGTTTTCCATTGAGCCGCTGAAGTATTATCGTGTTTCTGAAAGCTTTGACTGGCAGAATAACTTGAGTGCGACTCATTACCCAACTCAGGACAGAGGGGACATGTTGGGCTCCGGGAAGCAGTCTGCCAGCTGTGGACGCTCAGCTCCAGCTCTTCCATTACCAGTGTTCACATGAGAGAGTATTACCACAGCCAGCAGCATGCGACCAATAGAAGCAGAGCACACCCGCACACACACTGACTGACACGCATTGAAGACATTCACTAGGAAACTCTTATTAAAACACTTGTTCTTAGTCCTTAAAGCACTGATACAAGTGTGTATTATTGTGTTGTCGAGAGCAGGTTATTGCAGTAAGTAGTAATAGTTATTCATAAAAACAATTCAATAATAAAAGTTCACAAGGTGCTGAAAGGAGAATGAACAAGCCTGATAGCAATGCAGATATGAATGCATCAAAACATGAAGGAAACACATATGAAACAAGTCCCCCATCTGTTTCAGTTGGGCTCTAGCCGCTGCCCCACCGTTTACACAGTTATGACTTTGTACTTGGAACCTTTAGTAACCTGTAGCTGTTGTCTTGAGTATTGTATATTTTCCGTGGGAAGGGGCTCCTTTTTTTCATCTAAAGTAACAGACAGAGGATCAGCATTTTGGAAACAGGGCTGAAACAGAGGGGATTATGGGTAATGCTGCAATGATCTGTTTGGTGTTTCAGCCAATCAGAGACAGGCTCTGGATATATCTGAGACCTGTAATGTATTTTTGAAAGAGAGTATAATAGGGGACCTTTAATGCGGACTCTCCGTGGTCCATGTGATCTGTGCGTGCTGTTTGTTATTGCGGCTCGTGAAGTCACTCCTTACCATTTCAAAGAGTAGGAGTGCATTCATGTTGAGTGGCACGGATTTATTATTAAAGGTCCCACGTCATGGCCATCTCTACTGATCATAATTCCATTGTTGAGTTCTACTAGAATAAATTCACATTGTTCAATGTTCCAAACTCTCATTGGTTTCTCAAACAGCATCTCTGTATAGTATGTGTATTCCCTCTCTGTCCTAAACGTCCCCGTCCCCCTCCCTGTGAGCCCAGTGTGCTCTGATTGGTCAGCTCGCTACTTCGAGGAGCTGACAGTGTGAGCTGGCTTACTGGTGTGGTTTCCTGCTTGCTGCGAGACAGTAAGACACCGCAAATGGACACGGGAAGTGCTGAGGAGGCCCCAGCAGCCCCATCTGCGAGGCTCCACTATCACTCCTCCCAGCGCGTCACATTTTCGCCGCTAAAAGAGTGTGTGTGTGTGTGTGAGGAGCTCCACGGATTGGTCCATTTGGAAAAAGAGAAATCTCCAACGAGGCGTTCTGGGGCAGCATAGACATTTTCCTGTGAGTCACTTGTAATTTACTGGGAATGCTGACACAGCATTCCCACTACTTGTTATGCTATGCACACAATTCTTTATTTTCCACCGGGTTATTTTGCGCTGCTTCTTCTCCCACATTCCACACAGTGGCGGCGCCAGAGATTTTCTCTAGGGGGTGCTGTGGGGTAGCTTGACGTTTCATTGAGGGTGCTCAAACATTAAGGGTTTCCCATTTAATGCACCAGCACTACAGTTGCATTTTCTACTGCAACACTGAGGAAGTGAAGTCCATCCATCTGTCCGCCGCAGCGTCTTCTCTGAGTTTTATATTAGTTTTTTCATCCTCTCTCAGTCCTCACACACACACACACACACACACACACACACACACACCACACACACACACACACACACACACACACACACACACACACACACACACACACACACACACACACACACACACACACAAGGGGCAGAGCTTGAATGACACACAGAGACCCAGAAGTAAGCTACTTCTACTCACGAGGCTATTATGTGCAGAATCCCTCTCGCTTTCAGGTGGTTTTGATTGAGTGTGACGTTTAAGGACTATAAAACGATAAATGTTTCACTTTGCTGTTAGCAAATAATTTGGCGCTCTAGCTAACAGGAAGTCACTCAAGTGTCACAAAGTAATTTAGCCTATGGGTAGGTCAAAAATCGAATGGGTTCTGGCCATTCATGCACCTGTGTTGGCTTTATGTTTTTGGTAAAAAAAATGTGTTTGTTTCACATTTGCATTGATGTAATCAATCATTTTTTTTATTTAATTTAATAAAAATAATAAGAAATTAAAAAAAACAAAAAACAAAAACACATATTTCTTGAGGGTGCTTAGAGGTGCTTTGGCAATCCTGAGGGGTGCTTCAGCACCCCCTAGCTCCCCCCTGGCACCACCCCTGATTCTACATCGCAGAAACTCCGTTCAAACATCAAAATGTTCAGCTCGGTCGGGAATCAATGGCTATTACTTTTATCATTTATAACTTTCATAATTCCAGAGATACATCCCATAATTTATCACATTTTTAACATGGAAGTCAATGGACTTCAACAATCTTCATGCAACTTCAACTGCTAACTGCTCCTTCTTCAACTGCTAACTGCTCCTTCATACTTTCACTCAGAAACCTCTTTCCAACTTTAACGTGTTACACATCTTTCTGAAACTATTCTTGTAACACAACTTTTAAATCTGATTCTCACTTTTAGAGATATTAAACATTGTTTTGACCTTGGTAAAGAGGCCTTCTTCAGATTTTAGAGTGCGTGATGTCACAGAGTGGAGGAAAGACCGAATTTTGCCTTCATATTTTCTTTTAAACCTGCCATAGTTCCCAAACCCTACATTCCTGAGACATAATTGTTCATGACAAATGTAGCAAAACATCTCGTAGCTTGAAAGATTAAAAAAAATTAAGCAAAATAATTAAACAAAATGCCTCTTGAGGGCATGAAGTGACAAAAACGTTCAACATGTCTCCATTAAACTCAGTAAGTAAGTTCAGCCTCACCTTTCCCCACCACAGCAGCCGCACACCTTTAGTTACTCTGCCAAAAAGGCCACATTATTAACCCGAAAGTACACAAAAAGTACACTTCAGATGCTCAACTTCCTTGACATGCTTCACGCTTTGAAATTTCACCGATATCTGTTACGGTTCTTCAACAAAACGTTCACATATAACAGGTTTATCTCTCATTCAGAACAATGAAAATGGTCTCCTCTCACTGATCACCATGGAAACCTTTGATCTCTGGACACGTCGTTACCTCAAATATAAACACCTGTGTCATGGAACACGATGACGTCAACTCCAATTGACATAATTAGAGCAGCAGACTAATGAAGTGGTCACTGGAGTTTAACAGACTGTCTCAGCCTAGGGCTGCTCAATTAATCATATTTTAATCGCAATTACGATTTTGGCTTGCAACGATGATGAAGACCACATAATCGAAATAAAACGATTATTTTATTTTAATTTAGTTATTTATTTATTTTAAAACACATTTGTTATTGGTTTTTCAGTTGAATTATACTTAAAGTTCAGGGTAATCAAGTGTTAAAAACATACTGTTCAACAATTTTTTTTCATGAAATGGATGGTTACAAAGTAAATGGATAATCGTTTTTAATAATTGTGATATCAATTATTGACCCAAATAATCGAGATTATGATTTTTGCCATAATCGAGCAGCCCTATCTCAGCCTATTATTTTCCGTCTGATGGAGACTTCACACTGACTTCAACATGTTCCACATATGTTAGACATTATTGGTGATGTATGCTTTTAGTTCTAAAGTTTTCAGTTCAAATATTCTGCTGCTTTTTCATGCATTTAGACTTTTATTGTCTTGTTCTTATTTTACATTCAAGTCCCCTCTATTCATGAACCCTTTAAAGTACTCAGCCACACCACTTATAGAGAACCGCAGTGACGCGTCCTAAAACCCGGATGTAAACTCCTTCCGGTTCCTTCGTCAAAAACGCAATGCAATTTCTCCGTAGGATTTTGGAAAATAGCTCAAAATAAGGTCTGTGGTTGACACACATTTAAGAGACGGATCACGTTTTGTTCAGCCGGATAATATCCACATGTCTACCCTACTTTTATAATTTTCGAAGCATAAATCTAGTCGCCAGAAGCAAAATGCTAACGTTATGCTATAAAGGAACTACAGCAGGGTCGCTGCTTCAACGTCACGCCAACTTAAGATCCATATTCAAGCTTACAGATTGTAAATGGTTCAAGTTGAAGTGTTTGAACCGTTTGCAGGAGGCAGGTACTTGCTTTCAAGCAGAACAGGGCAAACAAACTTAGAGGAGTGTTTACGTGTTCGGTGTAATGATGTAAAACGGCCTGGACAACTTCTGTAGTCCTATTCAGCCACTTGGTAACAACCATCGTTTTTCAGACACGTAAACTCTTCAGAAATCACCAGCGGGGTCACTGCTGATGTATTTAACAAAACGTGATCTGTCTCTTCAATTTGTGTCAAACACAGACCTTATTTGGAGCTATTTTCCAAAATCCTATGGAGAAATCCCATTGCTTTGTATCGAAGGAACCGGACGTGGTAAAAATGCTAACTTACTTCCTGGTTTTAGGACGCGTCACTGCGGTTCTCTATATACCAGGTCAGTTAATCTTTCAAATACAAGGTTGCTTGTTAACATTTTATCAGCTAACTAATGACACACACTCAGAGGATCTTTATAAACGTTTTCAGTATTGCACATCTTTAAACATGACTCTTATAAGTCACTTTTAAAACCAGAAATGCACTACAGTGTCAGCTTTTCTAAAATAGAAACTTCAATGTTCACATCTTTCTAAATGATTCTACTTTTCAATGACCTACAAATAATCCTAATAATAATCCCATTTTCAACTGTTCATATTTTTTGGTAAATTAAATGTGGGATAGGTAATTTTGGAGAAACCAGCTCGAGATCGCTAGAATTTGAAAATACACAGCCGGAAAAAATCTGCCACTTCCTTACAGAGCCCCTCCTCCAACACACACAAACGCACACATGACCAATGAGGGCACGAGATGAGTTTGTGCACAGATGGAAGGCTGACAGGCAGGTACGCCATCCAGTTACTTTAGCCGGGCCGGCTCAGATGATTGGTCGTGCTTTTTACAGTACTATGGCTTCCAGAGATGACATTTGTTTTTGGATTTTTTGTCAAAGCACTTAAGATATTCATTGCTTTCGGGATGTTAAGAGCATTCCATGGAATATAACAAAAAGTGTATCTTGAGCCGGTTTCTCAAATGTACCTACCCCACCTTTAACAAATCTGTTACAAATGTGTTGTTCAACAAATTTGAGCCTTTGCCACATTTATTTGATCACCATGGAAACCTTTGATCTCTGGACACATCGTTAGCTCAAATATAAACACCTGTGTCATGGAACACGATGATGTCATAACTCCAACTGACATGTTCAGAGCAGCAGACTTCAGATAAAGGTTAATGGTCCTGCCCTCAACTGCTCTACGTCAATTATGGGGTGTCTTCATATGCCGTTTCCATGGAAACGGCAGATCCATCCCTCGTCATAAAACACGATGTTGCTGTAACTCCAATGGACACGGTACGATCGTCTCCCAAACTTCCCTTGTATATCACCTGTCCATGCTTCAACAGCTTTACGCAAAATCTGAGATCTCAACATAGGCTGTTGCCATGGAAACGCATCCCTCACCATAAAACACGATGTCACTGTAGCTCCAATGGACACGGTCCGGTCGTCCCACAATCTTCACCCGTATATCACCGGTCCATGCCACAACAGCTCTACGTCAAATCTGACATCTCACCATATGCCGTTTCCATATATATCCCTCGCCATAAAACACGATGTTGCCTATGAAAAGGGTCAAAACAGCACCACAACTCAGAAAATGGTTAACGGTCCAGCCCTTGACAGCTTATCAATTATGGGGTTTCATCATATGCCGTTTCCATGGAAACGCATTCCTCGCCATAAAAGACGTTGTCGCTGTAACTCCTATGAAAATGTTCAAAAAGTGCTCAAACTTCACATGTGTTCTAACAGTCCAGCCGTGAAGACATCTACGGGACAGTTTTGAGATTCAGATGCCGTTGCCATGGTAACACAATGCTCACCATGAAACACAGTGTTCTCCTAACTTCAGTGAAACTGCTCCAAACGCCCCAAAACGTCACAGGTTTGGTAACGATGCAGCCATCAACGCATTTAAGCGTATTATGGGATGTCATCAAATGCCATTGGCATGGCGACAGATCATTCACCATCAAGTTAGTTCAAAAGTTTGCAGTTCAAATATTCTGCTGCTTTTCCAAGCCTTTTTACTTTCTCTTCTTCTCTCATCACACATTCAAGCCCCCTGTGTTCCTGTATCATCTCAATCTAAATTCTTTACTTTCTTCTTACACATTACATTTCAGCATAGCAGTTTAGCGTCAGCTTTTCAGCATAAAGCATTCCCACTAGCAATTTCTTCAGGAATTGCATTCTCTCGTGACAGTTTGATATTCTGTATACATTTGTTTACGATTATAGTTGAAGGGAGACATGTTAGATTATTATTTCTATAAGGTTTGGTAATATTATGTATATTGTTTATGTGTGCATAAGTTATCGTGTAATCATTTTAATTAGTTTATTTCCCTACACACACACACACAAACACATCCAAGTCTATAAGATCTGTATGTCTACAAAGATAAGTGAGTAAAGGAAGTCAATCCTCATCATCTCAGCTCCTTATTTCTCTTCTCTGGACCTTGGGCATTAAATAGTGTATTTTATTTTTATTTGGCTTAATCGCAAAATTAACATTGAATCTGTTTATAAAATCTATACAATGGGAAGCCAGTTAAGACACTGTGGCCCTTTGGTCTGATGGGGCCCAGTTTCAAGATATGGAGCATTGAATATAACGGAAAGAAAGAGTACTCATAATTACACTTTGTATGATTTCATTTTAGTAATGCATAGTTGCTGCTTGGGGGGTCAGAGAGGCTGAGGGTGACAGCGCAGGGTGAAAGAGCAGGGTGAGCTGCTCTTCCTGTGCTCATGTTGTAACACCCCGCCCACTCCCCCCAAACAGTGCAGGTGATAAAATAGTGTGGTGAGAAGTAATCTGGGACTCGTCTGCTTGTCCGAATCTCAGTTATCAAACTTTATTGGAAGTGATACCTTCTGCTCTTTCAATTATACAGGAAAGAGATAAGGACTTTTCCATTAACCTTCAGTCTCTTTAATAAAGAAAAGAAAATGTGCAGTGGTTACACAAAAATGATCGTTGATAGCTTTCTCTTACATTTTTTAACAGGAGCTGCACATTTTTCAGCTACTGCAATCATTACTCCCAGATCGTGTCTTCGTACTGATTTGAAGATCCCTCTCTGCTGTACCACTGTGGCCTGTTGAACTGATCTTTGGTTGCATTCCGATAATCTAAAAATCAGCTCCTAAGTTCTAACCCTATCTCCTATTCCTTGACCACTGAGTGAAACGTCCCGGGGTTAAGGGATAGTGGATAGGAGAATTCAAAAGGACTTAGAGAATCCGAATGCACTTTCACTATCTGACGTGTTTATGATGCGCCAGCGGACGTCATTGTGTGCGTCTGCTGCTGTGGGGAAACCATGGAAACCACAGTTTTCTATACAGCGGACTACAACATGGATGTTCAATAAGAACGAGGGACACTGTGAACTCATCTAGAGACTCTGCACCGTGCTCTGATGCTGCTGCTTTGCTTTATGAACGTGGACAACAGAGAAACATATTTTTCAGGACCAAAGTGCAACGTATGCTCGTCGTCCCCCTCTCCCTCCGGTCCACATTAATACAAATGATCCCAATACGATTGTTTGAAAATATCTTAAAATAAATACAGATGTATTTATTATAAACGTTAGTCCTGAACATCTATCAGTGTGTATATCACCATTCAAACATCTTGAGTTGAACAAACTCCACACAGCTCAGTGAAATGTTGACTTTATTTGATCATTTCAGTAAAAACTAACGTTCATATTTCTCTTTTTGATTATAATACTGATGAACGTTCAAAACAGTACTTTGGCAACTTACCACATACGTTTTAAAATGCTTAATCTGCACCCACCCATGTGATGCAGGCCGCATCCACCTGCTGATTGCAGCCTTTTTTGTTTCTTTTGTCATTTTTCTTGCAACAAAGATGTCATGGTGGACCGGAAGCTGAATCTTGACCGTAATTTAGAAACAAGAGTTTGTCTTACAATTGGCTCAATCTCTGGTATAATGGTGCTACAGAACACTTAAAATTGTTCGCACAGCACTAAGAAATAGTTTCTTAAAAATACAACAATTATTGATTGAACTACCACGTAAGATCACAAAGAATTTTTCTTGTGCCGATATTTTATCTTTGAAACAACATTTCAAGGAGCTCTTTACACAACTCTTCATTTTGGACAATTTTGTCTACAGAATAACAATAGTCTGACAAAGCATGCTTTATCATCTCTTTCACAATGACAGGTTCTGGCTGTTATCACCGGCTCACTGCATGACAGCATTCTGAGGGTCCACACTCACCCTGATAGCGTGCAGATGGTGGGCTGCAGGGACTCTGCAGAGAGGGGGAAGGCGTGACAGTTGTAAATTGTTTTGTCACTGTTATCATAATTTGCAGAGTTCTGTGGTCGAACACATTTTAAGCAGCGGCAACTGAATATCAATCGGTCGCAGTTGGTTAAAAGAAGAAGGACTTCAAACTTATAACAAAGTGGAGCGCAGCACAAAAAGTGTCAATAAATAAGGCTATTTAGTTGGAGCGTTATCTGAGTTAATACAGAACTCAACAACTGAGACAAAATGATCTGGAACGGAACATTCTCCGTGTTTTTGAAAAGCTACAAAAAGATCATAATGAGAAACAATGAGCTACATTTGACTCCTAATGATAATCACATACTGTTCTTGCTTATTACTTTTTTTAAGATGTAGTAATGCTTAAAGTTAAGTGGGATAATTTAAGATCACATATTCTGTTCATTTTCATGTGACATATTTGTATTTGACTCCTGGGACGTGTCTCCATGCTTTCATGTTCACAAAGCTCTTTATTGTTCTCACACTGCCTGTGCTGCAGCACCTCTGTTCACCCTCTGTCTGAAACCAGAGCCCAGTCTGCCCTGATTGGTTAGCTGGCCGGGCTCTGTTGGGATTAGTCATTATATTAATAATATTATTTTAATATGTTCATCATCACCTCTTTGAGGTCTTAAATGGAAACTGAGTGGATCTGAATCCCTTTGTTTTATTTTTTATTGCTCTTACCACTTTTTACAAATATGTACTATGATGTAGGTGGGATATGGAGGAAGCTAGTGTTACAGTACATTATTGTACTATGATGTCGGTGGGATATGGAGGAAGCTAGTGTTACAGTACATTATTGTACTATGATGTCGGTGGGATATGGAGGAAGCTAGTGTTACAGTACATTATTGTACTATGATGTAGGTGGGATATGGAGGAAGCTAGTGTTACAGTACATTATTGTACTATGATGTAGGTGGGATAACAAATACACAGTTCAGGTATTTCATACCGCCTATCTTAATTTAAAGCAATGCTAACATGCTTAAAAACTCACATGTTTCCTCATTTCAAATATTGGATAAATGATTGCCGGATGCCACTTGTTGGAATTTGAGATGATGCGTTTGGACCCAAAGCCAGTTTTTGCATGGACCTTAATGTTCACACCGTAGAAAGTCAGTGCTTTGTTCACAAACATTTTAAGATTTAAGATCTGTCTGGTCTCGACACTAATATCAGTCACTGTAGAACTGTGTTAGTAACCACAGCCAACGGCTAGTCTTCCTCTCTGAGTCAATAACGCAAATCCCAACGGATCTCAGTCTCAGTTTCTAGACGGGACTGGCATGTGGGATCACTTATGAGGGGCCGTACATGAATATGAGCGCAACATGTATATATGTGTGAGTGAAAAATGTATAAATATGTGAGTGACAATATAGGAATGTGAGCATTGAAATGTGAGAGCAAAATGTAAGCATGTGTGAGTGTAAATATATATGTGTGTGTGAGTGAAAACGTATGTCTGTAAAAGGAGAATGTATGTAAGAGGACCAGTATGAATGTACGGCCCCTCTTCATTTCTCGCTTCATTTGTTTCCATTCACATCTTTACTTTCACTTTATATGTATTTCTACCACTGTTATACTTTTTTGTTCAATGTACTACTCTTAAATGTTTTATGTGAGGGACTGCGGATGGAAAGTAGCTCAAAACTAAATCCAGCATATTTACGCTTGAAATATTTATTGTTTTACGTGTTCATTAATGTGCAATGTCCCTGCCAAATAAACGATTAAATAAATACAGAAGTGTTATAAATTAGGATTAAACATTGTAATCAGATTAAGCACAGTTTCAAAAATTAATTAATCATGATTAATCATCATTCGAACTATGTCCAAAATATGCCATTTCTTTATGTATATTGTTGTGGGAATGGAAAGATAAATGAAAGAAGGCGGATATATCAATTTAACACACAGTATCTATGTTTATTATAAAATTGTTCTGCGTGTCAAAATGAAAGACAACCCACACACCTATCAATCATCAAACCGTGGGGTCTTCATTCATTACGTGTTGATTTCTATCTATCAACGGGGAGTACTTCAGGAAAGTCGACAGAGGGGGGGCTAGTGGAGTACTTCAGGAAAGTCGACAGAGGGGGGTGGGTGAACGTTGTGATCAGCTGTTTTAGCGCAGTTCTCCAGTGAGGGGGGAGTCTCCCTCCGCAGCCGGTTGGCTAGTTTTGGCACAGTTCCGTTGTACAGACCGACGTTAACAGCAGCCCTGTCTGTGCACACGGAGACCGACTCTGTCGTCCGGTGATCGAACCGCCTTCTGGAAAAGCTTCACAAGTACGTCGGTACGCAAATGCGCTGTGTGACACAAGTGCTGGTACGCATTTCAGATTACGCACATCACCTGCGTACCAGTTATGTGCACCCCTGTAGGCCTACCAGAGCCATATTATGTCTATTGTACTATCATATGGCTCTGCCCTGATGGACTACAGCAAAAGTATTCTGCGTCGGGACTTCCTGCAACAACACCACGCCGTTATCAAAGATGCTCTATTGAGAAGACGATCACTACGTGACAAAAGTTTTCAAAACCGTGGCTACTGAAATCAATCTTACAAACTGCTGTCTGTGCAATTTACTCCGCGCGAGTTGGCAGACTGTATTTTAGCTTACTTTAACATCATTTTTCATGGTGGGGCTAAGCCATTTCTTGGTATGGGTGTAGCCTACCCCAGCCATACCCTGGCGCTGCCACTGGTGGCACGTATGGGGCGGGCCATTCTGCACATGCGTTAAATGCGTTAAATATGTTAACGCAATTCATTAAAAAAATTAATTACCGCCGTTAACGCGATCATTTTGACAGTACTATTATAAATATTTGTATTTTTATCATACAAGTTAGGAATACTTTTTCCTGTCCTCAGCAAGACCATTCTGTCTGTTTTACACACGTATCTTCATTTGTTTGGGAAGATTATTTCTGCTGACTGAAACCACGCTGTGACTCCTGTATATCGTCTCACTACTAATCTCTAGAGTTGAGGGTATACAATGGAATTGAACGCCTTGAAAGTGTGCTGCTGTGAACAGGGAGGGGCTGCAGCACGAAGTTAACCTCTGGTTCAGTCCTCACACACGTACAGTATAATGCCTTTATATCTGGCTTTGATACGGCTTTTGTTTGATGTAACCCCCTGACTCCTTTCCCTCGCATTGTTGGGCCTTATCCTTCCTCTTGTAGAATGGGCCAGCATGCACTGCTGTTTTAATTTCAAGCTTATTAAAAAAGAGGGCTGGAGTATTAAAAGGGTAGAATTAGCATGTGGAGACAATCCTCTGTGAAATGCCGACGAGCGCAGCTGAAGTTACCTTCAAACGTGCACCGTCAAGCACACTCACCTGTTCCACAGAGCCGTAATTAAGTCATCACTCACTCCTCACCCCCGTGTGTGTGATCATCGTAAATCAGACAAGCCATCAATTATCATGTGTAATTGAGAAAAAGTCATTTAATTTAGTCTAGCTCACTGCTTAAAAAAACGGTATCTCGTGAGAGTAAATCCACCATATCATATTAAAAACAGAGGGGTTTGCATAATCCTTAAATGATGGGAAATGTCTTCCTGCTCCGAGCTCACAGGCAGACACTCAACTGTGTGTGTAAAGCGCTCTGCATGTTCTACGCCCAGGACACTGGTGGAGACTTCATGCAGCCTCGGGCGTGTTGTTCACACCGTTTGTGTTGTTGTTGTGCATGTTCTGCGCTTTGGTGACTATTTCTATTTCATTTGCTCCAGTGACTCATTATGTAATGTGCACATGATATGATGACATTCAAATGATTGACATTACAATATTTAGTTTCTAACACAAAGCCTGTTGTTTTCCATCAGATAACCATGAGTATGAGCGTGTGGGCAGAATCACAATCGGTGTGTATTACCAAGTAGGTGTACACACACGAGGAACTTGCTCTACAGGATGCATACGAGACACAGAAAGAGGACACTGTAGCAAATGATAGTACAAATATAAAATAGATATTTTAAAAAACTATTTTAAGACTGTTGTAACCAATTACAAATAAAGCAGCCTCCTGCCAGAGGGGGGTCAACAGTTAGTGTCCAGAACTGTAGGCCACAATCTCCTCTCCCTGTGCTCTGCGGATGCTTCTGTCTAGCTGCTCGAGCACATTTGGAAAAGCACCTTTGCATTCTCTCTCCATGAACATGTCTGTCCGTCCTGCTGCTGGCACATTGAAGATGGCAGCATTCACCATTACTACTTTTTCCGACTTTAAATAGGCATGAATGTCAAGCACTGCTGAATATTCAGAATGTGTTCTGTGTGTAAATGACGAACAACACAATAGACAGTTACACAATTGCCTTTTAACTAAGCAATATGATTAGGAGCTCCAAATGTCATATCAGATCACACCACACAGTCAGAAACATGCTTTATATTCAACTCTAACATTTCTCTGAAAAGGCAGAAAAACAAGTCCTACTTGACATTTAGCATCCGATTGGCACAGGTGCATTAATGCTCCATTGGACTGTGTTCACATGGTGCATTCACTGGGATGATGGCAGTATTTCCAAATGCTCTTAAAGAGCCTGTGACACCATCCCAACAACTGTTGTGCAATGAAATATTGGGCTACTAGTAATCTCGAACCGTCAGTTTAAAAAAGAAAAAGCGATACCGTTCCGTTAAATATCAATCATTTCGAACATCGCGGGGAAATTCCTTCGACTCATTTTGAAGTTTTTGGGGAAGCCGGAAGTGACGTCAATGCGGGAACGCTTCGAGAGCCAAACACGGACAAAGTGTGTTGTCATGCGTAGAAATGGTGAATTGCTGAGATTAGGCACGTTAATAACGTTGTAATGAAGTTGACTACGGTATATTCATGTGTCAGTGCTTTCATGTCAATTCGGCGACATAAACATAAATGATCGTGGTGAAGATGGTGATTACATTAGGTTTACAAATCGGGAGTGAGAGCTGCTGAATTTCCTCCCGTCGGATGTGATATAAAAACAAACCGATTATTTTTGTGGTTGTAAACTCAAGTGGATGAAACTACATTTATTAGTGCTTTCATGTCAATTCGGCGAACATATGATACATTAAATGATCGTTTGTTTGAGCCGGTCTGCATCTCCTGATGAGAAAACAAACCGATGCTTTTTGTAGTTGTAGTACATCACCAACATGGATTAAACGTGTGTTTTTTTACCACAATGTTGGGGAAATTAATGGATAAAATGCACGGATTATTATTATTATTCCCACTCCGATCGGGACACAAGGTCCACCGTTTCCCCGCAGCGAGGCTCCCCCCGTTGACAGTTTACGTGGGCTGTGTGCGGTGGCGGACTGGCCATCGGGACGAATCCCGATGGGCCGGTACCGAAGTGGGCCGGTCGGATAAGTCACCAGCACATCCCCCATAGGCGGCGCGTGAGGCTCAGGTTTGAGAAGGCTAAATAACTTCTTTTACCTGACGCTGCCCGCCTCCGGCGTCTATAGAAAATAGATCAACTCAGTGTGCGGAGTTTAAATCTCTCAAGTCATATTACAGGATAAAGGAAATACAGTTTAAACTGCCGTATGCAGAGAAGACGCCGACGTGTCGCACTTATCATTCATATTACATCATCAATCAGATCATCAATCATATAATATCATAATATATCATATATTTCCTTATCTGAGTGGCTTCTCCAGCCTCATCTGGCCGTGCAACACTCACAGTGTCACAGACTGGATGCAGAAGTATTATTTAACACATTATGTTGACGAAACACGAGAGACAAATGTAATTAAAGTCAGATCCACTCGTGTCTTAGACGTGAACGCGCTCTCAGCTGGAGAGAGAAACCCTGGCTTGATTTACCGAGTTGATAACCAGCGTCGTCGGACCGCTTAGCGAGATCTCGTTTGTTAGTTTGTTTGTTACTCAAACATATCCAGGGTCTGTTGAACTGGCTTCGTAGTACAGGGCACAGGTGGCTAGCAGCGCTAATGTCAAAGACACAGACATTATACATTATATTTGTATTTTACCAGGATGCAGTGACACAAATATTTACATATTTACATTTACTATATACAGCACCTGCCGCCCCTGACATCCCCCCTCCCCCCGTTGACAATTTACTAGCGGTACCGAAGTGGGCCGGTCGAGAGTCCCGGGATGATTTGTAGTCCCATTCCACCACTGGCTCCATGACCGTATGATCGCCCATATTGACGCACCTCATTCCTAAACTTCTAACAGATACAACATAAACCGATCCTTCAGCCTCATACGAGCTCTCAGACACGTTCAACATTAACCTGTCATCGCTGTCTGAGCTTGCTGCTGTGTGCGCCGTCGTGCGTTTACATCCGACTGTATATATATAAAGGTTTACATGCAGATGCTGGGATCCTGGACGGTGCAGCTGGAGCGCTGTGCCCGCAATGACGTCACCCATCATTTGGCGGGACTTGAAGAATCCCCGAGAAGATCCAGAAATGTTCAACTTTGAAGGGCAGATTAATGGTTATCAAAGTACAAATATCCAAAATCAGTTCAGTAACGGTTTTCAAGGGGACAATATGTACTCAAATTGATGGGTTTGGATGATGGGGGAAAACTGTGTCACAGGCTCTTTAAGCAATCTGTCAGTAGCGTGGCATGGGAACAGAAATTAGAGGAAGCCAATAATATGTCCTTTGTTTGGGGTCGGGGTGGTCAATGTAACGCTGTAACCAGATGAGTGATTACGGCACCCGGTATAATTTTACACACATTTGTATCATACAGATGCAGGACTTACACAGGCATGTTATCGAACCCAGGGGCCCAACGTTGCCATGCCAAGGACCCCCATATAGCTATCCCTGGCGGGGACTGTTGCCATTTTTTTTTAAATGATGAGTACATGATGATGGAGAAAAAGACAAATTAATCATACAGCTTAATACATTTTCTTAATATATATTTGTATGAATAATTAATAATCAGTTATTCTTCTCAAAAAAAATGTGTATTTATCTTTTGTTTGTCATTCATTACATTCATTGTGTCTTCTGTTATAAACATTCTTAACACAATATTAAACAGTAATATCAACAGTAAACATATTTTTAAAGTGATTTCTGTCTTTATAATATTATATAATTTTGAACAGTAATATGAACAATTAACATTTATTTTTAGCATTTTTGAAAGCTACTTATGCCTCAATAATATTATATATAATATTCAACAGTAATATTAACAATAAACATATTTATATTCATATATATAAACATTTGGGCTGTCAGTCGATTAAAAATATTTAATAGCGATTAATCGCAAATTAATCGCACATTTTTGATCTGTTCTAAATGTTCCTTAGAGGAATATTTTTCAAGTTTTTAATACTCTTATCAACATATGAGTGGACAAATATGCTTTATGCTAATGTTTATATCATTTGAACAATGACAAATATTCTCATGACTATTAAACAACAACCTCTGAACATTACAAATATTAGCCTCAATTCAACCTGGAACCTCTCTCATACAATACAGTGTGTGTGTGTGTGTGTGTGTGTGTGTGTGTGTGTGTGTGTTGTGTGTGTGTGTGTGTGTGTGTGTGTGTGTGTGTGTGTGTGTGTGTGTGTGTGTGTGTGTGTGTGATGGATCGTTGGAGCTATGTGCATCTCAAAGCATATGCTCGAACGGGAGCTGCCTGGACGCTGCAATCATGTTGCACAATCCGTGCTGAGTGTGCTGACTTCTCGTACAATGTCCCGCTGTCTGCTTCCTGCATCAAGCCAAGTGCTCGGCGCAGTTGTGTGGATAGAGCGCTCCTCTGTTTTCATTTCAAACAGCTCCTTATATCCGTTAGCGCAGCTAGCTAGCACCAGATGCTAACAACAACAATGCACGTAAGGTCTCTCTCTCGCTCGCTTGGGCCACACAAACACACACCCTCCCGGTCCTCCCAGATGGCCAGTCGGTGCCTGCCGGTGAGCGTGGAAGTGTGGTCTGCCACAAGCGGGCGGCAGGAGCGGGGCTGTCAGCATCAGCTTGTAGATGGTATTTTAAACTCGATGCGCTCTGAAGCTACGGGGCGGCCGAGGAAAAAAAATACACATGCGTTAACCGCGTTCAAATAATTAGTGGCGCTAATTTTTTTTGCGGTAACGTGTTATTAACGCGTTAACTTGACAGCCCTAATAAACAACAATATTTGCTACATCCGTGCTCTCATCCAGCTGCAGAGCGAAATATTCACTAGCTCTCACTTGCTCTAAAAGCTGAGCAGATACTCACTTTCACTCTCAGTAGTGGCAGCTCGATTCTGATTGGCTTGAAGGGCGGTCATGTGATTTAAAATATATATATATATATATATATATGAATAAGTAAAAAATATTAAAAGATTGGCATCAAAGGACACATAGATTGATAGATATGCAGTTATTAATACAATTGAAAAAAAAATATGTAACTTTAAAAAAAGAAAATTCCCCTTTCCCTCAAACTTTGCGTGACCCCCCTGGCGCCCCCTGGCGGCCACCCGGGGGTCGAGGCCCCCACTTTGAAAAACACTGATCTAACCGACAGGTCCGCAAGCACTCTCCAGCCGAAACTCTAATAAGCATTCATTTCACAAACTAAGTCAGGAGACCTTTAACGTTTTATGTCCGATTCGCTCCTTTTTCCCTCGCTGTACACAGCTCCAGTTTGGGCATCGGCCTGTCATCAGCAGTGTTGGGCAAGTTACTTCCAAAATGTACTATATTACATATTACTTATTACTGTCTTTTGAAAGTAATAAGTTACATTACAATATTGCTGTCTCTGAAATGTAATGAGTTACACTACTTTAGTTACTTTTCAGTTACTTTCACCAAAATAACCGCAAAAGAATGGCTAGGTATTTTAAATGCTAAAATGTAGTTTAGTGCAGCTCATTATGCATCCAGTGAAGGGCAATGTGACAGACCACTGTCAAGGACTATAATGAAGGTTGCTAAGGAGGATCAAGAAAGCGAAAGGAAAAGAGGTTAAAAGACGGAGCGCTGGACGTCAGATAAATCACCAGAAGAAGGCAGACAGGAAGTAAACACTAACAGGACACGGAATGGGCTCTGTAGTGTGTTTAGTATGTGGCCGTGTGCAGGCCCGGCTCCAGAACAACATGACTCAGGGTGCCTCTGAGGTTACAGGGGCGCAGCAGTAGCAGGTTTACATGAGCAATAGTGGCCCGGCAACAGCAATGAAAAATAGCATTGATGGTCCCAATGAACAGATTATGGCATTTGTTCTGTTCTGAAACCAAGCAAGTGAGAACATTTCAAGTGAGTTAAAAGTGAAATCCTGAAATATCTCATACACTCCAAAGTGGACTGTGGCAAAGAAAAGCACAAGAGCTTCAAAGCTACTGATAAAACAAAGGAGAACATATTGTAAATCAAGGCAAATATGATTTGAACCAGCTCGTGGTTTGAAATGGCAAACATTGAAAAGCAAAAGTATTATTAAAACCATCATCGCTTTGGTCCCATCACATACTCTGGGAAGAGAATATTTACTGTGCTTGAAAACTGGATCACATCATCATCATGTGAGGTTGACTTTGTGACCTTGAGAACATTTCCAGCTGCAACATTAGCTCGTTGATAAGCTTGGGATATGAGATCTTTGTTTAGCCATTCGTGGTGAAGGTATCTGTGCTATTGTGTGCATTATGTTTGACCAACGTTTCTACAGGCATGGCAGAATATGAATCTATTTTCACATGAATATTCCATAGTCTATTTGTATACCACGAGCTGCAAGATGACCGCCTAACCCCACTGTACAGGCAGGGTACTTGTTCTGTTTTCCCTGGTATCCTGGCACCTGCGGGCCGCAGAGGGGTGGCGTAGTTTCCAAAGACTGCTGCTCCGGGGACGAGGGCGGCGAGTCAGGCGGGAGTAAGTTGTAGTACACAGTACACAGTAGTGTCCACAACGGAGGGTAACGTGATGTCCCCATCCGACCCGTTGCTGCGGTCTGCAGTAGATGCAGTGTTGCTGGCGTTTAGTGATGGTTGCTTTAACCATTTTCGTATAAATGAGTATCCTCAGATATGTGTCACTGCTGTGGAAGCACTTTGGAAATGATGCACGCGCAGCGGAGCAGGTCACGCGCACTTGACACCATTTGTTGTTTGTATTTTTTGCTCCGTTAACTTTTTTGAATAGAGGGTGCGTAACATTCAACTGCCCCGAAGATCCCGACGTGAAGCCTGAAGGGTAAACACACCAGGCTACCCGCACAATTTGTCTGGTGTCCGAATGTCTCGCTATGTTAGTACATTCTTAAAAAACAAAACACCATTTAATTTCGGATTAAAATGTGTTGTAACTGCGTTACTGAGCATTGTAACGGGTAATATATTTCCCATATTTCATAAGTAATGCGTTACATTACTTCGTTACAGCAAAAGTACCGTACTTTTTGGACTATAAGCCGCGACTTTTTTCCCCATTTTTTGTGTACAGCTAACGGCCACTAGGGGACCTCCTTAATCTATGGATTTTACAGGTAAAAGTAACCACCTTTAACTCTATGGGCTCTATGACCGGTCCGCGCCCGCCACCTCTACGCGGCGGGCTCCAGCAGGAAAAGCTGGAGGCCGGAAAAGAGTGAGACAGGTAGCGCGCCAAAGTAAAAGTGGAACCGAGAGACAGAACGAGAGCAAGACAGACGGACAGTTTAGCTGCTGCGGCTCATATGCTGGTGCGCTTTATAGTCCGAAAAGTACGGTAATATATTACTGTAACTCCGTTACTTTTGTAACGCATTACACCCAATACTGGTCATCAGATTACATTTGTTGTTGCTGCTGTAGCGGAAGTTTAGTACAATTATGTTTGATTAAATACTCCAAATCTCCACCCTCCATAATTGCACTTGCTTCAGTTGCTATACTTTCTAATGGCGGTGAGAGTGGTGCAGTGGCGCTATCTATCTATCTATCGATTAGATTTATGATTAGAAAATTATAAAAGTAGGGTAGACATGTGGATATTATCCGACGTGCATTTATCAAACAGGTTCGTTTTCCACAGACCTTATTTCCAGCTATTTTCCAAAACCCTATGGAGAAATCCCATTGCTTTTTTGTCGAGGGAACCCGAGCGCAGCTTGCTTCCGGGTTTTAGGACACGTCACTGCACCACTAAGTTGATGCGACTTGATTGGATTGTCAGGCAAGGGAGACCCTTTGTCTCTGCTGCATACTGACTGTAAAAACATGTTAAAAGTGATTCTTTCAGTGAGACAACCGAAAAGAGCAAGCTTCTACAGTTGCACTAAGTTTTGATAACAGTTAAATATTATTTTAATAATACATTTATTTCAATGTTGATTCATTTAGAACGGTTTATTCATAATCTGATTATCTTTGTAGTACACTGTTGGATTTAAAAAAACACATTCAAATAAAAAAAATATTATATTTATAGTCCCTGAACAAACAAACACACCTCTTTCTTAAATAACACACTTGCTCTGCAATAATATGTTTTTTGATATTCTGTTAGGAAAGGACACGCCTGAGAGACAGGACTGCTTCACCATGTTCTCTTTCTCTGAGGGTCCAGAAGAACATCCAAGAGGGAAAGGAGAAGCTGATGTGATGAGATTTAAGAGCAGTACAGGACATTCACTAAGAGACACTTATATTGTAACACAAACACCTGCACACTGACTAGTTTTGTAGTCCAACAGGATCTTGATTTTGTGTGTTGTTTTGTGTTTTACATTGCACCTCAGAGACAGTGTGATTATTGTCAGCTGATCAAATGCATTGTATGGAGTCAGATTTGGGTCAATATTCTAGCGCACAAAACAAGCTACTCACAAGCGGAATATGTTACTATTATAATTTGTTGTCCCAGTCCGCCCCTGCACGAGCCCCACTGTTCGCCTCATTTTTCTCCCGGGTTGTTGTGATCACATGACTGACAAAGCCGTGCTCTGATAGGCCAGAAGTCGGTTTGATAGCATTCAGGCTCGATTGCTTATCCTGTCTGAGTAGGCCGGATGATGCTGTATCGCAATTTTGGATGTCGAATTGTATACACCGACATTTTTTACGTCGAATTTTATACACCGAAATTGTGCATTAGAATTTTTTTCACTTGAATTTTTTTAACTTGAATTTTTACATTTTTATTTCACGGAGCAAAACAATTCACATACATGATTTTCAAAGTAATTATTTTCAATGCTATACATTTGGTGTCTAATACAATTCAAATACTTCTGTCTCTTGTTTGCTTCTATAGCAGTGTTTTTATTTATTTATTAAAATGATAACTACAATCCGAAAAAACAGGGCAAGCCTGTCTTCCCTTGGCCTCCAATAATAACCCCATTTATAATGATCTTCATCCTTAAGTTAGGTTTCAACAAAATGTTTATATTAAGTTGGGTTTTGTTATTCTGTACCGTTTCTCATTAGAAACAGATCCCTTGCACATATTTTTGAAAATTCCAAAATGTACAATATTTTTATCAGCTTGTACATTTCTAACCTGAAAAGGTCTGATGCACTGTTTAACAAAATATATATTTTGGTATTCAAAATAATAATCACTACTAATATAATTTTGCACAGTGCACTGAACTAAGAAAGCCTGCAACTTGGGTGGTTTATAAAAGAGGTTTCTTTAAAACCTTAACATATTATAAGCCCTTTACATCGTCAGGGTTAAGCATGTAAAATGATAAATGATCCTGTCATTGTTTCCAGCATAAAATATTAAGTATTTCAGAGGAGGAATGTCTCATTCCCTTCATTTAGACAAGCCAACATCAACCCAGGTGAGTTGTACGAGTCTGGCAGTGAATTATGTGCCGCTCTGTAACTACTTATGAGAAACAACTACTTGATTCAATATGATGTTATTTCTTTTGGAAATGCTTTGGAGAATCCCTGGGGGACAATGAGCAGAGCGCTCTTCTGTTCATGTCAGTTTCGTCTCAAATGAGAGCTGGCAGCCTCACACTCACCGCTCAGTGACCGCTATTCCACTTCCATATTGGAATATCAAACTCTTAATGTTGTGAACCTTGAATCAAAGATGATATGTTTGAAGGCTATAAGAAGTGTGGTGAAAAACACTGTCTCCATTCATCTGGAAAAATGATTTGATGATGCTAGTGGAGCACGCTCAGGTACTGTGGTGCACGCTCAGGTACTGTGGAGCACGCTCAGGTAATGTGGAGCACGCTCAGGTACTGTGGAGCACGCTCAGGTACTGTGGAGCACGCTCAGATACTGCGGAGCGCATAAAGCTTAGCAGACTCTTCAAGCTAACGAAGGATCACTTCTTCTTCAGCGCAGGGAAGGCTATGTAGTACGCAGGCTGCTGCCTCTCTGTTGGACTCCGGTACTGCACATTACCAGATGTAAAATAGACCCTCCAGAAAAACGCGGGCTAAAATCCTTGATTATGCGATCAAACATGCGGGGTTTATGTGATTACAACGTTAAACCCCTTTACTATTCAATTAAACACATTCAATGTTTATTTATTGTAAAAGCAATTGGGCTATTTTAATCACACTCTCTCTCACCACTCACACACACACACACACACACACACACACACACACACACACACACACACTTCTCCGCCTCATTCTGTTTTCATTTACTCGTTCGTTATCTGACCAGCATCAGTCTTGTAGGCTTCTCACCTCGTTTCTTAGCCCTCGAAAGAGTTTTGGAGGTCGAACGTGAGTTGTTTGGCTTTCTTGTCCGCAGCAGCAGAAAGCATTTTCGAATGTTTGAATGAATCGAAGTGGGTCGTCACCGTCGATGTTCTCTTAAGCTCCAACACACAGTTGCACGGGGTGCAGAATAGTTTCCCCCCACTTTCGTGCAAGACATCGAGGGAACTGCTTTGCCCGGTCTTTAGCAGAAATGTTCGTCGGTAAATGAGATGGATTAGATTGTTTCATCTTGGTGTTTTCTCTCTCGTGTGAGTTCCACACGTTCACTCTAAGGTGTTGTTTACCTTCTGTGATGCGCGAGCTGATGGCGTTGCGTCGTCATCATCATCATCATCACTTCACGTCAAGACGAGTTAACTTTTTTTTTCTCAACTTTGTGTGGAAAAATGTGGGGATTAGGCGGCCTTTTGATAAATATGCGGCCTTTTAAAAATCTGCGCCATTTTGCTGATTATGCGGTAAATTCTGCGATCGCAGAATCGCGTTTTTTCTGGAGGGTCGAGTAAAAACACATTTGAGTGGGGGGCGAACGCACCAACCACTCCACCAACGCCACAGTCACCCCCGCCGAGATGTCGGGCCAGACACGGGCCGCCAGTTGCCACCATTATTTTCAGAATGTACTGTGCTAACAAAATAGCTAGTTTTAACTTTTTAAGGCGAGACACGGCAGGCAAAAACATCGTTTTTCAAGTACTGGTACATTTTGAGATTTTGTGCTATTTTGATTCCATAACATGTTTTCTTTCAGGCTTTTGGGAGGAAAACGTACAAAACACATATTTAAGTGTTTATTTTACTTTAGTTTGTCTATTTGCGTCTGTAGATTTCTCCTAAATTTCACCAAAAGTTAGCATTCTAACGTAACATAAAGTACCGCGACCGCTGTGTGCACCATGTCATAAGAGATATCGCTGGAAAGCTGTGTCTCTCCTGCACAATCTCATCGGATCCAAATATGGTCATTTCCTTTGTATCAGCAACCAATCGTGAAAGCACAAAGGGGTCTTAAACCAAGAAACAAAATCTCATTGGCTGGTGTCGATTTCTGACAACGTGATTCGTTCAGATGCGTCACGTGGTGTGCTAAAACACTTCCTGGTTAGCTTTCCGCTAGAAATTGAAATCTCAAAATGGCAAAAGAACAGCGAAAAAAAACGTTCACAGAGAAGACGACAACAATTGTCACTTGCACGAAGCAAGATTATACAAAAACAAAATGACCCCGAACATGAAATACCTTCACGGAGTGCGTCGAGGCGCAAGCTGTCATCCAAAGAACAGGAGGGTTTAGCTAGCGCCTCACTGCAATCTTTAAAGGTCGTTTTCTCCAAATGAGTTTTTTCTCCTACTCTGAGTTCGAAATGTCAAATTCAGTCGCACTTAGATACACAAAACCTTCCAGTCATATTCCTATCAATATTATGAAGGCTTTTAGATAAGGGTTTGTTCATATGTCATTCATAGCCTGAATTATACAACATTGTACACCTAAAAACATGGCGAAAATTGATATTTTAGGGCTGTTGACAGTATTTCCTGATTTATGTAGTGATAAAAAGAGCCTTCTGTAAAAGCCTTAGATACTAATATGACTACAACATGAAACAAGAATTTTGAGTCTGGCTTTATCCAAAGTTCAGATTTCGATTCCTGAAATGTGTTAAAATATGTGCATATTTAATGAGATATAATTTAAACATGCTATTTCAGAAAACTTGTAATACAAAAAACAATTACCTTATTGTAAGTAATTAACTGGAGAAATGTCTTGCCGATACCTTTAAGTTAAACAAATTACCCTATTCAACTGGGGTGTATCGCCTTACAGTAAGTTAACGTTACTTGATCTTTATATGTAAAGTGTTAACAAAATTCTTAGTTAAAATAACTTAATATATAATGTTTCTTTAACTTAAAACAATGTTTGTGTCACTTAAAATGACTAGTAAATAGAACTCAATTGATAAGATTATACTTTAACTTAAAACATTTCAGTCAAGGTATAAGTGTAATTTATGGAGCCCCAAAGGGACATGGAAAAAAAAAGTCGGGATAACTGGTTAGTTTCTCGTGCGTAGAGTAAAGCTGTGATTGCTTTACAATGGATATTGTGTAGTGGTTGCAAGAGATCTCATACGTTTCCCTTTCATATTGGCACTTTTACTTCTGTGGCATTTGCTGACTTGAAAGAAGTTCTACATATTGCATTTGGCAAGCTGTTGCTGTTCAATCATTTAGGTTAAGTGTTTATGACTGACATGTCCAACACGTAATGCATTCAAAGTTATTTCCCAAACTTAAGATATATTTTACTCTTCATTTTGAAAAACTCCATAGCACCTTATACAAGTTCTATGTATTGCAATTTGATGAAGGGAGTAATAACACAAGTATATTCAAAATGGTGTTGTTGAAAAGATTCATTATTTTACTGTAAGGTTCTTTTTCTATAAGGATTATTTCCAGTTTTGTTTTAGCCTAATTAGTTTACAGAATGATAAGCACACAGTTCTAAAAGTCCATAAATCTTTCATTTGAAAGTCACCAAGTAGTGTATTCAATAATTCAAAACTGAAACAAGAAACATGTTTGGCATTGTTTTGTTTATTTGAAGCTTTTACTGTAACAATTGTAATCCATCATTGTTCAATAAAAGGTGGAACTGCTCATTGATATCATCCCTATTGTTTTTCCTATGTTCATGTGTCACCTACCTAATAACTGATGTACTGTAAACGCAGCATATTATATGCATATTATCTATTATTATAGTTATATACACAACAAAGTGTCTACTTCCATTAGCACCATTAAGAAAAGGCAATACTCTAATCAAATTCCTCTTATGCAAGTATAAATACATTTCCTGATAAACAATGACAACGATATAACTGTGACTTCCAAATAAATATGTGTCGCACAGCAGTGTTTCCAGAGTCACTTCTGCAGGTGCTCGAAAAACATAATGGTGTAATGGTAATATGTAGTTCCAAAATGTTTGAACCTTGAGAATGAAAACAGCAACACTAGTAATAATTATAAAATTATAAATAATATAATTTACTAGTTTTCATTAAACATTTTTGACTATACATTCAATTCAACTAACCTTCAATACTCAGAGGGGTGTCTGGGGTTATTACGTTTCCTTATTTATAGTTCACCTGTCAGATAACATGAACACGTTGACTGTGAAACGGTTATTGGAACTGGTGCAGCCAGGCGATTGGTTTACAACCATCGACCTGAAGGACGCCTCTACTTTCATGTCGGGAATTGCTCCGAAACACAGAAAGTATTTACGTTTTGCCTTCCAGGGGGTGGCCTACGAGTACAACAGGCTCCGTTCGGCTACTCCATGTCCCTGCGCACGTTCAGCAGGTGCGTGGAGGTAGCACTCCAGCCGCTGCGCAGCCGGGGCATGAGAGTTTTCTTTTACCTGGACGACCTCATAGTTATGGCCAGCTCCAGGGAACGGGCAATGTGTCACACGGCTCAATTGATCCTACAATTAACCGAGTTAGGATTTGGCTCAGTTAAGCCAGTGTCAGGCTTAATTGAGGATTGCTGCATAACATATGTCTGGATCCGAACACCATTGCTTTTGTTTTTGCAATGTTGAGTACCAGTTTGTTATTGTTGACCCAGTCTGCTATGGCTTTAATATCTATGTTAAGTAGATTGTTTAAATCACTGCATGTTGATGCTGCACTGTACATTGTGGAATCATCAGCATACATTATTACACTGGACTTATTTAATACGTAAGGAAGGTCATTTGTGAATATAGAAAACAACAAAGGCCCAGGCGAACTCCCCTGTGGGACCCCACACTGCAACACCTTATTTTCAGAAAAGCTCCCATTGAAAAAGACTCGCTGCCTTGTCAGGTAGCTCTCCATCCAACACATAGCAACAGAACCAAAGCCAGAGCAACAGAACCAAAGCCATAGCATTTGAGTTTGTTCAGCAGCAGACTATGATCGATTACATCGAAAGCTGCGCTAAAGTCTAACATCACAGCTTCTACAAGCCTCCTATCATCCATGCTCTTTGACCAGTCGTCGGTCATTTGTGCTGTACTTGTAGAGTGACCGTCTCTACAGGCATGTTGGTACTTCGTTGTCAGATTGTTACTTGAAAAGTAGTATTGAATTTGGGTATACTATTTTTTCTATTAATTGACTTAACACTGGGAGGAGACTTATAGGTGGACTATTGGAACCAGCAAAGGTTTTTCTTTTATCCTTGGGTAATGGGATGACCTTGGCTTCCTTCCAGATCTCGGGGCACACGCCTTGCTCTAAGCTTTTATTAAAAATATGACTCAATGGCTTGGAAATGTATTTGCCCGTCATTTTGAGCAGTTTACCATCCAAGTTGTCAATCCCAGGAGATTTATCATCGGACAGATGGAAAAGCATATTTTCAACATATTCTTCTGTAACATTGTGGAATTCAAACATGCTTTCCCCTCATGATACGATCTTTGATGATGTGATGTGACACTGTGTCCTCGACTGCACCATGGCATTCCTCATCTTGTCTACTTTATTTGTAAAATAATCATTACAATTATTTGCAATATCTGCTGGCTTGGTAATGAACTTACCCTCGGTTTCTACAAAGGAAGGATGCATGTTTGAGTTCCTCTCCATTATGTTATTCAACATTTTCCATAATTTCTTTCCATCATTCGTAGAATCACTGATTTCCTGCATGTAGTATTCCCTCTTTCTACATGCAGTCAATTTGGTTACCGCATTTCTTAGTTTACAGTAATGTTGTTTGTCACATAGAGAGCCTGTTCTGTCTGCAGTTTGTTTAGTATCATCTCGTTGGACCTACACTTCTCATCTCGTCATTCGACCAAGGTGCCCACTTTGACCGGGCAGACCATGTTCTCATAGGAACACGCTGATCGGCAGTCCCCATGAAAGACTTCAGAAATACTCCCAGTGCTTTTCCTGGGTTGTCCTCATGGCAAACGTCAAACAGTTGCACATTCTTGACCTCCTCTACACATTGTTCCTGAATAAACCCCTCATAAGACCTTCTGTCATTTTTCTTGGAGCGTTAGCTTAGGTGTTTTTGTCTTGCAACTAGATTATGATCACTAAAGCCAACTGTGAGTGACACCCCTTTAGTGCAGTGCTCTGGCCTGTTAGTATAGATGTGGTTATGCAGGTCGTTGTAATAGCCCCACGTTTATTTGTAGCCCTTCTGGTTGGTGATGTTATTACCAGAGTCATATTACACATTTTGGCAGCTAATGCAATCTTGTTCCACATGGGGCATTTCTCATTGAAGGCATTGATAGTCAAGTCTCCCATGAAATATATTTCGCTATTACACTCAGCCTTATTATCTACCATTTCACAAATACCATCTAGATAGTTTGAATTGGCACTCGGTGGCCTATAACAGCATCCAATTAATATGGGTTTTAAATTTGGCAATTGTATTTGTAACCATAACGCTTCCATTTCATTTTTCATTAGGTCGTATCGTACTTTAGCTGGAATATTGTTTTGTACATAGATCAAAACGCCGCCCCCATTCGTATCTCTATCCTTTCTGAACAGATTGTAACCATGCATTGCAACCTCTGAATCATCAAAGGTGAGTTCAGGTGTGATTCTGAGATAGCCAGTTTGTGTATATTATTTGATTCTACCAAATGGAATAGTTCATGCACCTTATTCCTCAAACTACACACATTCAAGTGAGCAAGTAACATTCCCTTCTTTGGCAGATTCACAGAATGTGACATTATTGTCATGTGTTCATAATTAGTTCATATCAGATACACCTTAAAAGTCCAGTGATACAATTAGGTTCTGGAGTGCTGTGGGGGGTGGATTATCAGCTTGTCATGCCTCAGGAAGGCAATCTCTCCCCCTCTCCTGCGCTTCCCCTTTTCATTCTGACTGCTTCAGTGTAATCTTCATTAATGTAGATGTTCGTCCCTCTTAGATTTTTGGCTCTCTCCAAAACCACTGATCTGTCCTTGAACCTCAGGAACGTCACTACTATGGGTCTGGGTCTGGTATTGTTAGCGGCTGGCTTCCCAGTGTGGTGAGCTCGCTCAATCTGAATGCCTCGTTGAAGCTTGAGCTTGTCCACAAGAATGTCTTTCACCTTTTCCTCAGTTTGCGCCCAGGTCTCCCCAGGCTCCTCACCGATGCCGTCAAGAACCACGTTGCTCCTTCTCGATTGTCCTTCTGCATATTCCATTTTGTCAGTGACAGCTGACAGACCGTCACTATTTGTCAAGATGTCAGCTTGCATAGACTTACAGTGTACAGGCTGTTTCACATTTTGAGTTTTCATGTCATCTGTATCCTTTTGAGTACATTGAATGCTAGACCTGATTTCCTGAACCTCCCTTGTAATGGCATCCAGCCTCGTGTTAGTAGAATCCATAATCATTTTAACAAAGCCTCTGAAGTTCTCCTGTTGCTGCTGTAAGAGTGCAGTAAACATGTCTTTCTGCTGATGTAGTAACTCTGTTACCTGAGCAAGAGAGACCAGATCCTCCTCTGGTTTTCCTTCTTTGCTGTCCCTCTGCACCTTCTTTGGTGGTATGCTGAAAGCTGTGGTTGGTGAGATAGCCCCAGGTAGATGTTAGCTGCTGCAGATAGCCTCAGGTAGATGTTAGCTGATGCCGATAGCCCCAGGTAGATGTTAGCTGCTGCAGATACTGTAGCCCCAGGTAGATGTTAGCTGCTGCAGATAGCTCCAGGTAGATGTTAGCTGATGCTGATAGCCCCAGGTAGATGTTAGCTGCTGCAGATAGCCCCAGGTAGATGTTAGCTGATGCCGATAGCCCCAGGTAGATGTTAGCTGCTGCAGATTGCTCCAGGTAGATGTTAGCTGCTGCAGATTGCTCCAGGTAGATGTTAGCTAATGCCGATTGCTCCAGGTAGATGTTAGCTGCTCCAGGTAGATGTTAGCTGCTGCAGATACTGTAGCCCCAGGTAGATGTTAGCTGCTGCAGATACTGTAGCCCCAGGTAGATGTTAGCTGCTGCCGATAGCCCCAGGTAGATGTTAGCTGCTGCAGATAGCTCCAGGTAGATGTTAGCTGCTGCAGATAGCCCCAGGTAGATGTTAGCTGCTGCAGATACTGTAGCTCCAGGTAGATGTTAGCTGCTGCAGATAGCCCCAGGTAGATGTTAGCTGCTGCAGATTGCTCCAGGTAGATGTTAGCTGATGCCGATAGCCCCAGGTAGATGTTAGCTGATGCAGATTGCCCCAGGTAGATGTTAGCTGCTGCAGATAGCCCCAGGTAGATGTTAGCTGCTGCAGATACTGTAGCCCCAGGTAGATGTTAGCTGCTGCCGATAGCCCCAGGTAGATGTTAGCTGATGCCGATAGCCCCAGGTAGATGTTAGCTGCTGCAGATAGCCCCAGGTAGATGTTAGCTGCTGCCGATAGCCCCAGGTAGATGTTAGCTGATGCCGATAGCCCCAGGTAGATGTTAGCTGCTGCAGATTGCTCCAGGTAGATGTTAGCTGCTGCAGATTGCTCCAGGTAGATGTTAGCTAATGCCGATAGCCCCAGGTAGATGTTAGCTGCTGCAGATTGCTCCAGGTAGATGTTAGCTGCTGCAGATAGCTCCAGGTAGATGTTAGCTGCTTCAGATAGCTCCAGGTAGATGTTAGCTGCTGCAGATAGCCCCAGGTAGATGTTAGCTGCTGCAGATACTGTAGCCCCAGGTAGATGTTAGCTGCTGCAGATAGCTCCAGGTAGATGTTAGCTGCTTCAGATAGCTCCAGGTAGATGTTAGCTGCTGCAGATAGCCCCAGGTAGATGTTAGCTGCTGCAGATAGCCCCAGGTAGATGTTAGCTGCTGCAGATACTGTAGCCCCAGGTAGATGTTAGCTGCTGCAGATAGCTCCAGGTAGATGTTAGCTGCTGCAGATAGCCCCAGGTAGATGTTAGCTGCTGCAGATAGCCCCAGGTAGATGTTAGCTGCTGCAGATAGCCCCAGGTAGATGCTAGCTGCTGCAGATACTGTAGCCCCAGGTAGATGTTAGCTGCTGCAGATAGCTCCAGGTAGATGTTAGCTGCTGCAGATAGCCCCAGGTAGATGTTAGCTGCTGCAGATACTGTAGCTCCAGGTAGATGTTAGCTGCTGCAGATAGCCCCAGGTAGATGTTAGCTGCTGCAGATTGCTCCAGGTAGATGTTAGCTGCTGCAGATTGCTCCAGGTAGATGTTAGCTGATGCCGATAGCCCCAGGTAGATGTTAGCTGCTGCAGATTGCCCCAGGTAGATGTTAGCTGCTGCAGATAGCCCCAGGTAGATGTTAGCTGCTGCAGATACTGTAGCCCCAGGTAGATGTTAGCTGCTGCCGATAGCCCCAGGTAGATGTTAGCTGATGCCGATAGCCCCAGGTAGATGTTAGCTGCTGCAGATTGCTCCAGGTAGATGTTAGCTGCTGCAGATTGCTCCAGGTAGATGTTAGCTGATGCCGATAGCCCCAGGTAGATGTTAGCTGCTGCAGATAGCCCCAGGTAGATGTTAGCTGATGCCGATAGCCCCAGGTAGATGTTAGCTGCTGCAGATTGCTCCAGGTAGATGTTAGCTGCTGCAGATTGCTCCAGGTAGATGTTAGCTAATGCCGATAGCCCCAGGTAGATGTTAGCTGCTGCAGATTGCTCCAGGTAGATGTTAGCTGCTGCAGATACTGTAGCCCCAGGTAGATGTTAGCTGCTGCCGATAGCCCCAGGTAGATGGTAGCTGCTGCAGATAGCTCCAGGTAGATGTTAGCTGCTGCAGATAGCTCCAGGTAGATGTTAGCTGCTGCAGATACTGTAGCTCCAGGTAGATGTTAGCTGCTGCAGATACTGTAGCTCCAGGTAGATGTTAGCTGCTGCAGATAGCCCCAGGTTGATGTTAGCTGCTGCAGATAGCCCCAGGTAGATGTTAGCTGCTGCAGATACTGTAGCTCCAGGTAGATGTTAGCTACTGCAGATAGCTCCAGGTAGATGTTAGCTGCTGCAGATTGCCCCAGGTAGATGTTAGCTGCTGCAGATAGCCCCAGGTAGATGTTAGCTGCTGCAGATACGTAGCCCCAGGTAGATGTTAGCTGCTGCCGATAGCCCCAGGTAGATGTTAGCTGCTGCCGATAGCCCCATGTAGATGTTAGCTGCTGCCGATAGCCCCATGTAGATGTTAGCTGCTGCCGATAGCTCCATGTAGATGGTAGACAGGTGGAAGCAGGCCTCAGCTACAGCAGCACAGCAAAGCAGGGCAGCATGGTTGACATGATGATGACTGTTAGGAGTTAAGGGGAGAGGCTGAGCATCACCATGAAATGTGCAAATTGACATACAAATGAATAAAAGGGGAAAAAATGCTCCATGTGTTTTAGGCTGTAAACTTTAACTGTTGTGTAAGCCAACTAGACAGACAGTGTATCACTCTTCCTCCTGTACAGTAGCAGATAAAAGGCATCACATACTTGAATGAATGTTAAATAAAGAATGCTGGAAATAACTGCATCTCCTGTAGCCTGTATGCTCTGCAGAGACTGCTTTCTTCATGTCGTGAGTTGCAGCTGATGTTTTAATATGGCAATTGGCAATTTGACTTAATACAACATTCACAAGTTGTACATTATTTTGACTCATACAATAACCCACCTTCGGGTGATGCTCTAGTTTCTTCATGTTTTGTTTTTTTCCCCTCTTGCTTGCGCCGGACTGACACTGTCTTTTCACCGACATCTCTTCACCTGCACTAGTGGCTAGTGATGGCAACATGAAGCTTTGAATGAAGCTTCGAACCACTTGGACAATTGTGTCGGAAATAGGTTCATTTCTCGAAGCTTCAGTTACAGCGACCTCTCCTGGCGAAGTGCAAGGCTGCAGTGGGTTTAACGTATCTTTGCCGTGGAAAATATTCGATGCACACACACACTAAGACTGAATATCATGTTCTATTTGCAATTAAAGATTGATAATTGTGTGTATTGGGTTATTGAGAAGAGACTAGAGAGTGCTGGACATGTTTTTGGGCTGAGAGGGCCTTTTATCAGTTATTAAAGTATTAAAGTTGAAAAGCAATGATTAAAAGTTTAACTATTCCGGGCTTTGAACCAGCTGCGCGGAGGACATCGCCACACCCTGGCCGACGGCTCTATCCACTGGGCTATCTATTCCTTAGACCATTGAAGTGTTTTTAATGTTATATTACTCATTTTCTTTTTGTTCACAGCTTCTCCACATTTTCGAAGTGTTTCACGAGCCATAACGACCTATGTTTCTTCCTGGCTTGCTCTATAATGATTCAATTCAAATGCAATGCCAACAACAACTCAACAGCAACAACAACCCACACATTGCGCATTGTTTAGAGCGGTTATAAAGTGTTGAAGCGCTCAAGTTTGAAACTGTTTCAACCTGTCACCTGTCAGAATCGAGACGAGGCAGTGCATTGAATCGCGTGAATGGACCGTGAACCAGTCAAGTGATTCATTCAGGAAATGAAGCAGTTGCTGGTTCGGACGTCACATGTCACGTGACTTGAAGCAAGCTTCGAAGCACTGCTTCTATGGAATAGGAAGTCCAGAGTTGAAGCTCCGTTCGAAGCTTCAGTGTCAAACTGCCATCACTACTAGTGGCCATATCAAAGCCGTGATCGGTCAGATATCGATTCATTGCAATGGTGTCGGGTTACAGACGTGCTCCCCTTGTCACCTATCACTCTCACGTGTCAGCGGGGGTGCGCGGAGAACTGCGCACAGCAGCTGAGGCCCTCTGGACGGGGCCCCCTGCGCAAGGCGGGGCCCTATGCAGCCTTATTGGCTTGTAGGGAGGGGCGGCCCTGGTTCTATGGCACGTCTCTACTGGGAATTGTAGTTTTAAAAGACGTTTTCGTATTTCCCACAATTAGAAGTTGCCAGTATTAAACTGTGTACACCCCTCGAGGTTTAGGGGATACAAAACGCATGTACTGTAATTTTCGGACTATAAGCCGCGCCTTTTTTCCCATTTTTCAACCCTGCGGCTTATATAACGGTGCGGCTAATCTATGGATTTTCACAGCTAACGGCCACTAGGGGACCTCCTAAATCTATGGATTTTACAGATTACAGTCCACCACCTTTAACTCTATGGGCTCTATGGCCGGTCCGCCTCCCCACCTTTAAGCGGCGGGTCTCCAGCAGGAAAAGCTGGAGGCCGGAAAAGAGTGAGACAGGTAGCGTGCAAAAGTAAAAGTGGAACCGAGAGACAGAACGAGAGCAAGACAGACATACATTACGAGAGCGAGACAGTTTGTGCAAAGGAAGTTTTCATGCACAAATCCTTCGTTCAGTGGGAGGCGTGGATGACTAGCGGCGATAAATCATTCACAGTTTCAGAGGCACATTTTGCAAATATGGCAGTAGCCATCGATCATCTTAAGATAAGATAAGATAAGATATACTTTATTGATCCCAAGTTGGGAAATGTTTTTCTTACAGCAGGATGTACTACTTTGTTCTACTGCACTACAATTCAGAGGTTAACCTGGTATTTTTACTCCACTACATTTATTTTTGTTACTTTGCAGATTCTGATTAATGATGTGAAATATAAACTACCCTTAAATCAGACTTTAGTTACACCTGAGTCAAATTCAGGGAAGGTGATTGTCAAGTGCCAAAATAAACTATGCAATACATTGGACGTTAAGTACTTTGTCAGACTTCGTATTTATCTGTGGATAACCCCAACGTTTTTTTCTTATTCAAAAGAAGACCTGAACTTAAAGTATTTTTTAATGTTTAAATAAAGCCTTATTAGTTGGTCTGTTTTGCACATCCTCCTGTTAATATCTTTGGACGTCGTCCACTAGCTGTTTTATTGTAGAGATCACTACAGTATCTTCTTGATATCTTCTATTCTATATTTCTATAATTGACCTTCTACTTTCCCCCATTGTTGTATGTAGGCTACTCTTAATATTGAATTGTTTTCATCAAATATAACTTATTCAACAACAAAATACAATAATGTGATTTAACCAGTGGTGTAGTTAATATCAAACATAATATAACTATTAACTTTATTGTGAAATTAAAACAGCACTTGGTTAAAGTTAGGGACCAACTGTGGTCTTAGTTTCAAGAGAACATTTCCTAAATAAATAAAATTGGGACAATTTGGAAAATAAATGGCACAATAAGGAAGCTCCAGGTCTGCAGGGCACTCTCCAGCTCCTTGGTTCTCAGAAACCTTCACACACACTCCGTGGACTGACAGGAAGATGAACGGTTGTCGGGTTGTCAAGGCTGCATTTTGCTTCTTCTTGAACAAATGTCATCTGTGGATATACGATGATTTCAGCCTGCAGCAGCGGATATACATGTTTTGGTGGAGTTTCGTCTGGCCTGAGAGGGTTTAATAACAGTCATCTGTGTGACAGGGCCGTGGTTTATTATGTTGACATTCAAGATTTTCAAAGAGCCTCCTCTAGGCAGCATAAATACTTTGATCAGTGTGGTGTCGTTCAGCGTGGTGTCGATATGAAATGATTGAGATGAACGAGACCTTAGCCCCGGTGTGTGACCTTCATGTTAATGTGTGGATGTTGTGAACAGGTGGAGCCTCGGGTCAGTTACTAGATTGAACATACATTTGTGTAAATCAGTTGATTAATCAACATATTGTAAGAACACTGTTCTAAAGTTCTACAATGCGACCTGTTGAACCTTTTCTTCTTTTCATTTTCCACACTACTAATCTGCCTACTTCATACACTTCATACGCTATGAAGGGAGGGAAGTTATTGTACTTGATTTGTATTACTCTCCTTCATAGGAAAGCTGCTCCGATTCAGAACATTGTTCACTCACACCACACTTGAATATCCTTTTCATACATTCTAGAAATCTCTTTTGAGATATACACTCAACGACTAATGACCAAAACGTTCAGTAATCACTTTTTCATCTGCATTAAATGGACCAATCGCTTTCCCCGTGTTGCTTTGTTAGACAAACAGTTCAGAGGAAGCAGAGGGAACATGAAGCAGAACGTAGCAGCTGAACCAAACAGATCCTCTCCCTGAGGAGCATGTGTAATGATTTACCTGCACATCATGCTACATCACAGCACCACGTGAGTCAGTGAGCGATGAGGAGTCTGCGTTGTGGTTCTGACAGCGTCATCCTCCACTGAAACAGGCATTGTCATTTCTGAGGAGTCGTCTGCCTTTCAGGAAGTCTTTTCTCACCATGCTTTGCATTTAGTAAAGTTAGCTGTCACATGAAGCCAGACTTTACAGCACTTCCTGTCAGCTGCTTGGCGATCAGCTGTCATGCTGTGTGAGTGCTTCATCACTGCAGCAGGATGGAGACGGTGATGCCACTCAGGCTCAGGGATGCTTTAACATTTATTGTATTGACTTTATATGTTTGGGCGAAGGTAGGGAAACATCTAACATTTCCTGAAACTGACCCTGCTATAAATGATGGGTATTCATTAAGGTGTGGAAGGGTACCTTTAGCCGAGTAAATTGATTAAAGTCAAACATGTGCATTTACCTTTTATTTCTAAAACCTCATAGCAATCTCCAACATAGTTTAAATAAGTCATAGGACAATGAACATTTTATGATTTAACTTTTTGTGGACAGCCTGTGAGTAAGCTTAGTTCCTGCCGCGTTGGGCAGTTGGACCCCATTGTGATATAATATTAAGTATATATATAATATAATATTAAGTATATATATAATATAATATTAAGGGGGAGGCGCACCAATACAAAATAATGGGAAACATATATTTCCTAAAGTGCATACCGTAGAAGTATACTCTTCAAGCACCATCAAATAAATGAATATTCAAAGACAGTTAAAGAAACATAGCTTTGAGACAGGACTGTGATGACTGTGAACAAGGAAAAGCATCAGTCTGGATATGTGAGGGCTTCATGATGTTATAGTGTGCCATCAAGTCAGATTCAAGATCAGTCTTAGAAGAGAGCTGTTTTTGAACAGAGATAAAAAAACAACAAAACGTTATTGCACATTAGATGTTTGTGACGGAACAAGAAATATTACAATTATTTTTGATAATTTTGTATACAGCAGCTGCTGGATCTGTCATCTTAAAACATGTGCATGTAATATCAATCAGAATGTTGTACTGCTATATGCTGAAATCCAACATGTGCAATGGGATCTGGGCGTTGGGAAGATGTAGAGCATTGATGACAGTATAGGTGCACACTATCAGCTGTCTGCGGCCCCCTGGACCCCCCCGTCTCTGTCTCTATGGCCACAACACTGTCTCTTACGGGTGGATCCAATGACCCTCAGTCACTGAGTGCAATTTGCCACCATATCATAATCAATCTTTCACAGTGATAGCACGCCCCAGGGCACGTGGGATATGGAGTTCAGATAAATGTTGGCTTTTACTCAGCGAAAACAAAGCACACACAATAACAAATTGTTCACCTCTCAAAGGGCAAAGCTTTGGCATATTGAAAACAGATCAAGAAATGAATCTTGTTCACAATATAAATGGAACTGCCAAGTTTCTGCTGGCCAACGTGACGCTTGGATAGACTGCATCTCTGCTGCATTGGTTCAACCCCAGCAGCACCGAACACCGGGTCGATGCTGAAATACTGAGGGTTGCAGCGACATGCTTCAAATAGCAGGTCATGATAAACTACTTTAGTATATATAGTTATTGTTTTAGCATAAACATCTTTCTGGAGGATTGTCTGCGTCCATTCTAATGAACATGTATGATCAGAAGTGGCACGAGCAAATACCCACGTATTCCCTGAGATGCAAGCAACTGCTCTGCCTGCACAAAGCCAAGCTGTGAAGGGATTCTACTAGCAGTGAACGGTGACGTAAGGCAGACGGAGCTGCATTATAGTATTATCATATGCACCAATAATAAAATAGAAGCACATGTTGATGTTACATAAGGGAATTACATTTTTAAATGATGTGTGTGAACTGATCCCCCGCAGCGATTATACACTTACCAGGGGGTAAACATTGTTATGTTATAACTTAAAATTATAATTCAAGTCTTATATTTCATCCAAAAATATGTTTTTATAAAGAAAAGCAAACACAAAATAGGAAAGCATATTGCTGATCTTTATTCGTCCTAATACCATATACCATAGCAACATTAGTAGTAAGTATTATATTAAAAGGGTCGCCGGTCCAAATGACACCACTTGGGTAACCAGAAATACACCCAATACGTGTGTACAGTCTTCCAGAGTGTACAAATACTGTTGTGCAAACACACTCAAAGTGTACAGTTCTTTGTGCACCATATTTTCAGAACAAAGGATCCTAATATAAAGTGGTGGGGACAAAATGGTCCATTTCCAAGAGTGGTGGGGACATGTCCCCAGCGTCCCCAGTATAAATGACACGTATGTGTGTCGCTCATTCCTTTCACCATCGACAAGCACCAGTGGTCACTGCGTTGTCATCATATCTGTCAGATGAGGCCAACCATAAACCCAGCCACCCTCTGTTGTGTTTCTGCGTTCATGCAGCTGCCTGTTTCCCTTTCATTTGACTAGACAGTTGAACACACACACACACGCGCACACACACACACACACACACACACACACCACACACACACACACACACACACACACACACACACACACACACCACACACACACACACACATCCTCCCAAACCTACCATGTTTATTCTCTGGGACTCTGTTTACCTGCCCCAGACACCATTGGTCTTCTCCTCCGGCTTTTAGGTCCACTTAAGTCAGAATCGATGTCCATCAGGAGAGGCCAGAGGTGAGTGTAAAGGCCTGACAATTGTGCACTATCGATTAGCACCCACCAAGACTCATTTAAACTGCATATGGCATTATCAATACCTGGTACTGAGCCAGACTCTATTACTATTCAGTGAGCTTTGTCCAGGGGGGTGTGTCCGTGGAGCAGTGTGAGAGGCAGCTGCATGCTGGGTAATTACAAAAGAGAGTTGTGGAATCCCAGACGGTATGATTTGCCAGCAGCCTTTTGTTTTGTTTTGTGTGAACTCCCCCCATAATGGACTTGTGGGTAATGATGTGTTGATATCAAACATGAGGATGGATGTAGACTAGCAGAATGTGATCATCCTCGGGCTCCGGTGATGGTCAGCTGGTCAATAATTAGACGTTTTAAGAGTCCGCGTTTCTTATGTTTTTCTCCTGGATGTCTTGGTGTTGTTATAAAGAACAGCACACCTGGTTCAGGGGAACCCGCCCCTCCAGTACGGACATCAGTTCTTTCACTCGGGTATGGTTGTTCTTTGAGATGTATACAAATAAAAGAGTTTTACTGAAGAGTTCCTCTGCTCAATGTGAAGTGGTGAGCATGACAGGTGCTGATTCTCAGGCTGGATCTTCACACACAGCCTTGCTCATAATGTACTCTACTTTTTGCTTTCTTTATATGTAATTTAAAAAACAAATCAAATCTGGAAAGTATATTTTAAATAGGTGACATAAATTCCAACTGCTACTATACTACTACTATACTACTTCATCAGATTGTACCTATAGTGAAACCCCTACTGTACTGTATCTCTGCGGGTGGTTGTACATCTGCACGTACAGTATTTATTTTGTAAAGTACATTTGAACTATTTCATGATCTAATATCGGAACAGCAGCATTGCAAACATTGTTAAATTATATCTGGCTCTAGCTGAGAGATTAACAATGTAAGACTCAGGTTCCACCTTTGATTTCTGTTGAGGTTCTTAAATTCCTCATATCCCACACCTTCACGTGCACTGTTGAACATCACATGCACTCTCTTGTTTCAGCTCGTTATTCACATTCTAACAGAGAGTATGTGTCTTGGGTAGAACCTCCACATATGAATCTGTCTCCATTATTACAGTATGTGCAAACTTTAAAGCATATTTTTTTAATAGAAACATCATCTCATTGTGTATAAAAGTGCTTGGCTTCCTTATTTATATCAGACTATATCCTTGAGCATTACTTCTTGCAATAAAAAGCCACGCTCTTGCAGCATTTTACTATCTGCCTGAAATAGGTGGAAAAAATAGACTTGTTCAAACACATTCCAAATGTCTTTTGATACATCACACTCACACACACACACACACCCACACACACACAAGGTTTGAGTCACCTCCTTATATGACTGTTTACACAAGCCACATGTCACACAGGCTTCCACAGTATTCTATTGAAAGTGAGCTTCATAATGGAGGAGGACTAATCTTTGGAATGTCTTCTGGAGAAAAGTCAAATGACCCAAGTCTGTGAACAGATGTTCTGTAGCTGAGAGCGGACCTTTATTGTGCAAGAGAAATGTGTTCATTTACTTTGTTTATATGTATCGCTCTTAAAGTACAATCTGGAAGGTGATGGGACATACCGCCCAACAATGTAAAATATAATGATCAAAATGTTAACTTATTGTTTCTCTCAGTTGTGTGAGTCTGCGTGTTCAGATTTGACTGAATTATGACTCCAAGAGTTTACATCTATCCCCAAGACGCCAGTCATGCACTAAGGGTTTTAAAGAGCCCCTTATAAGTGTGTGTAAGAGCAGGGGTTCCCACACGTTGCCATGCCAAGGACCCCCATATAGCATTATTCTCTGGCGGGGACCCCCCTGTTGCAATTTAAAAAAAATGATGAGTACATGATGATGGAAAATATGACAAATTAATCATACAGATTAATACATTTTCTTAATATATAGTTGTGTTAATAATCAGTTATTCTTCTAAACACTTTTTGTATTTATCTTTTGTTTGTCATTCATTACATTCATTGTGTATTCTGTTATAAACATTCTTAACACAATATTAAACAGTAATATCAACAGTAAACATATTTTTAAAGCATTTTTAAAGTGATTTCTGTCTTTATAATATTATATAATTTTGAACAGTTATATGAACAATTAGCATTTATTTTTAGCATTTGTTAAAGCTACTTATTATGCCTTAATAATATTATATATAATATTCAACAGTAATATTAACAATAACCATATTTATATTCATATATATAAACAACAATATGTGCTACATCCGTGCTCTCCTCCAGCTGCAGAGCGAAATATTCACTAGCTCTCACTTGCTCCAAAAGCTGAGCAGTAGCGGCAGCTCGATTCTGATTGGCTTGAAGGGCGGTCGTGTAATTTAAAAAGATGTTTATAAATAGAAAGTATTAAAAGATTGGCATCAAAGGACAGATTGATTGATAGATATGCAGTTATTAATAACATCTACAAAAAAATAAAAAATGTAACTTTATAAAATATAAAAAAATTCCCCTTTTCCTCAAACTTTGCGTGACCCCCCTGGCGCTGGCGGCCCCCCGTGGGGTCGGGACCCCCAATTTGAAAAACATTGTGTTAGAGCAACTGCTGCACCTTCAAATACATCTCATAATTGACTACAGTAAGCCTCCTAACCCTATACACATAGAGCTACAGTTAGCAAAATAGCTTCTGGATAAATGTATTTTGGTACACCCCTCCCCAAAGCAAAGTCATACAGTCAGCATAAAGCAGGCGGTGCAGGGTTTCGTGTGTGAAAGAGAAATCGCCCCTGCTCTTCCACAGCGCCGCTTCCCCTCCCTCCGCTGACATTATGAATGTAAGCGGATATGTCGGGACATCATTTATTTTACCGGACAAATTTGAAATTTACCGGTCATGTTTCAATAATAATAATAAGAATGGTGTAGCAAAGTTTCCGTTAGCAGGTAATCACCGGACTATGACAGAATATGCTGATGTTTAAAACTCAGTTAATGGGAGTAATTGTTATATTGCTTCAGTTTATAATCGTTACAGATCGAAAAGTTCAGATTCATTTTTCAATAAATGATTCCACAAACAACAAACAACATCATTATTACATTCAAACAAACTACTTGTAGTAGATGAAGTGCATTATGCAAACGTTTAAATACTTTGGATAATAACACGGGAGAAACGGATCCTCTCTTTTCCTCTTTCCCTGTCTCTCTCTCCTGACAGCACGTCAGTTTCTCATGCAGCGCTAAACCGTGGGCGGGGCTTCAGGTGATTATGCAGCAGCTGATCTGATCTCTCTCGGGTCGGTTACGGCCCGTCTACACTACAGCGTCGACAGCGTCGAAAGCTCCAATCTGCTCCAATCTGCCCATTCACTTTCAATGGGGTGACGTCACGAAGCCTCACTTTTTCGCCGAACTGAATTGTGGGTAGCAGAGCGGTCCGTCTCAGGCGTCTCAGGCGACAGAAGTTGAACAATGTTCAACTTCTGTCGCCTGAGACGCCGGAGTAGCCAGCGCCAGCCAATCAAATCCCGTTTCCCAAAATCTGACAGCTGAAGCCGTAGCCAATCAAACCGCGTCTAAACTGGGAGAGATATCCCGCCGTTCATTTCTATATTTCAAAAAAAGTCGGAGGAGAAACTAACTATCGCCGTAGCGAATCACCCGGTTTTGTATGACCAGACCCTCTTCACCTACCGGGATACAAACCGGAGGAACCAGGCAGGGAGGGAGGTGGCAGAGACAGTGGGGGAAACTGGTAGGTTTTCGCCTGTTTGGGGAGTTTATATATATATATTGCTCCCATACAATCCCCGGGGGTTTTTGCTCTGTATGTCGGGGGCGGGAGATTCATGTGATTGGTTGGTGGTCGTGTTGCTTGAATAAAATCCCCAAGCTCCAGACACGCCCAGCTCCAAGCTATTTTTGAAGCTGTCGTGTGGACGCTCCGTTACACTTCACTCGCGTTTATGTCCATATCGATCAGATCCAGCTCTGCTGATCGTCCTTTATAGAGAGCACCGATCAAACTATTAAGAGTGAATATCGGCCGGTAATGACCGGCGGCCAATCGATCGGAGCCTCCCTAATTATTATCAGACATTTTGACCAGCAAGTTTTGAATTGACCGGGTTTTAATTAATTTTGCCAGATAAAAACCGGTGATTACCGGCTAACGGAAACCCAATGTGCGACTGTCGGTCCTATGTTGTTAAAAAAAAATCTCAAAATAATATTTTATTTTTGATTCTCAAAATGACGGACCAAATATTATTGCTCTAAATGATATATATATATATATATATATATATATATATATATATATATATATATATATATATATATATATACGGTATATATTATAATGATATGTTTGTTGTTTGGTTTTCACTCATTAGGAGAGTCATATCATATATATATAATTGTTTGAAAAATTATTATGTTATTATGATGTTATTTACAACATTTCAACAAAGACGGATTGAGGGAAATAGAGAAACTGACAAAATTGGAAATAACCAATCTGTGTCCTCCAAAATGTTTGTATCAGAAGAATCAAGGGGGACCGAGTAGTAAAAAACATATTCATTTCAGTCAATTCCGTCTTCCTCTGTGGAGTGTAACACAGATATGTAGATACATCATATTAATATTCCATTTTCTTTCGGTGTGAAATCTTCCCCGCAGTCATGCCCTGATGGTTCTCACTGTGAAGGACACACACTGTGGTACTTAAGATGAGAAGGCTATGCGCCCTTTGACCTTCCGTCTTCTCGACCCGGTGATTTCTAAATGGAAATCAGCAGACCTCGGATAGATTTGTGTGAGGGCCTCTGACTCTGACACTTGACCTGTGTGACCGCATTAAGATGTACAATCTGCTCAAAAACTAAAGCAAAGTCTTCTAACCAGTTGAATGAAAGATGGTCAGTAATGATCTGAAGGGCTTCTTTTTCTGGCTCCAAATGTACAGGGCCTGCACCCCTCCGCTCTGAAACACAAAGCATGCAGTATAGTCCTGTTTGAAACTTTTCAAGGCCAAACCTTTGGCAGTGCAGTCAGTTAACCTTGTCCAGAGTCAGTCCTTTCCCTCACTTCCACGCTAGAATTAAGTGATGGTTCTCTCGTAGCAGCCAATTAGGCGGTGTCATTCCTCGAGGTGTACAGACCCGCCATTTGATAGATCTTGCAGTGGAAGCATGTGGATGAAAAAGCAGCCAAGCATGCTCTGAGGTCAGCTCCATCCAACATAAAGCAGCCCCACTCACTCAGCCAAGGGTGTGTGATCAATGGGGAGGAAAGTGTGTAGCTATTATTTATAGGATCAGCAGGCCATTAGACCCAACTATCCACTTAGCCTTTGCCTCTGACTGTTTCTGTGTGCCAGGCGAGAGCGATTTGGAGATGGAGGATGGCTAACCAACCCACATTGTAGGAATCTTTCTTTTCATTTATCCACACTAAATGTCCTCTGCTCCAGTGCCTGTGATACAGCAAGCCCACCTGAACGTATACACAGCCACCAACACAGCTTTTAAAGACAACACTCACTGAGGCACAGCCCTTTACAGTGGACATGTTGCACACATGTTGACTGCGTGTTTGTTGAGGCAGTTTAGGCACTTAAGTTACAGGACAGTATTTAGTTGTTACTGCAGATTACTCAATGATACATTAAGAGTAAAAACTGACTTTACAATAAGAAACAGGAAACATATATACAGTCATGTGATGTTATGGCTGATCCTGTCTGTGCAGTACGTGTTCTTGTCTGTCACTACTTTATATTTCCTTTGTTCAACCATGGTGGTAATTATTAATTCAATTATTTTTTTGATTACTTCGGCTACCGTCTCCTTTATTATGTTGCCTTGACTCGACATTGAGCCTGCTAACAGTCAATGGTAACGTAATATCGTAATATTACCCAGCTGTTTCTTGGTCCTTGATTACCCCTCCCTGTGTCTCTTCCTGTGTTCCCCTGTCGGTTCATTGTGTGTTCGTCCTCCCTTCACGTCACGTCTCATGTTTCTCTCTCCGGTCTTCCTCCATGTTTTTCACGGTCAGTTTTTATGTTGTTGTTTTCCTGGGCTACCATTTGATTCGTGCCATGTTTTTGTTATCAGCTTTGCAATAAAGCTTGCTTTTTGTTTCTAAACCTTTTTCCGTTTTGGTAGTCTGCATTTGGGTCCTACCTTTTTCCGCAATCCTTTCCACGCACCCTGACAGAATGAACCAACCTCATATGCACCTAGCAGATGATCCATTTGAAGTGGAGTTGTATTCATTTACCTACGTGCTGGCTTGCAGCTATGGTAAATGGAGGGGAGCAACCAGTGCGGAGCAAAAGAGAGCTGCCCTGGCAACAGAGAAACCAGGGTTAGTGAAGTTCTTACCTGGCTGGATTATGGACTTCCTCCAGACATGCGTTTCCCGGCCTGCTAGCCCCCTGCCTGCCACAGTTCCCAACATAGCTTCTTTCGAAACGCCTTTGATGGGTCTCGTCTGGCTGTTGGAGGTCCACGGAGCCTCCAAAAGGCTCCCAAGAGAAGGAGACCCAGGTCCAGGCTACCAGCCCGAGCCCCTGCAGCCATGTTTCCGGCTCCAGAACCGGCCCACACAGCCAGTGGCGACTGGCACAGCCCCACCTAGTGTCAGCAGAAAGTATTAAAATAATGATTACAACAAAATGCAAAAAATAAATTAAAAAATATATAAAATATATTTTAAGATCATGTTTAATCCTCTGATTCGTCTCATTGCTGTTTTAGTCTGTGTTCTTCTAATGAGTGTCTACAGTGTGTGCCTATTGAGCTGTTTAGAGCCATGTGGGACAAAACCCGATCCTGCCCCTCCCTCTCTCTGTCTAAGTCAATGGTGACTGTAACAACTACACTGCGCATGCTCAGAGTATTGTCCTATTTAATGTGTGTGGCAAAAAATAATGACCAGAGGGGCAAAGTGCTGCCATCCCCACCATACGTCATCTCACATCATTCAGAGCTGATTGGCTGTAAGTACGTGTGCCGCGAAAAGTGTGGTGTGTGAAGAGGAGGAGAGAGAGCTGCAGTGAGGCGCCCTAAAACCCGGAAGTAAGCTGCGCATGGCTTCCCTCGACCTAAAAGCAACGAGATTTCTCCATAGGATTTTAGAAAATAGCTCCAAATAAGATCTGTGGGAAACGTAGCTGTTAGATAAATGCACGTTTTGTTCAGCCGGATAATATCCACATGTCTACCCTACTTTTATAATTTTCGAATCATAAATCTATTGATTAGATTAGATTTATGATAGACTTTTGAAACTAAAAGAAGATAAGGAGGACTTTTACAAAAAAGTAATAGAGATGTTTGTCCAGAAGGATAGGCAAATGGACTTCATCTTCAAGTCAAGGTAAGACTGCAATTTTATTGAAAATGGGATCTTACTAAGAGAGAACAATTCAATATTTAAATGATAAAATTATATTTGTGTGGGTATCCTTCTGTTGAACTGTCTGTTTAAAAGTAATTGAAGCATCAGACAAAAAAAGCTTTTGAAAATAATATTATATTTTGATTTAATATATTTGTAAACCTGAAGAGTCGGAGCCAGTGCCTCACCAGCCATGAACCTCTCTGCAGAAGCTTATATATAGACATCTGAGTTGTTTGTGCCCCACCACTTTTGTACATATAGAAACGCCACTGCACACAGCCATGATCCAGGCTTCAGTTCCGGTTCCCAAAGCCATGGTCCCTGCTCCAGAACCGCCCGAGACCACCTCCTGTTCCTCTGCCTCTGTGCTGTCAGCCCAAACCCGTCCTCCAGACCCCCTCCACCCACCCTTTTGGCCCTAGTTTTGTGTTTTTTTAATGTTGTTTCTGAAAGGTTGTGACCCAACTCCTGTGAAGTGCCGCACAATGTATGGCTTATATATTATCATTTTGAATGGAGATTACCTCTAGTGACTAAAACAAAGAACATGTTCAGAAGTTTAACACAAACTGATTCAAAACAAATTACAGTGTAAACGGGTGTTAGTTGTTTTTCTCCTGTCAGCTGATTGTTAAAAGGGAAAGAGAAACCCTTTAAACATCACATGACATATTGAGGGTATGGCAATAAAGAAAAGTAATATTACCAAGATGTGTTCAGGAACGCCCCATGTATTCCCCTTTCGACATGTACACGACTTCACACAGGAAAGTAACAGCAATGCATCCTCAGATTTGAGATATGTGTTTACAAAGTGAAGGAACTCAAAGTTGAGTTTAGTAAGAGCGTTTCAACAGCGTGAACATGAGACTATCACATGTACACTATTCTGCTATGTGGAAAAGTACGATTGATATTCTGCCTCTCTTCTGATGTGTTGGCAGTTCCATCAGTATGTATAAGTGAACCAGTCTTTGTCTCCTAAAGCTATCAAGCAGAGACACAGTGTTCAGTGTGTAGGATGTTCTAAAAGGCTAACTGTTGATACTTCAGACTCAGAGCTGTGAACCTAAAGCATTTATGAAATATCTTGTAGAATCCTATTGGGCATTGTGTACACTGAATTCAATCAACTCAAGCAGTAGAATATGTTTCCGATGACATTGTGAGTCTTCTCTCACACATTGAAAGTTATGTTCTTTCATCAGACAAGGCCACGCTATCGGAGAGATAGGCCTCCCAGGCTTTAATGGAATGTGTCCGGAGTGGGCTAATGGATGAACCCAGTGATTCCTGCATCTCGCTGACTCTCCAGAGACTCAACGTGCCTTAGGCCTTTCAGCCATTAGCAAGCATAACACATCCAATGAGCGCCTTTAATCGTCTGCAGTTATGTTTCTGGGGCTGTAATTTGGAGTCCTCCGGTCTGTGGCGTCTGATTTATTGCATTTACTGTACACTGTAGAAAACGTTTATGCAAGTCAAGTGGAAGCGAGCGCTCCAGCCCATTTGGCCTGATGTGTGGAGCTGAGAGGGCGTTCATATTATTCACAGCGGTGCTTTTATCCCTGGCTTAGCTTTGTGTCCAGCTCAATTAGGCAAAGCTCAGACACTGAGCCTCGATTACCATCAGAGGAGCTGCTGGCCGCGTCCCACCAGCATTTGTCTTCTCTGTGGAAACAGAGGGTTGACGGGGGGGGGGCTGGGGGGGGTCTAACTGGCCCAATTTCATGTGTCAGTTTGAACAACGGTAGGACACACTGGGTGATGTGTGGATGTTTCTTGCCCATGTCAAAGGCATTGAGCCCACTGGAGCTCCTGCTGGGACACATCTCAGACTCCCCAAACAAGTGTTTCCTCCTATTTAGGGTTCTCCCTGAGGACACGAACAATCAGAAGCTGACTTTGCCACACGACCCATGGGCGAACTCTCCACACCGTGGGCAGATAAACTGGAGCAGTGATGTGGTCATGGACCAATTATGAGACAATGCTCCCATGGGCATGGATGGAAGACCAAAGCTGTGTCCCATAAAAGCCCGACCTAGTTTCCGCTGCCTGTGAACACTCATCCACGATATACTGAAGTTCAATTCCAGCTCAAGATCTTTAGAAGTCTGCTTGCTTTCAAGACCATTAACACAATGTGAGAATATTACTTTTCTTTGCATCCTTCATTTCACTCACTTCAATATTTAACTCCCTCATTCTTTCAGAAATATAATATTTATTCATAGAGTTCTAGGTCTTTCATTTAAATTATTTGTTTTGATAATCTTTGTCAGGTTTTACTACTTAACGCAAAAATACAAATATTTATTTCTACTTTTTGTCAATACTTTAATTTGAATGGAGGGTGCTTTATTTCAAAGCAACTCACATTTGATTGATAAAATAACTAAGTATTGTCAAAAATAGGAAACATAAATAAATGAATGGATTAATTAAGAAATAATAATAAAAAAAACATAAATACATTAATAAATAAATAGCAATTGCATGTGTAAGCTTTAAAGTCAGATGTAAACTAACTAGTTATGAAATAGTTGGTAACAAACAACATTAAAACGCCTCAAGACCATTTTCAATTATTGCCAACTTGTGGTACGTTCTGGTAACAATGTCGATTATTCCGTTATGTCCCTCTGTTCTTTTCATATTGCATTTTGTTCAACTGTAGATAGGGCATTTTGGTAAAGAGTGCATACTAAGCCCACTCATTCATTATACATAACAGTTATCATTCGAATAAAGCTCTGAAATACTATGATAGCAGGGCTGCTGAGCAGTATCTGTTCAATACAAAGCCACGTCTTTATTTGTTCAAAGGGCAGGCCCAAATTAGAATGTGATGTGCTTATAGGCATTTGTTCCAGCTCAGGCGTCATGTGACAGACTGTGTTCCAGCTCAGGCTTAGCTTGTACACATACAGCGTGGGGGTGGAGGGCACACCGCACCACACCGCACCGCACCACACACCACACAGCAGGTCGGCCATATGTTATAACAGCCAACAAACGACCGACCGAAGTTTAAAGATTATAGGCTATTGTATAATGTAGCCATATGATAAGAAACATAAACACATTATATATAATCAATTCTGGATTTTAGCAAAAATAAAGCACGCACATGAGAACATATTAGACGTCAGTTGATGCTTCTCTGAGAGAGGGTGGAATGAGATTGAAACGGATTGTTTGTGTGTCTGCTGCTATGCCACGATGAGTATATCCCTGCTCTGAACAACTACCTGCTAACTCCTCTCTTATGACGCAGGAAGGCCAGTGGACTTGTCATGCAGAGCAGTTCTCAGTTGGATGTCTGGAGCTGAGCCGTTGTTTAGACCTGGATGATGCAGCCGTGATCGGGGGATACGTTGAAGGCTACAGATGCACACATTAGTTGTCCCTGAGAGTTTAGCCAGAGCTTGGGTCTTTGTTTCAGCGCTTGCTTTCTATCAGGCCTCTGAGTGTTGAGCTGGTAGTGCACCTCTAATGGAGGCCATAGCTCATCAGCTGTCAACAGCTCTCAGTACTTGGACAACAAACTGAAACAACAGGGTATATCATATAGACCTGACAGCGATGACGCCGTATGACGGCTACATTGCATGGTACACTTATTGGTTGCACCTTTGTCATCTGTTTGCATGTTTTCCCTTCTTCAGACTGTAAGGGACTGAGAGGCAGAGTAGTGGGAGACACCTACATTCCCAATAGGTGACTCCACCCGCTGCCAATTAACAGTACTGGGAGCAGGTGGGGAGACCTCACACCTGGTGCTGATCACTCCCTCAAGGGAGACAGAGCACCCAGAGTTGCTCAGTTGTGTGTGGCACATGGAGGAGCAGGAGGAAATAGTTGTCAGCTGGCAAGTCGGTTAGCGGCCCGGCTACGTGAGCCTTTCTATCGTAGAAGGTCTTTTTTAGTTGAACAGCAATGAAGCCTCTTTTTGGATGTGAACACTGCCTCTGTCGTGACTGCTTCACCACTGCTCCCTTTATCTGCCCCGGCCTGCTACACTATACTGGCTGTACACGGTGTGTGTGTTGCCTGCCATACCTTCAAAAGCCTATGGATGGCATAATACAACTGCTTCCATATGTCCTGCATATGGAAGCACTTTTTTTGTTCCAACAATTAAAAGGTTACATTGTTCCCGTGTTCAAATACATCTTTAAAGAGGCCCTATTATGCTTTTTGGGGTCGTCCCTTCTCCCTCTCCCAGAGAGTGTTCTCTACGTTGTTGTGCATGTAAATGGTCTCAAGGCAACGACCCCTGTGTTCCCTCAAGAGGGAGTTTCTCTCCCACAAAATGTGGTCAGGTAGGTTTCGGTTCACAGTTGAGGTCATTTTGTATTTTGCAGGTTGTACGGCATTAGCAACAAGCCCACCACGGTAAGCCCCGCCCACCCTCTTACCTGCACCCCCCCCGCCCGCAGCACCTCTGTGTGTCTGTGTCTTTTTGGCCACCGGTTTCAGCAGGATGTCTAAGGAGGCTAGGCGCTTCTCCTCCGTAGTGTTCACCGTTACCATGGAGCTGCTTGGCAGGAGGGCGGAGAGCTGTAAAAACGTCCGCAAAGGGGCGTGGCCATCAGCAGCTCATTAGCATTTAAAGCGACAGACACATTTGGAAAATGATCGGTATGGTGTGTCAGCCAACACTAACCCTAATATATTGTTGGAGTACAGTATAATACGTGACATGTAAGTACATGACAGAAATGGAAAGGAACAGCTCCCATATAATGAAGCTCCTAAACAGTCCTAGTATCTCATGTTTAAAGCAGATACACATCAGTGGAGTAAAACATGATGATTATCTGAAACAAAATGCATGAACATCTATCCAGAAAAAACTTCCGATGCAAATCTCAATAAACAAGTCATTCAACTTGTGGCTTGCTTAACATGTCTATTTCACATGCTGCTCTTTTTCTCAACCGATGCTTCGTGATAAATAGATCAAGCTAACCAACTACACATCCTTGGTAACTGGCAGCGTGGTTCAAAGGCTCCGTCACGGGGATCCAGAGCAGCGACGGTGAGCCCATTGTCTGAAACAGTAATGCTCCCTGGAAGATGTCCACGCTTTATCTTACAACTATGTATTACCCTCAAGTGTCGCAGCTCTTTATCCCGCACTGAATACATATATAAAAGAGCAGACTTGCTGCTTGCCAGGCTGCCCATTCGGCTTTGAAAGTAGAATTACCACTTAGTGTAAGAGTTACCATATGTTATTCCTTTGGGCATGATCAGTTGAGTTAACATGTTTTACACATGAGGACGCCATTTTACCAAATACATGTAAAGCCTGAAGCTCGTGTTGGAGGAAGAGGCTGTTGGCCTTGGTTCCTAAGCAACGATTCCCTCTGTGTTTCCGGACTCAAATCAAAGTGTGTCCAGTACTGCGTGTTCCTATACCTTTTGTGATACTGCTTTTCTCCTCTTCTTTATCCATCTAATATCCTCTTGAACAGCATTTCACCCGGGAAGACAATTACTGTGTTTTACTTTCAGGTTCAAGTGTGTGTCAAATCAGCCGTTATCACAAGACTCCCATGGAGGAATGTGTTGAAACTGTAATTGATTGCAGGAGAAAGAATGTGTGATGCAAATGGAGCTTAAGGTGGCTCCCTTCACAGCCACAGAAAAAGGTTACTAAATTATTGATATGAATTGGCGCGTATTGTTTAAATGTACGAACATGTTAAAATCATTTATCACAAGCATTAATAAATAAATACAAATTCTGCAAAGAAAAGGGAGAATTACAGCCTTTTGCGTTTGGTACAAAAGTAACTCCATAACAAGTGTTAATTGCGGACCATTGATATAATGTGTTTTGACCTGCTTGAATTCTCTTTTAAGCTTGAGCAAAAACGTTGTTGTTTACGCAAAGGAATCGTGCTCCTGCAGGAACAGTGCATGTGTGTGGAAACTCTGCAGAGACAGTGATTAGGTATTCTATATCTGTTATTTTTCACATGAACAAAATCACTTTATAACATTGATTGCAACTTGGCTACGGCTAGCAACCTGGCTAATGTTGTCTAAAGCATTTATGGGCACAATCCTAAAAACTAGAAACAAGCAATCTTAGTGATATGATAAAGGCAAAACAAAAAGGTAGTCTCATGCCCCTTTCAACGCGTTGTCAGGGCCGGCTCGGAGCTGGAGCCTGACAAGTACCGGTGTTTCCTCTTCACACCGCAGCAGCGCCGCCTCTTAGCTTCGGAATCCGGTTCGTTTCCAGCTCCAAAAAATTGTCGGTCTAGAAGCAACACTCCGGAGCTAAGAGGCGGTGCCGCTTACGTCTCTCTTACGTCGAGGCGTGCAGGAAACTAAACCCACCTCCCCTGAACACGGGTCGACTGAAGAGTCTCGTCATGCCTGCCTACAAGCAGTAGCTCTGAGCAAAGTGACTAGAAGGCAACCACACACTTTATAAAGTCAGGCAACACTAACCAGGCTTCGTGGGGTTCTGGTTATGTGTGCCTTACTTTGACCATCCGTTCTGTTATCGATCATTGTGGAGAGAGGCAGACGTTTAGTATTATAGCAGCTATCAGATGGAATCAATACATGCGCTGCACAGGTTGTCGTGTCCGACTATCACAAGTAGAATCATAATGAAAAATACGCCGGTAAAATGTGCCTCTAGAAAACGGCTTATGCCACAATAGGATAGCAACAAGTAGTCAAGATAATCAGTTTAGCTTCGGTTGCTATGCCAACATCACCCATTTTATACCAGAGAAACTTTCATAACAGCGTTGTGACGCAGAAAAGAGAAACCGGAGCTGAACCAGAAAAGCTCCCGCTCGGAGCTAAAAGGGAAAAGCGCTGGTGTGAAAGCCGCATTAGTGAGAAAGAAGGTTTTGTAAAATACTGATTACCTCAGAAGAAATAACTCTTTTTATCACTCTATCCTTCTTCTTGTTGATGGAGGACGTCTTCTTGCGTCCTCCATCAACAATGTCTTTGCAAGGTTCAGTGTACACAGTTCTCTGCTTTTGTCACAAACTATTTTGTTGAGTTGCCTCTTAGGAATGTGTCCTCTGGTAGGCAGTGTTGCGGTGTATGTGTCGGGCTTTGATTTAAAAAAGGGAAAATAGGAACTGTTAACTGACTGAAATGCATCCTCAAAGTAGGGACCAGTCTAAATATCAATGTTTTCATTATTCTGAATCCATTACTTTGTGCAACACTTCATAATAATACATTAAAGAAAACCATTGTCTATACCACTTTACTAAATAAAGATGAAGGAAAGGTTAACCTGTTAAACCCTGAGCCTATTTTTCAGGTCTCAGGCTCGAAAATGACATTCCCAGAACAAATGACCATATCTTCTAAAAAGAGTTACATTAATAATCTTTTTCTCAAAGTAATGATACACCTGGGAGTTGGATGTAGAAGAGTTAGAATACATATCGATGTTTTTTATTTTAAAGAAAATTCAGATTGAACATGGTAAAAAACTGTAAATTATAGTGTCCGTCCAAAATATATGTTGTACTGATAGTGAAAACTAACCTTGGATGATGGGTTAGAAGCCTAAAAGCTTTAGGAATCCAAAGTACAACATATAATAAGTACCCTGTATCAAGATTGATGCAAAACAAGTGATATTTGACCTTTTTAGACAGATTTAGCAAAGAAAACCTCTTCTGGGGCCATTTGGGTGGATTTTCCATATCTCTGGCCCCCCTTGCTGGATTTTGACATGTGACATATCTTTCTGACCATCAGAGCCAATGGAATCGAGGGGAACTCCCACATAGTCCTTATTTGGTAATGTGTGTGTGTTAGGCTGCCGCCTAGACCGGAAGCAGAAGCCACTCAAGTGACTACCATTAGCAGCTAACTTTTGCTCTGCGATTTTTACATAAAAATGGAATTATGGATTATAAATGAAATATTTTTTTTATACAGAGACGTTAAAAAGCTATGGATTAACCGATTCAGCCACGTTTTTTCTCGTTTTAATGCCATTGAACACGTCTTTTGATCAGATTGACAGCTACGGTGAGACGATCTCCCTTGAAGCTCCGTAAAGGTACGTGTTGTGATGTCTGAGTTTGCTTCCCCTGTCGCGAGTTCGGATCACTCAGTGATGATACTATATACCTACATAATCTGTGGAACCTCAGCTTTAATCGGATATCTTGTAAGTGCAGCTACGATGAGTAATAAGGGTACTTTTATCTTGAGTTCTGTGCCAATGTCCGTTAGCATTGTTCGCTAAGGGGTCATTTAGATGCTTCTTATGAGACTTGTGTTTTGTTTTGGTAAAAGTGGTTTGTATTGTCAGTTAGCTGAGATTATGTCCGTTAATCTGGTATAACACATTAATAAGTTCTTAAATATTAAGATCTCCTGAGACACAGTGTCGTGAAACCCATCCCCCCCAAAAAAAAGTGTTTGTATAGATCTCGATGAGACAGTAAAGTCCTGTTAGCCGAATAATCCAGACGCAGGTTTAGTGATTGCTCTGAAAGTGATTCCACTAATGACCTCTGCATTCACTAATACAGCCAGGATGCATGTCATGGAGGCTGTCATAATGTGAAGACATCAGAGCCTTTCTGATGAACATACCACTGGAGTGCATCAAGATGCCTCCAGCTGATTTATTCCACCCACATGTTACAAGCAGACAAGAATGTTGACACTCAACTGGTTCCTAATGAAGGCGTGGATGAGGTTCATTAATGGCCCCATCAGTTTAACTCGTGAGGCTTAATGCATCAGTGGGATGATGGGGAGGCATTAGGCAGCTCAAGTGGCTTCCTCCATCAGGTCGTGGCAGCGCTCGTGTATCTGCGTTGTTCAACACAGATACACAACATGAGTACTTGTAGCACAGAACCACACGCTCATTCATTTAGGATACATGATTGTTAGTTTTCTATGTGGTAGAAATACTTGCATGCAGTTGATTTTGAAATGAGTGAATTTCAGTCCTAACAGTTTAACGTGTTACCTATGAACAAAACAATACAAAGAAAACCCTTCAGAACATTGAGAGGTTGTCATTTGTATCCCAGCGGTGTTCAGAGTGTGAGGCTTCAGGGCGGCGCAGCGGGAGTACAACATACCGAGACACAGTGACATCTAGCTGGTTAACTTCAGCTAACTCTATGCGAGCGGCCACATGGATCGATGTGTAGTGAAGTTACCTAAAGTGAGAGAGGAGACGGCGTCTGGCAGAAAACGGACGAAGTATGACCACGATTATGTGAAGCTAGGATGTTCATGGACCGGTCCTGGCAGGGGCGGACCGGCCATCTGTGTGTTCTGGAGAGTCACAGGGCGGCCGGCTCGGTCCATTGAGGGCCGGCACGCCCTATATGTTAACTTGAATAATACTTACTGTGATCAAAAGCAAGTACCGGTCAAGGCTGCAGCCGGAGGAGGATCTGAGTGTGTTCCCGTCTGCATCCGGCATCGTCTGCCTGTGCGCTTCAAAGACGCATTGTTCCAACTAAAGGAGGCAACGTTGACGTTCAGTGTGTTGCCGGAGCATGTAAGGATGTATCCACGATGTTGAAAATGTTTATGTTTAAAACATAAAAGTTGCTGTTTGTTTAAGGAGGTGACGCTACTCAGCCAATCAAATGGCTGCAGTCAGTGAGTCAGCACGATATATCAAACGCACACAGAGAGACGAGACGAGAGGAGAGACACAGTCGGAGTCATTTCAAGTGGCGTGCTCCAAAAGAGAAAGGTAGACAGCGCAGAGCGTTTAATGACATGTTCTGTTTCTGCACCTCTTTGAATTGCAATTGAATGCCCCTGCATTATAGCAACAACAACAACAACAACAACAACAACAACAACAACAACAACAAAAACAACAATACTTGCAATACAAATTGGGAGGGGGGGCGCGGCTGTTCTTATGTTCTCTGAGGGGAGGCTCACCTTCCCACACTTTGAAAACCACTACTATATGTATATGTTTCTGCTACTGTAATATATTTATGTATTTATACTATAAGTCTATATTTCGGTTACTGTAGTATATTGGCCTTTTATAGACTTAACTACCTAGCACATGTTGTATTGAGTATTCTTTATGGTTGATGTCCTTTCTGTATACTTGCTGTTTATTGGTTCTATTATATTATATTACTGAACACATTGCTGCTGGGACCAAATCATTTCAAATGTGGGAAGAATAAAGTATCTATCTCTCTATCTTTCTCTCTATCTCTATCTCTCTATCTATCTCTCTATACATCTCTCTATCTATCTCTCTATCTATCTCTCTATATCTCTCTATCTCTATCTCTCTCTATCTATCTCTCTATATCTCTCTATCTCTCTATCTCTCTCTCTATCTCTCTATCTCTCTATCTATCTCTCTATCTCTCTCTATCTATCTCTCTATCTCTCTATCTATCTCTATCTCTCTATCTATCTCTCTATCTCTCTATCTATCTCTCTATCTATCTCTCTCTCTATATCTCTCTATCTCTCTATCTATCTCTCTCTCTATCTCTCTCTCTCTCTCTATCTCTCTATATATCTCTCTCTATCTCTCTATCTCTCTATCTCTCTCTATCTATCTCTCTATCTCTATCTCTCTATATATCTCTCTCTCTATCTCTCTATCTCTCTCTCTATATCTATCTCTCTATCTATCTATCTCTATCTATATATCTCCCTCCCTATCTCTCTCTCTCTCTCTCTATCTATCTCTCTCTCTCTCTCTCTCTCTCTCTATCTATATATCTCCCTCCCTCCCTATCTCTCTCTCTCTATCTATCTCTCTCTCTCTATCTCTCTATCTCTCTATCTATCTCTCTCTCTATCTATCTATCTCTCTATCTCTCTCTATCTATATATCTCCCTCTATATCTCTCTCTCTCTATCTCTATCTATCTATATCTCTCTCTCTATCTCTCTATCTATCTCTCTCTCTATATCTCTATATCTATATATCTCTCTCTATCTATATATCTCCCTCCCTATCTCTCTATCTAGCTATCTGTCTATCTATCTCTCTATCTTTATCTCTCTCTCTATCTCTCTATGTATCTGTCTCTCCATCCGTCTGTCAGTCCGTCCATCAGTCCACGTTGAAGTAATCTCTCAACGTGGCCGCATGTTGAAAGAGACGCAGGCTGTTCTCCTGGTGGGTGAACCGTGCAGCGAATGCATCGGCAGGGGAACGAGCAACACGTTGCATGCACTGTCTATGAGTGATGCGCTCAGAGAGCAGCGCTGTGTGCTGACCCGACCTCTCTCTCCCCTCCTTCCTCTTGCTTTTGAGAGGATTGACCATTTGTGGGATGAAATGCAGTTTGCCACCTGTGCAGACGTGATAAGGGGAGAATATATGGTATGTCAAATATGTATCCTTCTCCAGCGAGCTGCTTTGAGGGGATTAAGCTGCTGAGGCATGTCGTTTTTCACAACAACAACAACCTACGTCAAACCAGCGAGGGGTTTTCCATACATTTCTAAAATGATATAAATTCTTTACAATTAGCTGCTTAATTAACATCTTGACTTACGTAACCCCAGTCACTTTAAGTTTAGTGCGGCATAAACAAAGACGTGTATAATCATTTCTGCACATACATGTAAAGAACATGATAATGTAGTAAAAACTGACACGTTGAATTTAATGAAATGTATTATGTTAACAGATTTCACATAACTGTATTAGGTTATTTGAAAGCAGTAGTATTACGTTTAATTAAGTTTAACTTAATATTATTGCATTCAACTAACCTAATACAGTTATGTGAAATCTGTTGACATAATACATTTCATTAAATTCAACATTTCAGCTTTTACTGCAACACTCAACCCAGGAGGCTCTGGAGCTGCTCTTCCTCTGTTCCTCTTCCTCTTCCTCGCCTGAAGCCTGAGCTGCAGTCTCGTACGAGGACTGCAGCTCCCGAGGAGGAGATTGGACAGCAGAGCACACACTGTGCCGAGCGGCAGCTGACTCACTGACCCTCTTAAGTGAAATGTGAACCACTGAAGATGTGTTTCCGCAGGAGGAACTGACCTTGAGGAGCGTTAAGTAAACAGGATGAGGGACTTCTTTGAAAGTGACACCATCAGGATTCTTTGTTGTGATGCACTGATAGTGGTTCCTCTCACACGACAGCCTGTGTCTTCACCGATCTCACTGGAGGATAATGTTGCACCTTTACTTCAGGATGCATTAATCCCTCACACACTAATTCAAATGTGACTTCTGCTGTTTGAACGGCAGAACAAGAACACGTATTCAAGACGAACACTGGGGAAGTAACATTGGCGGTTAACTGTAGTAAGAAAATAGGCATATATAAGAAAGAATAATAATATAATAATATAGTCTTAAAGGCACCTTCAAAATATGTTCAGTCTCAACTTTTGTACAAACATGTTAAGTCGGCTTACAACACTTGACTATCCAGTAGAGACGTTTCTTTCTGAAAGCTGCTGTCAGGAAATCGATTTAGCAAGAGACCAGTTACCAAACTACATCAAGGTAAATGCATATAATGGAGCTGGAAACATGTTCAGGAGAATTACATCCTGCCTTATAATTGTATTCCTTCCCTGTGTTTTTTTATCCTACTCACAAACGTAACGCCTTAACAATGTTCAGCCGTTTTTAAAATGTTTTAGTATAATCACACAAATTCTGTGTTTTGTATGTAATAGTTCTGCGTTCTTTATTTTTGTATTGTTCAGTACCTGACTAGGTTTTCAAATCAGTGGGCAGAACCTCCAGAATGTAGTCACTGTACTCAGGAGATTATTTGTGTTATTAATCTCATTGAATAACTACTGATTCGTTGTATTGTCGTCAACGCAGACACCGCTTAGCGACACCGGTTACACTGAATCCAATGTGTTCCTTTTGTTTGCCCAGAGGTGAGCTCAGTTAGACTTAAAGCTTTTATACAAAACGTTGACATTCAATTTGAAATCAACATTTAAATATTGTGCAGCTTTACTTCTCTCTTTGACATGGCTTTTCCTTTTCTTTAAAAGCTGGTGTATTTCCCATACAGGTGCAGATAAAGATACAGCTACACTTATATTATTAATATTAATATACAATTAGAATTGTTTTCCAGAACTTGTTGTAAAGTCTAACATTTTAAATTATTATTATTTGTATCTGAACTAATAAAAGGCAGTCTATAGTTTTGCTTTCAAAACATATTTTCACTGCGGTCAAAAAACCTTTTGCTCACAATAAATCTATTTGTCCATTTGTCATGGTGATGAGGTTTTATATTGTTTTTACAGACCTTAGTTTTCAAAACAGAAAGAAAGACATTTGTAAAAGCTGTGTTAAACTGTGATATCACCGGACCTGCAGATGTGTGTGCATTCCAATACCTATACTACCATACAGTGCTAAGTAGGTTCCAACACATTATGAGATGAAATGCAGTCATCCAAAATACCAGGAAGTACTGCTGCATTCATTCTGCAACAATGATCCCAGCATGCTTTTTGCACTTCCGACATACAGTCCTTAACACAGCGGACATACAGTGTGAGGAAGAGGGTCAACGTTAATGTGCAATGTTAGTATATCACAATGGATGCAAGCAGGAGGCAGCAGTGCATGTGCTGTAGGGAAGCTGCCGTCCACACTAAGAGAGTCTGCGATGCACCTCGTTGCAGCAAGCTGAACTACTGAAGCTAAGCAACAGCTGGTGTTAGACCACTCTTTAAATGACCATATCATTATGTCATCTCCTTTGAATGTATTACACACACACATGCAAATACACACACACACAACTTCCCCCGCCACAGCTCCACAATGCCCGCAGGATACCAGTGACCATACCGCCGCACTGAGGTGGAAGGGACTGATACTGGAACACAAGCTGTGACAGCCTAAATGCAGCTCAGCGTCTTGCAGCTGCAAAGCGAGAAGCTGTTGTTCCATTGTCACAATGCCATACTGTTAATGCTCCAATGCCCGCTCCTCTGCACATCAGAAGACCAGGCTGCAGACATGTACATAAAGCCAAAGTAATGTGTCCTTTGGCAGACAAAAGAACACTTTGTTAAGTCTGCATTCCGTGTTCTTCGGTACAGAAGTGAGACCCGTTCTCTCTGGGATCCCAGGATGTGTCGTGCATCACAGCAGATGTGTTGTTCTGTAGAACACTGTGGACGTTCAGTGACTCTGCTCCTGAATCAAAGCAGCCTTTTGTGACTGCTGGTTCCAATCTGGTGTGAGTGAAAGGGAGTGTGGTGGCACGGTGTTCAGCTCATTGTCTCAATCGCTCCTGAACGCCACACAGCGAGTGCGCGGGCAGACAACAAGCAGCCTGGTGAGTGCTGCAGAGCCGCATTGCCATGTGTACAGTGTGACTTGTTAGCTTATAGAAAGATTGTCAAAATGCCACGCAAGCTGTTAACACGCATGCTTCCAGCTCAGATGCTACTAATATTTTATAATATTAAACTGCGATGATATTGCCAATATTATATTCAGGGATGCAAACACACGTATGGTGAAAAAAGAGAGAACTATTCGAAGCAGAGAAAAAAACAGCGTAATACCATCGGCCTGCGCTTTAATGCTTCAATGAACTGACTGTTCTTTATTACATACTCAGATCAATAGGAGACAGAGATGTTAAGTTATAAATCAAGGGTTTTTATTATTATTTACAGCAGAGGTGGGGAACCTTTTTCCTTTCAATGGCCCTTTCAATTGTTACTACATCCTCCGAGGGCCGTACAAATTATTGAACTCAACCTCTGCTTAAAAAAACTGAAATCACAGCCCATTCATTTGGCCTTTCTTTCATGCTGTGCAAAGAAAAAGCGACCTCTTAATCCAGATAAAGATTGTGACTTTATATACTAAGTGACCGTAATATCGCTGCACGATATTAAAAAAAACTGACATTGTGATTTTTTTCCCCCTGCGATATATATTGCGAGATGAAAACATACAGGAATTGAAGAAAAGACTGTTGCTATACCATTTGTTTAACTATAATAACCGGATGAAGGATTTTAGTCACGGACGTCTGGATCTTAAGTTATCAGAGCAACAAGCTGAGCTAGCTCGGTTAGCAGCGCCAGACTGCCCTGGAGAAACACATGAAACTACTTTATTCAGTGTTTCTACCTTTAATCACGGGGTCTGTGTGCTTTGGAGACTTGATTGTGATTGGTGGTTTGCTGTGCATGCAGAGCCGGCATGTCACTCACTCAAGTCCCCCTGACATGAGAGCCGCGCACGTTTTCGTTTTGTAGCAAGCAGCAACATAATTGTAACATGACGTGTTTGAGTTAATTTGCCTACTTAATATCACAAGTCCTACTTTTTTCTTTTTTTAAATGGGCGATGTGAATATCGCGATTATCGCCACAACACGATATATCGTGCAGTGCTACCAGATGACAATCACCAGCGGGGTCACTGCTGATGTATTTAATGTTGTGGAACAAAACGTGATGTGTCTCTTCAATTTGTGTCAACCACAGACCTTATTTGGAGCTATTTTCCAAAACCCTATGGAGAAATCCCATTGCTTTTTGTCGAAGGAACCGGAAATGGTAAAAATGCTAACTTACTTCCGGGTTTTAGGACAAAATACCGTTCACTATCAGTCAATCATGCGCTATGGGGGGTTTGTCCAGTCAGACACAGCCGGTTTCAATCATGCCAATCCCAAGAAATAAACAAACAAGATTCACAGGTCAAATCATGCAATAATCAGTCCATTAAAAGACACACAGCACAAGTAAAAAACATGCAATGATCCTTATAAAACCACACCTTAGAAGTCAATAAAATCTATAGAAGATATATACTGCATGTTGATTCAAACCAAACTTCAATAAATAATTAAAACATACACATGTTGGGATTTCAGGCCAATAGAACACTGCCACTACGACATATACATCTCTCAACATCCATATGAAAGAGAGAGAGAGAGAGATAATACGTTTCTGTTTTTGTAGTGTATTGGTCTTTTGTAGAGATTTTTTATTTATTCTTTATATATTCTATTGTGTAGTGCTTGGAGGGGCGGGGGGGGCACCAAATCATAATCTCGCCATGGGCACCAAAATGTATAGGACTGGCCCTGCAGCCACGCAAAAACTGCTCCTTATGACAGGGATGGGCAACTTTGATGGTGGTGGGGGCCACATCATTGATGTACTGGCCACCAGGGGGCCGCAGATTCACTTGGAACACACACACACAAAAATTCCATGTGTTGCATGTAATTATTAACAAATATACTAAGTCTGACATCTTCATTGACATTTTACAATCAAAGGGAACATCCTCTAATAAGCTCACTAAACAAATATCAGTTCACATAAATGTTATTTCATTTTTACAAGTGGCATGTTTGTATTGAACAGGTTATTAAACAGTGGAATACACCTATTTTACACTATTGGAAAGCACGGAAAATGTGTGTGTATTGAGACTAACCATTAGATGACATACACATGAAGTCATGAACACTAACCCAGACATTAGTTGTCTAACTTGAACATAAAACACTTGTAGCCACTCTCTGCATTCCTCTTACTCCACAATAAGGGGAGTGTCCACACAGACACCTGTCAGCTCGCACTCTGCTGTTCCTCAGCGCCACTCCCCCTCCCTCCCGCTGAAATTAAGATTGAAAAGCGTAGTAATCATAGATAACACGGCAGGGTCCGTGAAAGTTTGTTTTCATCTGATTTCAAATAAACAAAGTCTTGGTTTTAAGAATATTAAATTTGTTTCACCAAATTCAGATGATAAAAACAACTTTTAGGCTTCTGAAGGCATCATTACAAGAGGCAACTTAACGTCACAGCAGACATAACAGCAGCCGGTGTTTCTTGTGAGGGTTTCCCCGGGAAACAAGCACAATACACACAAACACCTCACAGATTATTTTGCGGTATTTGAAATTATCTACGCAGCTTGCGACGTAACTAGGAGTCTAGTGGATGGTATCAGTACTACAACTAAAACAAAAATATATATATATATATTTTCTTTATTAATTACGTTGTTTATAAATTAATCTGAGGGCCGCAGGCCGCCATTTGCCCATCCCTGCCTTATGGGTACTGCAATATTTGAAGTGCTGGAGCGGTGTTCCGGTGCTCTCTGTCAGCACTACACCACGTGATGACACGTTACGCTCGCGTTGTGTTCAAGGAACCTATCCTTGGCCAGGAAAAACAGGCACTCGCTTGTTTAATTATTTTGCGGTCTAGATTTGTTAAAACATTTTTTAAGTAAGAAGTTGTCCATCAGTCCGTGAGTCGGACACTCAAAGTGCTTTACCCACGTCACCACTGACATATACCTGTGCCACCACAATAAGTCAATATCTCATTATTAATTATTTGTTTTCCCAACAAATGTTTCCAAAGGTTGCTTTTATATCTATTATATGAGTATTTCAGGTAATCTTAGTCCCCTTTGGTATGAGCCACAGTTTCACGGGTGCTGTTTCTATGTCTTCACAGGTGTGGACAGGGGGACGTGGTCACACACACAGCCTGGCTGAACCGCTCCAGCATACTGTACGCAGGAGAAGACAAATGGTCGGTGGATTCCAGAGTGAGTCTGGTGACCCTTAATCAAGAGGAGTTTACCATCAAGATTGAAAACGTGGACATGACGGATGAGGGCCAGTATGTGTGTGCGGTGCAGACCAGCAGCCGGCCCAGAACCACCTCTGTGCACATCCTCGTGCAAGGTAAGTGTGACACTGCTCCCGTTGCATCTATTGCTACTACTATACTGCTAAATAATAACATTAAGATAAGATGGACCGTTATTGATTCCCGCAGGGACATGCAGGTGTTGTAGCAGCAACGGAATAAGAAAGAACCTGAGAATACACACAAGGATAATAATAATCCATTAGAAAATAGGAAAAGAGGACTTCCGGTGAGCAAGGCGAGTGAGATGGCTGCTTAAATTTGAGCTCTTGATAGCGATTGGAAATCAACCCCCTTAACTCGCCTAGTAACATACAAATTGATGCAATCTTAATGGAATGAGAGGGGGAAAGAGAACTAGAAGTCAAAAGAAAGGTGACAAACTAGAAATGCAGAACTCACCGGGGATGGAAGAAGCTCGAAGCTCCGTTAGCTCTGTTAGCTCACAACAGGACTCGGCAGACACCATGCGTTCAATGCTCCAGGAAATACGCGATTTCAGGGCTGAGCATAAAGTGGACTTAAACAAACTCAAAGAAGAAATCAAAGGAGACATGAAATCTGAACTCGAAGATATGAAGCAGGAAATTTACCAAAAACGTTCTGCTAACTCCGCAATAACACAGGCCCACGAAACTAGGCTGAAAGAAGCGGAGGAACGAATCGAGGAGGCGGAGACAGCAAACATGGCTATGTCAGATGCGTTGATTAAATCAATAAAAGAACAGAGAGCCATGCAGGGGAAACTGGTGGATTTGGAAGGCCGATCCAGGAGAAATAATATGCGCATTTATGGAGTACCCGAAGAGAAGGAAGGTAACTCCATGTCTGACTTTGTGGATCAACTTTTGAAAACTGAACTAGCTTTACCGGACACCAACCTACAGATACAACGCGCTCACCGAGCTATGGCTCGCAAACCGGAAAGGAATGCACCGCCAAGGTCCATCGTGGTGAACTTTCTGGAGTTTACCACCAAAGAAAGGGTTCTGAAAAAGGCCTGGGAAAACAAGATACTGATGGAAGGGCGACGTTTATCTTTCGATCACGACTATGCAACGGAGACCGTCCTGAAACGCAAGCAGTACGTGGGAATAAAGAGGGTCCTTAAAGAGAAGAATATACGTTTCCAGACTCCTCTCGACAGGATGCGCATTCACTGGGACTCGGGAACACGCACATACGACAGTGCGCAAGATGCAGCGCAGGAGCTGAGGAGGAGAGGTTTCTCCGTGGAGATACCAGACCGCAACGCTTCGGAGCTGTACCCGGAGATGGAGCGTCTCCACCAGACCAAGACATGGCAGCGCGTCGGAGAGTGCAGAGCAGGTGGGACTGAAACCGCGAGCAGAGTAAGGAAGAGGCTACAAGAGTATGAGCGGATCCCTCCCGGGACTAACTGATTCATATTATATATCCACTGCATATATTTGTCACGACTTCATTTGGATTATATAAATGCTATCGGGTGCCGTTGGACTACTAGGATGCGTGAGATTGCGTGTTTCACCGCTAGTGAGGGGCCCTCCAAGAGGAGGCTCTCCCCTCTTCCTGCCAACGGGGACTTAGGGTGGCGAGGAATCACCCTACCTTGGAAGTCTATGTTTTTCTTTTTACGTTATACGTTCACTACATGTGGGCCAGATGTTCAGGTCTGTGTTTTCAGTTGTCTGGAGTTTTGTGGATGCAAAGGATTGGGTAATTTAAATGCCGTACAATAATATAAAAGTGGTGTCACTTAATGTAAATGGGATGAATAATCCAGTTAAAAGGAGCAAGGTCCTGGCTACATTGAAAAAAGAAAAGGCACAAGTCCTAATTTTACAAGAAACTCATCTGCCTCAACAGGAGCATGAAAAATTAAAACGCTTTGGTTATAAAAATACATTCTATAGTTCGTACAAACCTAGCCAGAAGAGGGGAGTGGCTATCCTTATTTCAAATGCAGTTCAATTTGAACTCCATAAAGAAGTTAGGGACAAAGAGGGACGATATGTATTAGTGAAAGGAAAGCTTGAAAACGCAGTGGTGACATTGGTAAATGTATATGCCCCCCCAGAGAGCAACAAATCTATTTTTAAAAATCTGTTTGATGTCATTGCATTAGAGACTGAGGGTATTTTGATATGTGGAGGGGATTTTAATGTGGTCCTGAACCATAACATAGACACTACAAGCCACAAAAATAGCAAGAAGCACCTGACCAAGTTTGTTAATGCGTCAGTGCAGGAAATGGGACTAATTGATATTTGGAGGGAACTTCACCCCCTAGAACGGGATTATACACACTATTCAGTACCTCACTCTGTGTACTCCAGAATTGACTACTTTTTAATAAATACGGGGGAAAGTTACAGGATCACAGAGAGTAAAATCGGCGTGGCAGATGTTTCGGATCATAATATGATTAGCTTGTCAATAAATCTGAATAGTAGACAAAATAATACAGTGTGGAGGCTCAATGTGGGTGTTTTGAATAATAAGGCGACCGTGGAACAGTTAAGGGAAGAGATACAAACATATATAGAGGTGAATGATAATGGGGAGGTGGATCCTGGGATACTGTGGGATGCTTTGAAGGCTGTTCTCCGTGGAAAGCTGATCGCCCTAACAGCATCACAAAAAAAGGCCCGGCTAGCCACATACAAATACAAAATAGAAAAATTGAGAGAAATGGAGACGAAGCATAAGAATACAGGGGAGCAATCGGCATTACAACAAATGAAGGAAACAAGGGGGGAGATAAATGAGATCCTCAGAGGAGAAATTGAAAAAAAGGCAAGGTTTTTAAAGCAGTCTTATTACGAATCAGGCCCAAAAGCAGCTCGACTCCTGGCCAGACGCCTGCGCAAACAGCAAGCCTCTAATACAATTCATAGAACAAGGGACCCCCAAACCAATCAACTACTGTATGAGCCAGATGAGATAGAAAGAATATTTGAAGAGTACTATAAGACACTCTACTCTAATCCACCATTAGCTGATGAAAGCACAATAAGAAACTTCCTTAACTCGCTTGATCTGCCATCTATAGGTGAGATACAGAATGACACCATTACGTCGCAATTTACAGTTGATGAGCTGGAAGCTGCAATCAGCAGGCTCAAGACCAGCAAATCACCGGGCAGCGATGGGTTCCCAGCGGAGTTCTATAAAACGTTCATGAAGGAGCTAACACCTCTGCTTCTATCTTGTTTTAATTGGACTCTTAAAGAAGGCAGGGCCCCCCCATCTTGGAGGGAAGCAATTATTTCCATTTTGCCTAAGGAAGGCAAAGACAAAGACCACTGTAAAAATTATAGGCCAATTTCTCTTTTAAATGTGGACTACAAGCTGTTTACCTCAATCATCTGTAAAAGATTTGAGATGCCAGATCTTATTCATGAAGAAACTGGATTCATTAGAGGGCGCCAAACACAAGAAAATATAAGAAGGACTCTCCATATTGTAGACAATGCGCATAAAAAGGGCACAAGTATGGTTCTGGTTAGTCTGGATGCAGAAAAAGCATTTGACAGTGTCAGTTGGTCTTTTTTATATGAAGTACTAAGGAGGTTTGGTTTGAATGAAAATGCAATTCGGTGTATTAACACTATTTATCATGAACCTACGGCTAGGATCAAAGTAAATGGGAGTTTGTCCAATAGGATTCAGCTGGAGAGAGGCTCTAGACAGGGCTGCTGTCTCTCTCCTACTCTCTTTGCTTTATTTGTTGAACCATTGGCGCAAGCAATAAGGCAGAGTGAAGATCTGCAGGGTTTCAATATAGGGGGGGAAGATCATATCATTGGGCTTTTTGCAGATGATGTTATAGTTTTTCTTGAGCAACCAGATGTACGTTTCCCAAACCTGATGGACCTACTCCACACATATGGTTACTATTCAGGGTATAAAGTGAACGTAACAAAAACTCAAATTCTCTCATTCAATTACTCACCATCCCAACAAATTAGACATGCATATAACCTAAAATGGAATTCCAAAAGAATGACTTATCTTGGTGTAACTATAACAAAAACACTTTCTAACCTGTTTGAAGCCAATTATAACAAAATTGATGACAATATACGAAAGGATGTAGAAAGGTGGTCCACCCTCCCTTTAGACTTCAGTGCCAGAATACAAACGGTTAAAATGAATATCCTACCTAGGCTGCTGTATTTTTTTCAGTCTCTTCCAATCAATGTTCCACAAAAAAAATTCATAACCTGGGATAGGATGATTTCTAGATTTGTTTGGAATAGTAAAAAACCAAGAATACGATTTACGACACTTCAGTTGCCTAAAAGTAAGGGGGGAATGGCTTTACCAAATCTTAGGGAATACTTCTATGCAGCCCAACTCAGACCTTTGGCCTACTGGTGTAGACCAGATTATGAGTCTGGATGGAAAGCCATGGAAAGGGAGGTGCAGGGTCACCACATTCAGGCCTTGGTAGGAGATAGGAATTTGGTGAGGGCTCTGAGAGGTGAAATAGATACGATAGTTGCGTTTACACTAGAGGTCTGGAATGCTGTAGTAGCAAAATACAAATTAAAGAGAGGGATACACACACTGAGGTGGTTTGCATACGATTCCAATTTTAAACCAGGGGTGTACGACCCAACATTCAAAGAATGGATGCAAAAGGGCATAACAGCAATGTGTAAAGTTACAGAAAAGGGTGAATTGATGGGTTTTCAGGAATTACAGGCAAAATATGGTATTACAGACAGGGATTATTTTAGATACATGCAGTTAAGACACTATTTTGTAAAAGAGATAAGGCTGAATGCAGATGAATCTGTAGATACTGTAACTGGGGTGGTTGTGGATGCGTGTCAGCAGAAGGGCTCTCGGATCATCTCTGCGTTCTACCAGGCTTTGGGGGGAAACAGGCGGGAATCGACTATCTACATAAAAGCAAAATGGGAAGCGGAGTTACAAATACAAATTTCAGAGGAAGAATGGTTTCAAATGTCCGAGACGCAATTTACAAACTCATTAGTATGGAGGGAATTCTGCTGGAAGAACCTGACTCGCTTTTTCATAACACCCAAAATAAAGAGCAGGCAACTTGGTGTACAGCAGCAGTGTTGGAGGTTGTGTGGGAACATGGAGGCTGACCACTCGCACATTTTCTGGAACTGTACAAAGATAAGGTCATATTGGGAGAAGGTTAATGCAGTTGTCAAAATTATTTTGGGTTATGGAATCCCAAATACCTGCCCGGTGATGTATCTTGGGAACATTAAGGATGTTGTGATGGGATGCGATCTATATTTGATTAAGGTTTTACTTGCAGCGAGTAAGAAAGCTATAACCAGAAATTGGCTTAATGTGAACGCTCCAACTCAGGAGCAGTGGCTGGAAATTGTTGAAGATATTTCTGTCATGGAAAAGTTGACATATGTTTTGAGAATCCAAGAGAATGCATTCAAAAGGAAATGGGAAAAGTGGAATATTTACATGGTTGACACCAATGAGTAAGTGAATGACTAATTCAATCTTGTACGGTATGTGTGAATATTGAAGTTCTTCAGACAACTAGTATCTATTGTTTTATTTTACAACTGATTTGTGTGTATTATGTTTTGTTGTTCTGTTATTATTGTTGTGAAAACTCAATAAAAACATAAGTATAAAAAAGAAAATAGGAAAAGAAAGAAAGAATAAACACGTAGTAACGGTATGAATATAATATAATAGAAAGCTTTTATCGTCATTATACAAACATACAGTGAGATGTTGTAGTGCAACCCTGTCAGTGTGCACATGAAGAGAGATAACATTAAAACAAGAGTCTGTGGCTGAATAATGTGTAGCGTAATGTATGCACGGACTGTGTACAACATACCTATTTTATTAAATCTGTATGCACTGATGGATATGTGTGTTGTTGCTCTGACCACCAGCATACGAGGACAGTAGTGATAGAGCAGAGAGTAGAACATACATGGGCTCTCTCACTTGGATCTCATTTCCTCATTCACTGGGGATTGTGTTCCTTATTCACAGCCTTCGGAGAGGTTAATGCCAGATGCTAAGATCCTTTGTCTTAAATGATGTGTGGAGTTGTGATGGTGTCCTGATGGAGAGGTGCTTTACAAGTATTGACTGACTGCTTTAATGCTCCCAATGTGACCAGATTCCAAACTTCATAAGAGGGGAAGGTAATGATGGCCAAGAAAATATTTTACACATGATGCTAAACAACAAAGATGCAACAATAAGGACAACATAAATCTGCATTTTAAAAACATATCACTGTTCAATTATTTATAACTTGACAAAGGAACCCTTGATGATTCAAGCAAATACACTGTTATTGAATTAGTGGTAAGAATAGTAACTCTGACCTGTTGTATTTCTCTTCAAAGTACAGCACTCATTTTAGCTATTAACATCTGATACTGAAAAAGTAATGCTCATCACCAGTCACAGCCGCATGCTACTGTCAGCAACCCTGGAGCATGTGAGTGTTTTAATTTATTTGACAACCATTCAAATAGAAGGATCTTAAAGCTATCACCTTTAATTGAGAAGGAACTCTGCTCGCTAAACTAAACTTGTTTCATGGTTTCAAACGCAGTGTTCACCTACACTTATGATTCAAAGATAACATATTATAAACCCTACAAAGTTGAAACACCTTCTCATGGGAATACAATACAGCTGACAGGAACAAAGTTATTCTAAAGATGGCGTCTGCACAAAGTCCCCAGGAAGTGCGCCGGACTCTGAGGAAAACATCAGTTATGTCCAAATGGCGGTACTACAATTTCCGTATCAGTCCGTGACGTCACTGGGCCCAGAAAGACTGTTTCCCATCAACTGACATGGGTAAAGAGACATCTGTAAATCGGTGGATGATTTTTAAAAAAACTAAATAAACTACCCAGTATGAACTATTTGATAGCCCTTATTATAATCATTAGGTCCTTAAAGTTGTAAAATGCACTAAAAGCCAAATCTAGATTCATTCTAGTGAGCAGAGAGTGGGAGCTCGGGGGGCGGGGCTTAAGGGGCGCATGCTGTGTAAGCGCTCATACGGTTTCTTCTGCTCTGACAGCCAGGCATGAGGCAAAGTCGGGCCATTTTGTCCTCATACGCCAATGAGCAATGACGAAAGAACGAGACCCCGCCTCCACACTGCTTGTTTTCTCAACATTCATGAGAAATATGGGCCAGCAAGTTCAATATACAGTACACACTGTTCTCATTCATAACACTCCGTTCGATGTCTCACTATGGGATGCGCCTCAACGCGTATGCAAACAGAAGCATCAATCTCATTACGCCAATCCTGATTGGCTGGTGATCTTGACGTCAACGTCAGGGAATCCACCCACACTTTAAGTAGCTTGCGCTACAACGCAGCGTCATTCAAACACCTCTTCTCGCTTCAGAGCACATCTCGTTTTATCAGTAGCCGGGCTAGCTTAACGGTCCACAGACTGAACCCAAGCTAACATTTGGCCGACGGGTGCTTGCCGGTTACTTTTTTGCTTTGCAAGAAGATTGAGCAATATTAACACACCAGTTAATATTGTAATCTGCCCCAGCCGGCCCAGACTTTCAGCCACCAGACGAGGAATAAGAAGAGGGCGGCCTGACAGCCTCCTCTCCTCTCCTCGATAAAGGAGCTGGAAGTTCCCTGTTCTCCAGCTCCAGAACACGTTCCAGTGTTAGATGCTCATGTGTTTTCCGGGGTGCAACCATGCCCCCATCTTCCCACCGCCTCGAGTGATGTCAGAACGTCATCCTCAAGTTCGCGCCATGATGGACGACAACAAGCTCCGCTGCTTGTTTAAGTCACACAAACACATGTCATCACTATTGTCTTTTAATAAATAATTTTCCACTGTCGTTTCCAGGCTTGAAGCCAAGGGCGCAGTCAATAAATATGAAAAGAAAGACAATAAAAACAATAAACAGTCTGACGTCTACCCCCCTTCTAAGAGTGGCTGCTACCTCTCTCAGAAGGCGGACGATGGACGGGGCTGTGAAGGCATCACCGCCACGTGCATGCGCAGTGTCGACCGGGATTGTCAACCTGGGGTACTACCGTGTTCAGACACTAGAGGGCCCCATAACACAGCAAATAAAGACTCAGACGGCAGAGATGTGACATCTCCACTCGCTTTGAGAAGCGAAAAGTGGAGGATGCTCACTGATTCTGCTTGGGTTTTCAAGACAATAACACGGGATTACAGACTCCAATTCGCTGTCACCCTCCCTCACTTTTCGGGCATTCTGCATTCACAAGCCCGGGGAGAGTCGGTCCATATTCTAGAGCAAGAGATCCTCTCGCTACTAGACATAGCTCTATAATACCCTCCGAACAGAGTCAGAGCAGCTTTTATTCCAAGTATTTCCTCAATCCCAAACGGGGAGGGAACGGGATTCGGCCTATACTAGATTTGAGGTCTCTGAACAAATATCTCAAAAGATACAAATTCAGAATGCTCACTCACACATCCCTGTTGCATCTCGTGATTGGTTCACATCAGTCGACCTGAAAGATGCGTATTTCCACAGCCCAGTATATTACCCACACAGGAAATATCTGAGGTTCGCCTTTCAGGGTGTCTGTTACGAATCCAGAGTACTTCCCTTCGGTCTGTCTTTCAGCCCACGAGTGTTTGTACGGTGTACGGAAGCCGCGATAGCCCCGTTGAGCCAACAGGGTATTCGCCTGGCAACTTATCTGGACGATTGGCTCCTTCTCCCACAGTTGGAGTAAGAGGCTATTACGCAGACGAATGTCCTCGTAAAAGACCTGCTCAACCTGGGTTTCGTAATAAACACAGAAAAGAGCATGTTGTCCCCAGCCCAGACTGTACTCTTCCTGGGCCTTCGCCTGAATTCGGTGCCCTTTACAGCCCGCCTGTCAGCAGAGAGAGTGAAAGCCTTCAGGGCTTGCCTCGCTCATTTCCAGCCACGCAAATATGTTCTCTTCAGATCATATCTGCGGTTACTGGGGCTCATGGCGTCAGCCATTCTGGTGGTACGACTGGGACGCTTACACATGAGGGAGTTTCAGCGCTGGGTAGCTGCCCTCAGATTGGACCCCGTGCGTCATGGCGCGTGGAGAGTGATGGTCACTATGAAATGCGTAATGGCACTGCGCCACTGGCTACACCCGACTTTTCTAGTACGGGGCGTGCCTATGGGTGCTGTCCTATCGCGGAAGGTGGTCACCACAGACGCATGTCTGACGGGCTGGGGGCGTATATACGAAGGTCGACCTGTGAGGGGTCTCCAACGGTAACACATAAATTATCTGGAGCTTTTAGTGGTATTCCTCACCCTGAAACGCTTTCTGCCTTTTCTCAGAGGACAGACAACACGACCATAATATCGTATATAAACCGCCAAGGGGGTTTGCGTTCTCTCCAGTTACACATGCTGGCACCAGTGGCGGCTGGTGGAAAATATTTTTGGTAAGGCTGTTGATATAGTGAGTAAACACATTATTTTTGGGGAGAAATTACCCCTTAAATTAGGACTTCTGGTGCTGTAATGGCGCGTTTCCACTGCAGCGGGTAGCTCGCTTTAAGCGTGCCGAGCCGTGCGGGGCCGTTTTTGGTTGCGTTTTCACTTGGCCTAGTACCGGCTAGCGGGTCCTAATTCACAGTTTTTCTGGCCACATAAAATCGTGGTTCTAGGGCCAGGAATAACCATACTGAGTATGCTAAACTAGAGAGATAATCGCTGTCAAGGGGGCTACAACTACAACAAGATGAACATATTTTATCGTGATTTAATTGTAATACACGTTTAAAAATTATGCCGAATTAAGGCGAGACACCCCAGGTGAATAGGGTAATTTTTTTAACTTAAAGGTATCAGCTCGGCAGGTATCGGCAATTGTGTTTTGTATTACAAGTTTTCTGAAATAGCATGTATAAAAATGCAAATTATCCATTATCTCATTAAATATGCACATATTTTAACACATTTCAGGAATCGAAATCTGAACTTTGGATAAAGCCAGGTTAAACATTCTTGTTTCATTTTGTAGTCATATTAGTATCTAAGGCTTTTACAGAAGGGATATTGGATATCTCTTTTTATCACTCCATAAATCAGAAAATACTGTCAACAGCCCTAAAATATCAATTTTCGGCATGTTTTTAGGTATACAATGTTATATAATTCAGGCTATGAATGACATATGAACAAATCCTTTAGTAAAAGCCTTCATAATATTGATATGAATATAACTGGAAGGTTTGGTGTATGTACGTGCTACTGAAGTTGAAATTTCAAACTCAGAGTAGGAGAAAAAACTCATTTTGAGAAAACGACCTTTAAAGATTGCAGTGAGGCGCTAGCTAAACCCTCCTGTTCTTTGGATGATAGCTTGCGCCTCGACGCACTCCGTGAAGGTATTTTGTGTTCTGGGTCATTTGTTTTTTGTATAACCTTGCTTCGTGCAAGTGACAATTGTTGTCGTCTTCTCTGTGAACGTTTTTTTCGCCGTTCTTTTGCCATTTTGAGATTTCAATTTCTAGCGGAAAGCTAACCAGGAAGTGTTTTAGCACACCACGTGACGCATCTGAACGAATCACGTTGTCACAATGAGATTTCGTTTCTTGGTTTAAGACCCCTTTGTGCTTTCACGATTGGTTGCTGATTCAAAGGAAATGACCATATTTGGATCTGATGAGATTGTGCAGGAGAGACGGTGCTTTCCAGCGATACCTCTGTTAACATGGTGCACACAGCGGTCGCAGTACTTTATGTTACATTAGAATGCTAACTTTTGGTGACTTTAGGAGAAATCTACAGACGCAAATAGACAAACTATAGTAAAATAAACACTTAAATGTGTATTTTGTACGTTTTCCTTCCAAAAGCCTGAAAGAAAACATGTTATAGAATCAAAATAGCACAAAATCTCAAAATTGACCAGTACTTGAAAAACGATGTTTTTGCCTGCCGTGTCTCGCCTTACAAAATACTGATACCGGTTAGTAAAAACCATGAATTAACGCTTTGACAAGTCTGCAGACAGACGGCAGGCGAAAAAACCCTTTTAAAATGCGTGTTTTCTAAATGGAGCTTGGCTAAGCTAACGTTATATATGCTCCGACCGTCCACACTCACAACAATTGCTTATACAGACATAAATAAACCAGCGACTGTATTCTCCATGACACAGACAGTCTGTGGTTTGTACTTGTTTAACTTTTGTCTAGTTTCTGAACAGATCGTATCTGTCCCCGGCTGTTTGAAGAGCAAGAATGGGAAACAAAAGACAGCATTTACCTGTTTGAATCCAGCTAGCCATTCCTTTCTGGTGTACCAGCTACGTGAGAAGCCTCGTTGATACGTTTTGTCTTTTTCACGAGCTTGCTGCGATATATACAAATCGGGTTTAGGTCTTTAAGCAACAGTTTATCTCCCAAACTTCTCCTTTCGAAAGGATTGGAGATTAGCTCTTGAACGGAATTGGGCGGGGACTCCACCTGCAAATGAAGCCATCCTCATCAACTACTGCTGTACTGCGTCACCCCACCGGATACGAGCCACGAGTGTCCAAACTACTCACATACTGGACCGGGCGCTGACATTGGCGCCCGGTGATCATCAGATTTGACGACGCTGATTGGCTGAAATTATGTTTCGGCATCATAGTTTACAGATAGCAACAGTCAGCTGCTAGTGGCTGCTGCTGCACTGGTTGAGGGCTCCTTTCTTACCACCCAGACGAGAGAGGGTAATAACCATAGACTGTATATATAAAGATAATGACACATGGGCAAGGCCAGGCAGGAAACATGTGACTTATCAGTAACTTTAGACATCGTCGTAACACAATTTTAAATGACATTTTATTGTAGATTATACATTTTACTGATACCAATTATATAATATTTACCTTGTTTATTAAAAATAAAAATAAAATAAAAAAATATTTTTTTTAAATGTATTTTTTATTTTTATATTTAAAAAAAAAGAAAAAGTTTGCATGTGGGAAGAGGTGGGGCGGCGCCCCTAGCGCCCCTATGGGCCGGCCGCCACTGGCTGGCACGCAAACTGATCTTATGGAGCTGCGGACGTCTCACGTACCAGGAGTGATGAACCTCGGGGCAGATCTGCTGTCCAGAGGTGCACCACTATATGCAGACTGGACTCTACATCCAATGATTGTGAGTCAGCTGTGGGTGCGTTACGGCCAAGCCGCGTGGACCTGTTCGCATCAAAAGAAAACGCTCAATGTCAGCTGTTCTTTTCAAGCACGATTTAAACGCACCGTTAGGCGTGGACGCGCTCGCGCACACTTGGCCTCCGGTCCTTCTGTACGCGTTCCCACCCCTGGCTCTGATACCCCCACCTCTGGCCAGAATGAGAGAACAATGCCACACACTTATCCTGATAACTCCACACTGGCCTGCAATGTACTGGCTGGCGTAGATATATCAGCTGCTGTGCGGGCAGCCGTGGCAGCTCCAACCACGCAGGGACATACTGTCTCAGGTGCGATCTTTCATTATTCACATTATTCAGAGTGCGAGAGCTTCCTCCACCAGGTCTCTCTATGACTGTAAGTGGAGGGTGTTTGAGGAGTGGTGCCTTCACAAAGGACACATCTCTTTTCAATGTCCAGTCGGGGTGATTCTATCATTTCTATAGGACCTGATAAACACAGAGCTTTTTCCACGATCAAAGTGTACCTGGCTGCTATTGCTGCATGCCATGTGGGCTTCGAGGGAAAGACGACTAGCCAGTATCCTTTGGTCTGCCGTTTTATGAAAGGGGCTCGCAGGCTCCTCCCGGTTTCCAGGTTACTGGTGCCCTTATGGGACTTGGCAGTGGTTTTAGATGGGCTCACTCGACCTCCATTTGAACCCCTGGAAGAAGCTGACATGAAACACCTGTCACTGAAGACAGTGCTGTTACTGGCTCTGGTATCTGCCAAGCGAGTCAGTGACATTCATGCACTCTCTGTACATCCTTCGTGCACTCAGTTTGCCCCGGGGCAAACGAGAGTGTTGCTGAAGCCCAACCCTGCCTTTGTACCTAAGGTGGTTGTCTCATGTACCCCCTTTGACATTGAGGCTTTTCCTGCTCTGAAGAACAGCGGCCGCCTTTGCTGTGTCCAGTTTGTGCTTTACACACATATATGGACAGATCAAAAGAGTTTTGTTGTAATGACCAACTCTTTGTATCCTGGGCTATCCCTCATAAGGGCAAGCCCGTTACCAGGCAACGGCTCTCCCACTGGATTGTGGAAGCGATTGCTCTGGCTTATACGAGTCAGGGTTTGCAGGCACCAACGGGCCTGCGTGCTCATTCTACTCGTGGACTGGCTACATCTGTGCAGCAGCGAGCTGGTCCTCACCGCTCACTTTTGTCCGCTTTTACAGGCTAGATGTCTCTGCTCTAAGTGTGGCCCGTGCAGTGCTGGGTCCCGTGTTGAGACAGGGTTCTGGCTGTTAAGTTCTGGTTGTTTTGGTGATTTTCAAGATAAGCATGTCTAGCAATATGGGAGTTTCAATATCCCATAGTGAGACATCGAACGGAGTGTTATGAATGAGAACTATAGGTTACTTACGTAACCCCAGTTCTCTGAGTAACATGAAGTGAGATGTTATAGTTGTTTGCTCAAGGTGTTTAATTAACCAATTGAAACATTTTTGCATTCCTGTGGTTACCTCAACACATAGAAAACAATGATCTGTTAACAAATAGCAGCATTTTCTTGTTAAAATACATTGTTCTTCCTTTGTCTTACCATTACAATGTCATTTCTTAAGGATTTTCATAGAGTAGTAGAGAAATCGCTTTCGAGCACTGCCATGTTTAGTCATTTACATTGTGAGGCTGTGTAGTTATGCTCCCATTATGTGCAGATATATACTAGAAACATGCACATCAAAAGATTATGTGCTGACCTTTGACCCCAGGCTGCAGGTTTGGCCTTTAATGGTCCAGCAGCAGGACCTCTTGGATCCGGAGCGGGGTGTGGAGGGTCTCCCTGTAGAGAGCAGCTGGTGTTCAGGGCTCAACTCATAATTGGGGTTACCCATTACTTCCTACTCTCATCTGATTACTGATATTATTTGAACCACCTGCCCTGTATGTGTTTTTAATTAGATGGAAATAAAGAGCTGCTGTATCTTCAGCAGGGTAATATCAATAACTCAGGTGTCATAGATATTCTTGATTCACAATTCCTCTGCAGTTTCTGAGTGTATTCCTGTTACACTTACACATACATATGCAATGTATTGAGCAGGTCAGCTCAGGCTGCTGGGGGGGCAGAGGTACATCGCTGCAGGCTATTAGGGTTTGGCTGAAGAGCATATTGACTAGTACAGATACAGGGGCCATGACAGTTCAACACTGAGATAAACATCTGCTCGAAAAACATATTTGTATAATTTTCCCCTCATTTTTGTTGTCCACATCACGATCAGAATCTTAATACTTTATTTATCCCAGGGTGAACAATAGGTTTCCTTACAGTTGCACTTCTTTAAAATGAAATAAACAACAGTTTACAATATACAATCTTCACTTGTATCACCAGTCCATGCCTCAACAGCTCCACGCCAAATCTGAGATCTCACCATATGCTGTATCCATCGCCATAAAACACGAGGTTGTCGTAACTCCTATGAAAATTGTCAAAACAGCACCAGACTTCAGATGACAGTTAATGGTCCAGCCCTCAACATGTCTATTACCTCATTCACACCAACGGTGTTTCAGGGCCGGTTCGGAGCTGGAGCTTGAAAAGCACCGGGTTTTCCTGTTCACACCGCAGCGGAGCAGCCTCTTAGCTGCGGAATCCGATTCGTTTCAACCACCAACAAATTGTCCGGCTAGAGGAAAAGCACCACATACGTCACGCTTACGTCGAGGGCAGGGGCAGGGGCAGGATCAACTCCTGAACAACAACAAAAAGCCCATGTCGTATCCAGTTTGTACACAATGTAACAAGCAGCAGTGGTCCACTGAAGAGACCAGCTGCCTGCTGGGAATCTGGTCTTCCGAAGAGGTACAGAGGAAGCTGGAGCACAATCGGCCATTGTTGTTGTTGTCGGCTGTGAGGGGTTTCCGCGCGGTTTGGCTTTATGAAGCAGGCACGCAAACGGTTACGTCATGACGCAAACGATGCATACCTGCCAACTAGTGCTGCGTACCTGGACTCACAATCAGGTTCAGCTCCGTACTCAAGTCCAGAGGTCCAGGTCCATGGCTTGTGTCAAGTTGTGTGAGTAACTAAAGTGAACTTATTGTGAGCTAATTATCAACTGAAAATAAACTCATAATCAACTCAAATTCAATCTCGTCAGGTTTATTGTGCTCCCTTCCAACATGTGTCTACATTTCTCTTCAAAGTACAAATGTAAAAAAAACACTTTTTGCCACTTAGTCTACAAATGACAGCAACTACAGTGAACTACTACAAAGTTCAAACATGTATTTCTTTTACCAAACTAAAGTAACCAAACAGTCCCTGAGCTGACTGAGCCTAAATCCCTAAAACGATGCTGAAAGGTAGAGTGTAGAGTAGACTATACGCATCACACTGTTACACACCTACTATACAGTATAGGCTGCTACACTGTAGTGACTGTACAGTCAGAGTGTACTGTACTGTCTGTGCACCATGTATGTACTCTACATGTGTACATTATACAGTACATACTACATACATAGTGATGTACATACATACTGTTAGAAATTAAAATCAATGTTGATATGGCGTAATTTTGAATTAAATACACTATTTAATTTAAATCAGTTTTATTCTGAAAAAAACAGAAGTTCACACGATTAACTTAATACTTGTATTCTGAAAATTATTCTCTTCCGGTTAGCATTAGCATGTGGCGAAATGCTACGTTTTCAAACCGTGAATTCGAAGGTGAAATGACATGTGATGTTGTACACTGAGCACACTGGGATTAGCACTCAGTTATTGACGCTGAATAACGTTTATCAGGGAATGTTTAAATAACAACAGACACCAGAATATACGTAAGTGCTAGTTTTTTTGCGAGTCCATGTACTGGTTCCTGATGTTCCGGTTTTAACCGGACTTGAACCGAAACTTTTTACAAGTCCAGTACCGGTTCGGCGTACCGGTACGCAGCACTACTGCCAACCCTACCGATTTGGAAGGTAGTCTACCACTTTTGACATGTTTCTACCGCCTACCGACTTAGCTGGCTTTCCCTACCGATTTTCAATCTTCCCAAACTAGAACAAATAAAAATGACACTCCATAGACACTGGACTCGACTTTTGGCGGATACCGTTTGCAGCGTGTCTGTGATCGCATCATACAAACAGTCCTCTGTGTTTCTGAAAGAGAAACAACGTGCAGACCTGGGGTAACGCTGCGGGAAAGACAGCGTTACCCCCGAGGCTGATGGGTAATCACTCCCAAATGAGTTTAAGGGAACAGAGACGAGGCATTTGAGTCCTGCAGGATTTCCCCGTTAAAATCAGTGTCTCGAAAATACATGTTGGCGACTGAAAGACCTCCAGTGTTTGGTCTTTTCCTGAAGCATCCTTCACCTACAGTGTCTCAACTGAAAGAGGACCACAAACACACACAAAATATAATTCAATTTTGAGATTTGGGGATATTTATCTCCCATTCTTTCCCTGACATTTTCAACACCAAACATGTGGTCAATGTCTCTGTTTATTGAACAGTTTAGTGGCAATCTGAAAGCCTGTACATTATTTATATCACACACTATCAGTAGAAAAATGCAGGAAATGACTTTTTTTAATCTAGTATTTTCTGATTTATGGCGCAACACAAAGATATTTCGCTCGGTGCAAACCTTTGACTGTAATATGTCAACAACATGAAACAAGAATATGAACCTGGCTTTATCCAATGTTCACACAGGAGTTCTACGTCCTGACACATCCTTCATTGACACTGTCTCAACTGAAAGAGGACCAGAAACAAATTACAAATATAACAAGATGTGGAGACTTTGGGATATTTATCTCCCATTCTTTTACTTTTCGGCATTTTACAGACCAGACATGTCGCTGATGTCACTGTTTACCAAACTACCACTTTTTTTGAAAAATGCATAAAAGGATGCAATATATGTTAAATACATGGTTTATACATGTAATTACTGGGGTTCCATTTCTTTTGATTACTTAATTTGGGCGTACACATTTGCAGCGCGCAAACCTACCTCTTTTGGATTTGGAAAGGTTGGCATGTATGACGATGACACAATGACGCAGCACCAGTCGGACTCTGGGCAGTGGAAAAGAGCCGGAGCTGAAAAGCTCTAGCTCGGAGCTTGAACCGGAGTTGCGTTTGTGTGAATGAGGTATATGTGCCATTAGTGAGTTTTCGCCGTAAAACACGATATTGCTTTAACTCCTATGAAAATGGTCAAACAGTGCTCAAATTTCACACGAGTGCTAACAGTCGAGCTGTGAAGATATCTACGTGACAGTTTTTGAGATTTTTTCAAATACTGTTGCCTTGAAACGCTATGAAACACGGTTTTCTCATAACTTCAGCGAAAATGCTCCAAACGGCCCAACACTTTACAGGATTGGTAACGATGCAGCCATCAGCACATCTAAGCGTATTATGGAGTGTCATCAAATACTGTTACCATGTCAACAGATAATTCATCATCAAGTTAGTTCAAAAGTTTGCAGTTCAAATATTCTGCTGCTTTTTAAAGTGTTTCTACTACTTACATTTAATATCTAACTCCTTCAGCCTACTTTCAGCTGCAGAAACCATTAAACTATTAACTTATTCAGCTATTTCAGGACAATGAGGATATACATGTTGTTGTTTATACCTTTTTTAAACCTTTTCTTTTAAATATTAAGCTTCTTCACTATTTGTCTTACTCTTCCAGTTTAACATTTCACTTTCAAGTTTTCAACAAAGTCATTGCAATGCATTTGAGCTGTAACAATTCCATTCAAATCATTTAACTTTTCTGCATTTCTCCGCTAAGTTCAGCAATACACTTATTTGGTTTTTGTAGCTAAAAGCAGCTACCATTCAGCTAATAGCATATTCAGCTTTTTCTGCACTTTCAGCTAAATTCAGCTACAAATGTTCACAGTTTACAGCATTCACACGTATCTTCAGCAGGAAATGCATTTTCTAGTCTCATCTTATTCTCCTTCTTCCACCACAAATGTTGCCATGCTACTCGTCCGGCAGCGTTGACACGAAACACACAAAAAAAACATCAAAACATGCGGAATGACCGGGATCGGGTTGCTATGTCTTTTATGAGAGATTCACCTAGACGTTTTCACGCAAATCACAGGAAACTGCGATCATTTGCCCCATAGGAATGAATGGGAAATCCATTTGAACAGAGCTCAAAAACACCCCACTTTGACCCCATACAGATTCCGCATACTTTAACTTCAGAACAGGAGTGATGTGATCCACTTTCTTAGTGTCAGTGAGGACTCGAGCAGCGGTGTTCTGAATCAGCTGCAGCTTTCTAATAGATTTTTTAGTGAGACCTGTAAAGACACCATTACAGTAGTCCAGTATACTGAAGATAAAAGCATGGACAAGTTTCTCCAGATCCTGCTGTGACATTAGTCTTTTAATCCTAGATATGTTCTTTAGGTGATAGTAGGCTGATTTAGTAACTGTTTTAATGTGACTGTTGCAACTCAGGTCAGAGGCCATGACTACACCTAGATTTCTGGCTTTATCTGGTGTTTTGAACATTGCAGACTGAAGCTCAGCGCTAACTTTTAAACGTTCTGCCTTGGCTCCAAAAACCATTACCTCAGTTTTATCTTTGTTTAATTGGAGAAAGTTCTGACATCCAGTCATTGATTTGTTCAATGCACTAATTCAGTGTTTGAATTGGAGCATAGTCTCCTGGTGAAATTGTTATGTAAATGTTTGTGTCATCTGCATAGCTATGGTAACTTATTTTGTTGTTTTTCATTATTTGAGCCAGTGGTAGCATGTAGATGTTAAAGAGAAGAGGCCCCAAGATGGAGCCTTGAGGTACACCACATATTTGTCAACTCAGATGTTTATTTACCTCTAGAAACAAAGTTCTTTCTGTCCTTTAAGTAGGATTCAAACCAATTTAGAACTGTTTCCAAAAGTCCCACCCAGTTTTCTAGTCGGTCTAGTAATATGCTGTGGTCAACAGTGTCAAACGCAGCACTGAGATCTAATAATACTAACACTGAAGTTATGCCACTGTCTGTGTTTAAGTGGATGTCATTGTAAGACCTTTACAAGAGTGCTGTGGTTTGGACGAAAGCCTGACTGGAACACATCGAAACAGTTATTTAAATGCAAGAAATTACTCAACTGTTGAAACACAACTTTTTCAATGATATTACCTAGAAATGGCAGGTTTGATATGGGCCTGTAATTGTTCATTACTGAAGCATCTAGATTATTATTTTTTAAGAGCGGTTTAATGACTGCAGTTTTCAGGGCCTGTGGAAAAGTGAAGAGTGAAGAGATTTGTTTACGATATGAAGTAGATCTGAGGCCAAGCAACAAAAAACATCTTTGAAAAATCCTGTTGGAATAATATCAAGGCAGCAGGAGGAGGACTTCAGAAGTTGAATAATGTCCTCCAGGTTTGTATCATTAATCTGATGGAATTGTGTCATGATGTCTGAATTGATGTTAAGTGGACACAGAGATAACACATTTGCTGTACCTGATGCAGAGGCACTGACTGCTTGTCTGATTTTCTTAATTTTGTCATTGAAGAAGGAGGCCAAATCATTGCATGCCCTGGTGGATAGAAATTCAGAGGCGACTGACACTGCGGGGTTAGTTAGTCTGTCGACGGGAGCAAACAAGGCACGTGCATTTTTTTTGTTTTTGGTAATGATGTCAGAGAAGAACGATTGTCGTGCGTTTTTTTTCCAAATTATAAAGGCCAAGTCTCTCTTTATAGATTTCAAAGTGAACCTGGAGATTTGTTTTTCGCCACCTACGTTCAGCTTTTCGACACTCTCTTTTTTCTGCTCTAAAAAAAGGAGAAAGGCCATGACCGTTCATGGCCTTTCTCCATGGAGATATTTTCTTCCCAGTCACTTCCTTTACCTTAGTTGGAACAAGGGCATCTATAACATTTTTAATTTTTGAATTAAAATGATCGACTAGCTCATTTACTGAGGTGTTAGCAGGGGCAAGTGTGGAAGAAACATTCTGAGTAAACATTTCCCTAGTATTTTCAGTTAAACATCGCTTTGTGGTTACCTCTTTTTGAACATTTGTGTGAACAGAAATAGATCTCTCAAAGAAAACACAGGAATGATCAGAGAGTGCAACATCAGTCAACACAACCTTAGAGATATTCAGACCCTTTGAGATAATTAAGTCCAGAGTGTGCCCCTTGTTGTGCGTGGGCTCCATCACATGCTGAGTCAGTCCATAGCTATCAAGAACACAAACAGTTATTTTTGCCCCTCTGTCCTGGGGGTTGTCAACATGGATGGTAAAATCACCAACAATGACTAGACGGTCAAAGTCAATACACACTATAGACAGCAGTTCAGTAAAGTCATCAAAAAAGCTTGCACAGTATTTGGGTGGTCTATAGATATTTAGGAACAGAGCTCGAGAGGAGCATTTCAGCTGAAGGGCCACATATTCAAAAGAAGCAAAGTTCCCATAAGATGTTTTCCTGCATTGAAGGGAATCATTGAACAGAATAGCAACTCCACCTCCTCTGTTATGCATTCTTTCCTGACTCATAAAACTAAAGTTGGGAGGGGTTGATTCGATAAAAACAGCTGCACTGTTATTTTGTTCAATCCAAGTTTCCGTTAAAAACATAAAATCAAGATTGTGCTCAGTGATACAATCATTGATTACAAATGTTTTTCCTGCCAGAGACCTGATATTTAATAAAGCTAGTTTAAGTTTGTTAGATACACTATCGGTAAGGTGTGTTGTGACAAGCTGTGGCTGACATGGAATCACTGCTAAATTTGATAAACTCACACAAACGTTTGAGCACTTCCTGTTTCTAAGCTGATTCACCGCTCTTAATCTATTTCCTATCAACACAGATATCGGCAAAGCTACTGGCAAGCAGGGCCCCGGCATGTCCTGGAAAGAGTTGAGAGTGCCATATGCCCTTGAGCCTGGACCCAGCACATATCAGTAAAAGTTTGTTGCGTTTTGTACACACACATCCTTATCAGCCTTCGGAGACTGCAGATGCTTTCTTGAAGGGAGGGGAGGTGGTTGACGTAGGCACGGTGATGAAGACGGAGGAGATAGTGTGGGGGTAAAGGACATGCTGCCAGGGGGGGAGGTGGTTGACGTAGGCACGTTGATGAAGACGGGGGAGATGGTGCGGGGGTAAAGGACATACTGCCAGGGGGGGAGGTGGTTGACGTAGGCACGTTGATGAAGACGGGGGAGATGGTGCGCGTCTCTGCGGTGATTATGGTGGGCGTCGTTGAGGACCGGGGGTAAAGGACATGCTGCCGGGGGGGAGGTGTTTGACGTAGGCACGGTGATGAAGACGGGGGAGATGCTGCGGTGATTTTGGTGGGCGTCGTTGAGGAGCGGGGGTAAAGGACATGCTGCCAACCCTGCGTATCGCCTTAGTTTGGTCTTTGAACTCCAGGAAGGAATCGGTGCCAACCCTCTGTATCTCCTTCATGTGTTCAGCGATCTCCAGGAGGGTGGGCGAGGGTGAAAGGGTGAACGGAGAGTAGAGAGAGCTGTGGGGTGAAGGAAGAGTATCCTCAGAGGTGATAGGGGGGGTGAAGGGCGGTGGAGACTCCTCCATTTGTCTCCCATAATAAAGACATTCCTCAGGCGGGTGCAGTGATAGATTTTCAAGGTTTTCTGAGCGGTGTGTTGGGTCTTTCTCTTGTTTTGATTCCTCTTGCCACTTGTCCTTGGCAGAGGGAACAGATTGATGACGCAGGGAGTTGAATATTTTAGAGATAAACAATTTCACTCCTGACTTGTTCAGGCAAACTCCATTTGCCTTGAAAAGATGTCTGCGGTCCCAGAAAAAGTTAAAGTTGTCAATACAATGGACAGAATGGTCAGTACAGACAGTTGAAAGCCACGTGTTCAGTGCAAACAATCTGCTGAATCTCTCCACTCCTCTTCTGACTGGCGCTAGAGGGCCACTGATGAACACCTCCGCATTTAGAGAACTGACAGTTTCCAGCAAACATTTAAAGTCTTCTTTCAGCACTTCTGACTCTTGTTTCACAACATCATTTGTTCCAATGTGCAGAACCACATTCTTCACAGTCGGATGTTCAGCCCCAATATGCAGGATCTTCTCAGCCAAGTCAGAGACCACATCCTGGGGAAAACAGAGTACTTTGGTGTTGTTCTTACTACACAGACCGTTTACATCTCTTCCAGCAGAGTCACCCACAATCAGAGTTGCAGGCCCAGTCGTTAGCTTTCCCTCTAGCCTTTTACTTTTGGAGTAGCTATTGGTCCTTACCCTGCTGTGTGAAGAGGACGGGTTATCCAGGTCATCAGAAAGGGATCTCCGGTTCTCGGTCAGCGGAGCGTATCTGTTCTGGGTTGGCACACTTGGTGGTTTAGGAGGATTGTTTGTAGTTCTCCCTTTAGCAGCTGTCCACGGCTGTTTCCTAGTATGAATAGGGGTTGAAGAGGCACTCTTCCTGGGTGATAACAATGCAGGCCAGCCGGTCGCATCACAGATTTCAGAGCGCTGGGCTCTGCCTGTTATCCGTCCTCCCAAATCCCATGGAAATAATTTACTCTTAGGCTTTGCACCCAGAGAGTTGCAGGGAGGACCACCACTTGTAGATGTATTACCCGGTACACAGCCCTCCTGTTCCTTGGAATCCTTGTAGCTGCTAACCAGCTTTGAGTTAGCATGCCTTTGTCCATTATTTTGCAACACTGGTAAAGTGGTGTCATTCCAACCTAGTCCATTCACTTCCACGTTAAATTCCAACCGTTGCATTTTCATTTCCAACATGGCCATCTTCTGTAGAAGTTTGTGGAAGTCATCTGTAGAGAACGGAGGCATTTTGCTGCTAACTAGCTTAAGCTAAATAGCATGCAGTAGCCTACCAGGCTTTAGCTGTTGCTAGGCCACGCTACTGTAAGACTGAAGTTGTCGTAAAAATATTGAAATATGGCTGAAACCCTCCGTCTATTTACGAAGATTAACTGTCCCAGTGATAGGTTAATATCCAGGAGCCGCTGCTCGACGTTTTCAGAGAATAAGAATAGAAAAACAGCATAAAAAAGTAAGCAGAGGCAAGAGCAAGCAGAAAAGCTTAGCCATGGGTTTTGCATTTTTTGTATGCAAAAATATGTTGACTTTAATCACTGCAATACTCAGAGATGATACTCACACCCTTATTAAAATGCTGTTAACAATGACAAACAAAACAAAAAAACAGTAATAGAGCGAGTGAAAAGTTCAGTTTCTAAGATTGTATTATCAGCATGATATATGGCACATTTTCTTTTTAAATAGATTAATTTGACAAACAATCTCAACACTGTCAGAGAAAACGGATTGATGATGATTTTTACTTTATTCAGTGTATTATATTTGGCATTATCCACCCCTAAAACGTTCAAGAATGTCAAACCTGACAGCTGATATTGAATAAATCTGTAACTGCACCTTTTGTTTTTTATTTTTAAACAGTGGCTCAGCACGGCCTTTTGCACCACAGCTAAACAAAAGCACGCTGACATGAGCGCTGTATGCTTTTGTCATTCATGAAGGGTAAATGGGGATTAAGCTGACATCCAATAAATTATTCATAGAGATTCTGTTTTACAAACAAGTCTGATGTGACTGAAACAAGTTAAAGCACTGGTGACTCTATTCGGAGGATTTTACTTGATGAACCTTGAATGTCAAAACACAGAGGTGTCCTGGTTCCTTTGAAATGTAAATGACAAAAAGATAGCTTTGGCAGATCTGTCAGGAATTTTAGAAATATTATTTATTCAGGAAAAAACTGTAAAGCGTGGAGGATGCAAAATAAATCCTAACAGCAGAATGCAAACATCAAATGTGTGTTGACATGTGTTATATGTCTCGAGAATTCAGAGACATTTTCAGATGCGTTTTTATGAAATGAGTAGTGTTTAGAGTTTAAAAAAAACACACACATCCAGTGTTTCCCACAGATCTGAAATATACTTGAGCGGGTGGTGGCAGCGGAAGGGATGCGTGGAGAAAAAAAAAGAATAAAAAAAAAGTGTTAACAACATGTTTATTTATTGACTTTTCATTCCTGTATAACCATTTTGCGCAAAGATGGCACTGTTTGTCAGAGCACTTCATCCTTCTGGGATTTCATGAAGAACAGCTCCAACGCCTGTGTGTATGAGAACACCTCTGGTTCTGGTCCATTAACTGCCAGTGTTTCCCCACAGATCTGAAATATACTTGAGGGGGTGGTGGTAGCGTGGGGGGGGTGGTTGAGGTGACGTGCAACAACATTAACATTAACCTTTCTGTCGGTCGCTTGTTAGCCCTATAGTTTAAATCTACTACCCACACATGAACATATGGAAATAGCTTACTATTTAAAAAAAAATGAATGTATTTATAAATGTATTTAGGAACCTATCCATGTGATATTTAGTGGGGGTTGACCTCAAATCCTCCAGGGGGGTCCAGGGGCATGCCCCCCCCCCGGTAAGATTTTATTTTTTATTTTGGAGTTAAATGCCTCAATCTGGTGCACTTTGAGGGGAAAATAAAGAGACTAGAGCTATGGAAACGCCTATATTAAACAGAACTGTATACATTTCAATAATCATAAAATCATGGCCATAACCAATAGCCAGGGTTGGGAGGGTTACTTTGTAAATGTAATCAGTTACTGATTACATGGCTCTGAAAGTAATCCAAATAGTTACAGTTACGTGTCTTAAAAAAGGAACGTAATCAGATTACTTTTAGATTACTTTTGGATTACTTTCTTTTTCCATCACAGATGGGTATGTTTTGGTGAACAGGACACACAAAAAGCAAAAGGAAACTGAACGTGTTTTTACTGTTTTAATGGCGTATCAAGAGCACAACTGAAACATCACATCTGAAACTATGTAACAACATAATACACTTTGTGGGGATGCAGCTTGGGATGTGAGGGAGCGACACGGCTTAGAACGGGCATGTTGCCTTCTGTCATGAATTAAAATGTCGAACTCAGACTTCATTTTAAAGACATTTCGTCCAGGGGTGTAGACTAGAGCTATAGTTTAAGCACCGGATTGGCAAAACAGGAGAGTGTGTGCACCAGTCTGCCTTGATCTATGAATTCATGTCCGTGACACTCACAGTATCTGCTGCCCACAGCTAGTTATAGAAGGAACACCTCCTTCACTTCATGACCTCTCTGCAGCAGCAGGAGGCAGCGGGAGGGTTAACTCAGCCTCTGAGAAGACAAGTGCCTTTCACACACCGCCTTTCACGCTAAAGCGAGACTGCAGGCTGATGTGTTTTAACCACACACACCTATATATTGTTAGAAATTAAAATCAATGTTTTATGGCATAATGTACCTTAAACATACCGTCAGTTTAAATGCTATTTTATTCTGGAAAAACCCGGAAGTTCTCAATACTAAGCTTTTATTCTGAAAATCCGTCATGACGACATCCGGGACTACCGCCCTTTAGTATCATTAAAGGGGCTATTGACGCCGTTAACATGTATTACATATAATGTTATGAAAGAGATAAGGAGGAGAAAAGGCATGTGGAAGTAAGCAATGAATGTAAAATGTTGAAATCCTCTGTTTAACGCGATATCGGACACAGACGAACGAGGGGGGAAGTCCCCTGCGTCACTACAGCTCCCAGAGAGGAGGAGCGAACAGCGAGCAAGCGGGAAGGACGAATGCTTGTGAGCTCTCTTCTGCACGGCCACCAAGGGAGAGGGAGCTGCAGCCTTACTCTCCTGTTCGGACAATATTCTGTTTGTGACATTATCACGCTTTTTATTAATTAAAGTACCAATTTGAACCTTCTCAGAGACTCCATTTAGTCTCCTTTTAAACTTCTGTCCTGGACGCTAGAATAATCACACACAGATAACAATATACACACACACACGCGCGATTTAAACGCAGACTTTTGTTCCTCCATGTTTCGTTGTTATTGTTTCACTGAGCGAGCGGACCCGCAATTATTTTCAAACGCTTTTTTGGTCCATCTGCGGCGGTAATAGGTTTTGTGGGCTGTGATGATTCGGCTGTACCTTTAGTCATGAATATTACATGTTGAGAGGAAATCTTTCCACCAATAATTCCAATAAGTAATCCAAAATGTATTCACTTCAGGTTTACGAAAGTAACTGTAATCAGATTACTCGTTTTTCAAATGTAACGCGAGCAGAATACAGTTACTTGATTTTTGTATTCTGATTACGTAACGCCGTTACATGTATTCCGTTACAACCCAACCCTGCCAATAACATACCATTTCCAATATGAAAAAAACACTGACACTTGTTTATTAATTTATTGTTGTGAGTGTGTCTGTGCTCCTGAATCAGCCTCTCCTGTCTCCCTCCTCTCCCCCCTGCTCCTCTTTGAGGCAGCAGCAAAGACTAGTTTTCTCTCAACAAGTTTTAAAAGTGTATCTTACCTTCTTTCACCCAGTTAACTTTTTATTTATTTATTCATGCATATTTTACTAATCACATTTCATTTAGCTGACGCTTTTATCCAAAGCGACTTATAATGACCGATTACAGGGACATTCTCCCTGGAGTAACTAAGGGCTAAGTGCCTTACTCAAGGGCACACTAGTGGTGGTGTTCCTGGTGGGATTTGAACTCACAGCCTTCCAATCTTCAGCCCACCTCACTATCCATTAGATCAGGGGTTCCCAACCTTTTTTCCCAAGAGCCCCTACAAATGAATATGCGCTTATCCAGACAAGCCTGGTTTGGACACTTTACGGGCAGAAGAAACATTGTATTAAAGAACAAATTATACATTTCTTTCTTTTTATGCCTTTAATACTAACTTGAATTTTCATTAAAATTAATTAATCAATTCTTTTTTATATTTTATTGTAATGTAGAGACAAGGCTTGAGTGACAATCATGTATTGCCTTACAATTATATGTAGTCTAAATATGATATTTGGCCTCAAATTATCTGAGGCCTGGCGCCCCCCCTGCGATCTTTGGCGCCCCCCAGGTTGGGAACCACTGCATTAGACCAATCACTACCCTCTCAAATAGAAATATGTGTTTACATAAATGGTGACCACACCGTTTGAGACCCACTGAGAACTTAGACTAAGTTAACTTTGTAAACGCTCAGAGAGTCCTTTACCTCACCTGACCTGAGGTTATCCCGAGCTTGAATGACACACAGAGACCAATCAAGGGCTTTGATTTATGATCTGTATGACAGTGGCCATGTCGGCAGGCCACATCATGTGGACAGCCAGTCACCCTGTGTGAGGCAGGCCACTTAACAGGCCAGAAGGAGGCGAGATCAGAGCAAGAGAGCGAGGGATCATTGTCCACAAGTTAATCGATCGCAGATGGCGTCGTGGTCATGGACGAAAAAAAAATAAAAATAAAAAACCTAAATGGGTCGCGAAATATACTTGGGCGGTCGTTAATATACCTGGGCGGCCCGCCCAAGTATAGTCTATGTGTGGGAAACCCTGCACATCATTTAAATGCACCCATGGAGAATGCTAAAGGCTAGGGGAAACAGCAAAGTCAATCAGACCATTGTGGATAAAATCATTAAGGTTTGAGATGTTATAAGTTTGCAATGGCTTTGCTTAAAATATTTCAAAAACACCCTATTACAATACTCCTCCCATAATGCTCCTCTATATTCATTGAATAAGTCATTAGTTGTTACTACAGTATCCATTACACTGACCAGGAGATGAACCCTTTCCAAAGCAGCCCAGCACTGCTCTGTGAGTTCAGGACACATGCCGTGTCTGTGTGTTTGAATCTCATTCAAACACACAGAGAGAAACAAAGTGGAGTGATGCTTAAGAGAATTGAGGAGGTGTGCTGAGGTGTGAGATGAGTCAGAGGCGAGAACACACACCTCTGCCGTCAGAGTATCAGGCTGGTAAACACACAGTCCAGCAGTGAAATATGCACATACTGAAGGATCCTACATCTGATCCAGTGCTGAGTGCTAGTGTATGTCCTTGAGAAAAAGGTGGGTCATTTGTTCAGTGTGCTGAATAGATCCTGCCCTGCATTCAACATCAGACTGTTTGTCCCTCACTCTGCCCAGGTCGTTATGCTTAACCTTAACCATACCATAGCTGCACTGATATTATCGTGAACAAAACTTATAAATGTTAGCATTTGGCAGAAAAGAAAACAAGATTGAAAAAAACATTGTGATTCAATGTAAGCTATAGGGCTTTGCAATATAGCCTTTTATTAAGATACAGTATGTGGTTGTGATGTGACTGCAGTGGGAGTTAAAGTGTGTCTTTTCCAAAGATACATTTGGAAAAATAAATATATATATTCCTGAGCAAATTGATTGTATTATTGTTTTCCATATAATTCGGGTTTATTTCTCCCTCAAAATGCAGAAGAGAATATGATCGATGTATTATTCAATCAAGTCAATAGTCTTTGGTCTCAGCCAATCGATGATTTGAGAAAGGCTTTCGATGTCACAGTCCGTCATTCACCTAGTTTTCCATTCACTTGTCTCACCTGTCTGTCTCACTGCTACGTGTGTGCTCACTCTCCTTCTCTACTGCACCCATTAGTTTTACTGCCAGTATTTAAACCCTCACCAGACACACACCCGTTGCCAGATCGTACTTTGCCTAGTTACCACATTACCGATACTCCTTGGTTTCTCAAGTGCTGCATTTGGGTCCTTCATATGATTGTGACATTCGATGTTGATGCCCTTGGAGGTAAAATGTTCCAAGTTGTCATTTTCATAATCACAAAAAGGACAAGTTGTCTTTACTATATAATTGTAGACTGTACACACTGTGTAACTAGTGTGTATCACTGTTATATAAAATAAACAATGTAACTACCTGTATATCAATGATGTTTGAAAATATTAACTAGTCTTTGTTAATGCTTTTTTTGTAAAACTGTTTGTTAGAGGACCTCTGGTGAGAACATGAATCTCATCTGTTTTTAGGTTTTGTTTTTGTTTTCACCGTTGGTTTTCTTGCCAAAGATGTGCCATCTCTGTGGAGATGATTTTATTTAAAAGTAATAGTTCTGTTGGCTCGTTATCAGAACATTTTATTTTATATTCCTGGACAATCTATAACAATTGGAGAGCATAACAAAGGCTTTGGTCCACACGCAAGTTGGCTCTCTGATTGTTACCATCAGTCTCCACCTGCAGCAGCTCTCCATGGATCTGTTAATATTGTTCCCGAACAGAGTGCTCTGTATTATAGATCGATCTTTTGCTTGGAGAAGCAATTTGTTCTGTACCCCTTTAAAATTGATGATGATATTTTAGCACTGGATTAGATTTTTTTCTCAAAGCACTTCTATAAACTTATCGTCTTCCTAAAGCTGGCTATAATGTATGTGAAAACGTTCTGGAAATTTGTATTTTGTGAACATGAACCTTGAAATCAAACTTTTGTTCTAGAGATGTATTTCACAGACTTTGGTTAAGGACTGCACAGTTCTACACATCCCTCTCATGCACCGTTGATGTGAAGATGGAGCCTGAGAAGCAGCGAGCCCTGTCAAATCAATACATTTATGCCGCTGCTCCAGTTTGCAAGGCAGACAGTCAAAACTCAATATATCAGGACATGCTTTAAGAATTTATTTTCAATCAATTGTGTCTCCATCAGTAATCCAGAGGAGGTCCTAACAAGAAGCACTGCTTTGGAAACAGGTGAAATTATTTCACGTCATCCAGAGATTCTGGGTGAAGGAGGAAAACAGCATTGTTGTGAACTTAATGAATCATGCTTTGCGTGAAAATGCAAAGCGGGCGACAGTTCTCTGAGCCTAAGTGTAGCCGTGTGCAGGGTGACATCTCAGCTGAGGGCAGAACAGAGCCAGCTGTGTGGACCACAAAGCTTCATTGAGCGATTGAGATATCACACTCATCTTCAACTCATTTTATAGGATTTATTGTTATATGCATCTTTAGTATAGTTGTTTGCATGGACATGTCAAGTCCCAGGCCACTTGTAGTAAACTCATACATCATGAAATGAGATAAAAAATAATGTAAAATGAAATAATGTACAGTGGAATACTCTAATGCATTTTATAATAACATTGTTACACCAACAATCCAAAACGTTGACTTTAATAAATGTATTATGTCTACAGATTTCACATTTAAAAAAGTGTGTGTTTTTAACAAGGTACTACATTGCTGTCCTGCCACACCATCAGAACATTAATAAAAAAACAAAACTGACAGTGTTGGACCGTTACAAATATAAAACAGATATTTAACCACATTAGGGGCTTTAAACAGAGTATGAACACATATCACCCCTTTCAAATGTTCGGCCATTTTGCAACACATATAGAGCAACATGTATATGCATCTGTCACCAGGCCAACATACAGTATGTCTGATATTTACTCCCCTTTATCAGACTCCGCAGGGAAATATCTGATCTTTAGCCGCGAGATGCTCCACTGTGTTCACCAGCTAGTCTCTAACGCTCTATATTTATATCAACCCACTCTCTTCAGTCTGCGTACAAATGACACGACTTTACACTTTGGAAATGCGTGCAATACGCACAAGTCCGATTTTGTGTGCATATGATACGCTAATCATTCCCATTGAGTTCTGAGGCCGAGTTTTGCGTGCATATGATCCACCACGTTTTGTCCGTTTGGGTCGTGGAAGACCGGAAGCTGTGTGGTTCATAAAAACATGTTCTTACTCAATATCAAGCCACTATTTTTGTTTTTATTTTAAATTGTATAATGTCTGACTTTTGTTGGTGTCTGTGAGGAAAATAAATGGGGCTCAGAGCCTCAGGATACTGAAATCTGTATTTTTTTAAATATTTGTTTCCTTCTAATTTGTTATTCTATTCTAAATAACACACTGTTATTTACTCACCAATAACACACAATTATCCTTTTTTTTATATATTTGTTTGATTCCATAATCTCTGACTTTTTTGGCGTCCGTCAGGAACTGAATTTCAAAATAAATATAACCGGAAACAGACGTAGGCCTATAAGGGACATTTTGAGCATCATTGCGATACACACCACACACCCACTGAACTGATTACCCAAGATCCTCAGCTTGAAGCTCAGTGATTGGATGTTTTAGCCGCAATGCACGTTGTGATATGGTGTTAATGCGAGATGAACTCGGCCTCAGAACTCAATGGAAATGGTTAGCGTATCATATGCACACAAAATCGGACTTCTGTGTATCCATTGCACGCATTTCCAATGTGTACATTTGTGTCATTTGTACGCAGACTGATGAGAGCGGGTTGATTTATATATATAGCTCGGCCGTGGCGTGTGCTCTGCTCAGGATACAATAAACCTTAACCTACATAACTTTATATGTGGCAGAGACGCTTGACTCAGGATCCAGGACACAGGACCGCAGCAACAGGATCAGCCACGACTCAGGATCCCGGCGTAGAGAGACACCAAAAAGAAATTTGGGGGAAGCTGGGTTATTGGGAACATGAGAGGACACAGGTACAGACAGAGAGAAGGAAGAAGCAAGGTGTCCCCGACAGTCTAAGTCTGTAGCAGCAAAACTAACCGGTCTACGTACATGCACTCCCTTGGGATAGGTTGAGGGAAAGGGGTAGCAAGTAAGAAGTAAGGAACAGGTGGAGAGGCACAACGTCTCTACGTACATGCACTCCCTTAGGATAGGGTAAGGGAACAGATTAGGAACTAAGATGTATGCGCCACATCTATACCATGAGCGCATTGCTCCTAACAGGTTGTTCTGGCACTGATACCAATCAACAGTTGTGCGTCGACTCGGCAGGGATTCATTAGAGACTGTTTTACATTGTCAGTGGAATAAAGGAATGGGCATTGCCTCATAAAGTAATGTGACTGACACTTTCTCCTCATGCCAAATTATTAATGCTTTAAGAAAATGTGAAGCATTCAACCTTTACCCATGCACTCGTCAATGATTATTCACATTCAGACAACAGTGACAATTTCAGGATGTAAAGCCAACGGCCAAAGTTGATGTGCTGCAAATCCTTTCCCAAATAACTTAGTTGCGAGTGGTTTATTTGACCATCAGAAAGTGACAATACAGGGTGTTTTTACTCACTCACAACATATGTGAAAGAACAGGAACAGACCAATCGTTATAATGTTGTCATTCAAGGACGACAACTAGGTAGCCACGTCCAGTTTATGGTTTCTTCTAGTTCAGTGTAATCCACAGACGTCTGGCATGGAACAATGTAGCCAGCACTTAACATCGGTACATAATAGGGATGTAACGATACACTCAACTCACGATTCGGTACGATTTTAAGTTCATGATACGATTTTATCACAATTTCTTTTTAACAGAATGAGCTGCAATGAAAAATATTCCTGTAAAAATCCCTTCAAATAAATAAAAATAAAGTGCAGCTTAAAATGTATGCTTTGCTCGATCAAGAGACTAGATCTATGGATACTAGAGATGGGTGAGTCCTGATTCATCCGGATCATTAACCCGAATCCTATAATGAGCTGGTCGTGACGAGTCTCCCCTCTCCGAGTCCTTTAATTTTTGTATTGAATGTATTTATTTATTTGACAGTGCACATTGATTAACATTTCTGTAAATGCGCCAACAGGCTATTTTTCATCTGCAGTCCCTCGACAGATGTTGAAAGTCATCCTAAAAACAAATGTCTCTTCAAATGACAGGTAAATACAATCAGTAAAACAACATTCAACATAGATGCTTATATTATGATAAAAGCATATATAAAAACAAAACAAAAATACATATTCACAAAGCAGACAGATAGCAACAGGTCAAAGCATAAAGCATAGCGTTGTAAAGTGCACATTGTGTCAGTGTTGACAGAGCTGACTTTCAACTAACCATGTTTTTAAGTTAGATTTGAATAAACTGCAGGTGTTTTGTTCTCTAATCTTTACTGGGATTGAGTTCCACTGTTGTGCAGCTTTAAAGGAAAAAGAAGATTGGCTGAATGAACTCTTCCTTAATGGAACAAGGCAGTCTCCTCTTGTTGACCTGGTTACAGGTGTGCGTATGGTGATACAAAGTCTGAGCGGAGGTGAGGTAAGGCCGTGTATTATGTTGTACATGAGGCAAGCATTTCCATATCTCATTACATTTTCCCAGCTCAACAAGTTGTATTTTGTGAGTATTGGGAAATGATGAGAATAAACTGATTTCTTATCTACTATTGGAAGTGTTTGTTTGTATAATGATTCCAGGGGTTTAAGAGTGGTTGTGCGGCATGTGAGCAGGTTGTTAAGCAGTATGTGATGTGAGATAGAACCATAGGGTGCATGCACATGTCTCTGTTGACTGGCAGTCTCTGGTAAACCTCACATTTGACAGACTGAATTTGACCCTGTTGCAGACCTTTTTCACCTGAGTCTTGAATCAATGATGACCCCCAGGTATTTGTACTGTGAGACCACCTGTAGCCTCTCCCCGGACACATACACATCTGGCTCAACGCAGGAGGACTTGGTTTTGGTGAAGAACATACATACAGTTTTACTGACATTTAGTTGCAGACAGCATTGCTCCAACCAAGCTGTTACATGAACCATCTTGTTCGTCAGTTCATTAGCCACTTGTGTCAGACTGCCTCCGTGAACATAAATGACCGTATCATCAGCATACATTTGGATGTTTATGTCAGGACATATCAATGGTAAGTCGTTTATATAGAATGAAAATAACAAGAGACCCAGAATTGACCCTTGTGGGACACCTGTGGACAACTGGAGATTAGATGATTGATTAGTCTGTACTCTGACATACTGAGAACAGTTGAACAAATATGATTCTATCCATTTAAGTGTTAGTGTGGAGAAGTTAATTCTGGATAGCTTAGATCTGAGTTTGTTGTGATTAACAGTGGCAAAGGCCTTCTTTAAGTCGAGAAACACTGCTCCTACAACACCACCTCTATCCATTTTGGATTTGATTTGTTCTGTGAAGAAACAGTTGGCTGAGTATTTGGCCCTAAAGCCAAATTGCATTGGATGCAGAGAAAAAGCACTGTTATTCAGATGATTAATCATTTGTTCAGCTACACGTTTTTCAATGACTTTTGATACTGTAGGAAGGATACTAATTGGCCTGTAGTTATTGGTAGACATTGGGTGTCCACCTTTAAAGATTGGGATAACTACAGCCGGCTTCCAGACATTTGGAAACATTCCTTGACAGAAAGAGAGGTTGATGATATTGGCAATAGGAAAAGAAAGAGTTGTACTGAGGTCTTTGAGCATAACTGCATCCATACCAAATATATCCTTTGTAGGGCTGTCAAGTTAATAACGCGTTAACGCAAAACAAAATTAACGCCACTAATTATTTTAACGCGATTAACACATGTGCATTTTTTTTCCTCGGCCGCCCCGGAGTTTCAGAGCGCATCGAGTTTAAAATACCATCTACAAGCTGATGCTGACAGCCCCGCTCCTGCCGCCCGCTTGTGGCAGACCACACTTCCACGCTCACCGGCAGGCACCGACTGGCCATCGGGAGGACCGGGAGGGTGTGTGTACGTGTGGTCCGAGTGAGCGAGGGAGAGACCTTACGTGCATTGTTGTTGTTAGCATCTGGTGCTAACTAGCTGCGCTAACGGATATAAAGAGCTGTTTCAATGAAAACAGAGGAGAGCTCTATCCACACAACTGCGCCGAGCACTTGACTTGATGCAGGAAGCAGACAGCGGGACATTGTACGAGAAGTCAGCACACTCAGCACGGATAGTGCAACATGACTGCAGCGTCCAGGCAGCTCCCGTTCGAGCATATGCCTTCAGTTGCACATAGCTCCAACGATCCCACACACACACACACACACACACACACACACACACACACACACACCACACACACACACACACACACACACACACCATTTGTATTGTATGAGAGAGGTTCCAGGTTGAATTGAGGCGAATATTTGTAATGTTCAGAGGTTGTTGTGTTTGTCACTACCCGATCCGTCCCCCTGCCCGATCGGTACTGCGCATGTGCGAGATGGTCCGGAAGTCCGGACGGCAACACAAGATGGACACTTTTAGCAAAGCTCAAAAAGAAAAACCGAGAGAGATGAGTTATTGTTATTACAATGTGACTTCACTATTATTTAACAACTCTTTTTATTGGGTTCTTTTATTTGGGGATACGTACATTGTCAGAATGAGTGAGAAATGGATTTAACTTCTGTTAGACAGCTATCATACTGAATACATATTTACTGTGAATGTGTGCAAACATGTATGGCATATGGCTGTCTAACAGAAGTTAAATTCATTTCTCACTTATTCTGACAATGTACTTAACCCCAAATAAAATAACCCAATAAAAAGAGTTGTTAAATAATAGTGAAGTCACGTTGTCATTACAATCTCTCTCTGTTTTTCTTTTTGAGCTTTGCTAAAAGCCACTGTGTCAACTGTCCATCTTGTGTTGCCGTCCGGAGTTGTCCAATATGGCGGACCATCTCGCACATGCGCAGTACCGATCGGGCAGGGGGACGGATCGGGTAGTGACAGCAGGGAAATTAGTTCTAAGAGCAATGGGACGTCCTTTCCTCTGGAGCGTCACGTGAAGCGACGTCCGTTTGTGATGACGCCGCACCGCTGTTCGTCTGACAGCAGCTCTGTCCCCGTTGTTTCCACACACACCCCCGCCACATATTTACTGACACACACATTTGTATCATCTGTTGTAGACCCCAATAAATAAAATCAAATAAGAACTCATTCTCAAAAAAGATAAATGCCATTCTTAAAATATATAAACGAACATTAATATTGATTAGAGTGCACAATAGAAATAAAATAATTGAGAGAAGAAAAAGAGATGTTATCTGTCAAAACCCAGTTAGATTAACATTCATTGGACTGCACACTTTGTGTGTTTGTGTGGATATGCAGCACATTTTAATAGCACTTAATGACTGACTGAATGGAAATGACAATAAATGAAAATGTAAAATGAAAAAAGCGATCATGAATAAAATGATTTTTGACCACTTTGTTGTTCAGATATATCTAATGTTTGTAACTAAATGAAACATGAAATGAAACAAAACACGGTATAAACTGAGGATTGACTCGTGAGGTTCATGTGTTTTCTTCACTCCGCTGGGAAACTGCTCTCATGTCAAGAAGCATCAGATCAGTGCATGCGCTGCATCGTCCAATCAGTGAGCGATACACAGTAAGGGGGCGGGGCGAGTGTCAGAGGATTTCATCGGAGGATGGTCTGCTGGTTCCTCGATTATAGCTCCTCCGCAGACAAATCAACTTCCGGTGAGACCGAAAAAATAAGAGAAGTGAGAAGGGCCCTAAGTCTCGAGGAGGGGAGTCGAGGAAGGGAGTGGAGGAGGGGAAATGTAAGAATTGAGAAGCCTCTAGAGCCGTAACCGTATAGCAGATCCAGAGATCCAGGCTCGTCATGCACGAGCATAGCCGCGGGAACTGGGAAGTCATTTTACTTAGGGGGTGCGGACAAAAGTGGGGAGAGATTTCAAAAACAGTAACATGAAGTTACACTGAACAAAAATATAAATGCAACACTTTTGTTTTTGCTCCCATTTTTCATGAGATGAACTCAAAGATCTAAAACATTTTCTTTATATTCAAAATAACCATTTCTCTCAAATATTGTTCACAAATCTGAAAAGATCTGTGATCGTGAGCACTTCTCCTTTGCCGAGATAATGCATTCCACCTCACAGGTGTGGCATATGAAGATGCTGATTAGACAGCATGATTATTGCACAGGTGTGCCTTAGGCTGGCCACAATAAAAGGCCACTCTGAAACGTGCAGTTTTGCTTTATTGGGGGGGTCTGGGGGGGTCCGAAAACCAGTCAACCATAGAGTTGATCAGGTTGTTGACTGTGGCCTGTGGAATGTTGGTCCACTCCTCTTCAATGGCTGTGCCAAGTTGCTGGATATTGGCAGGAACTGGAACACGCTGTCGTATACGCCGATCCAGAGCATCCCAAACATGCTCAATGGGTGACATGTCCGGTGAGTATGCTGGCCATGCAAGAACTGGGATGTTTTCAGCCTCCAGGAATTGTGTACAGATCCTTGCAACATGGGGCCGTGCATTATCACGCTGCAACATGAGGTGATGGTCGTGGATGAATGGCACAACAATGGGCCTCAGGATCTCGTCACGGTATCTCTGTGCATTCACAATGCCATCAATAAAATGCACCTGTGTTCGTCGTCCATAACATACGCCTGCCCATACCATAACCCCACCAGCACCATGGGCCACTCGATTCACAACATTGACATCAGAAAACCGCTCACCCACACGACGCCACACACACTGTCTGCCATCTGCCCTGAACAGTGAAAACCGGGATTCATCCGTGAAGAGAACGCCTCTCCAACGTGCCAGACGCCATCGAATGTGAGCATTTGCCCACTCAAGTCGGTTACGACGATGAACCGGAGTCAGGTCGAGACCCCGATGAGGACGACGAGCATGCAGGTGAGCTTCCCTGAGACGGTTTCTGACAGTTTGTGCAGAAAGTCTTTGGTTATGCAAACCCATTGTTGCAGCAGCTGTCCGAGTGGCTGGTCTCAGACCATCTTGGAGGTGAACATGCTGGATGTGGAGGTCCTGGGCTGGTGTGGTTACACGTGGTCTGCAGTTGTGAGGCCACCATTGACCTGAAAGACGCATACTTTCATGTGGAAATGGCTCCGGAGCACAGAAAGTGTCTGCGTTTTGCCTTCCAGGGGATAGCCTATGAGTACAACAGATTACCATTCGGCTACTCCCTATCCCCATGCACGTTCAGTACATTTGTGGCCACTGCGCTTAAACCGCTGAGTTTTTCTTTTACCCAGACGACCTCATAGTCATGGCCGGGTCCAGGGAACAGGCAATGCTTTGCACAGCACAATTGATCACACACCTAACCAGATTAGGCTTTGCGATCAATTGAGAAAAGAGCACCCCCATACCTCACCAACAGGCGTTGTACTTCTCCGGGCGGTTCACAGGCTGCGACAGGGGGCGACAGAGACAGTTTTAACTGTCATGCAGACTTTGAGTCTCATGACGGCTGCTCCCATTGTGGTCCCGCAGGGGTTACTGCATATGCGCCGCCTGCAGAGGTGGTTCTCCAGCCTGCGTTTGGATCCCAAGAGGCACAAACGGCGGCTGGAGGGCAACCTCCGGTTCTGGGGTCTCCGGGGCACCCCCGGAGGGGGTCTCTACTGGGACGGGTAACCTCCTACATCACAGTGTTCACGGGAACAGGATGGGAAGGGACCTGCCTGAAGAGGGCTATAGGTGGGTGCTGGTCTCTAACAGAAACACGACACAGCAACCTCCTAGAGCAGGGGTCGGCAACTGGCGGACCGCGGTCCGGATCCGGCGCCTCCCGCTTTTTTATCGCTGATTTGGGTGACTTGTGCAATTCGTGGAGAACCGAAGAGTTTTCGTTTTGGGGGTGAGGGGTGGGGAGTCCGTCCGTCAGTCCGACTGACTGACAACTTCTCACTTCAAAAAAGAAGAAGAAATCTAGACCGCAAAAATAATTAAACAAGCGAGTACCTGTATTTCCTGGCGCCGGTTCCTTGAACACAACACGAGTGTAACGTGTCTTCACGCGGTATGTCTCGTCTGAAAGGAGTGCTGACAGAGAGCACCGGAACGCCGCTCCAGCCCTTAAAATATTGCAGTACCCAAGGAGCCGTACACATGCCGCAGTGTTTGCGTGGCTGTATCTTTAGTTGTAAGCACAGTGGCGATCTGTTGTTATTAGCATCTGGTTAGCTAGCTATGCTAACGAATTTAAAGAGCTTTTCTACAACCAGGTGGAAGAGAGCTCTCTCCTGAGAGGCTCAAATAACCTCAGCTCAGTGAGGTTAAGGCACACCTTGATATGATCATTATAGTTATTAATGAGTTTAAATGAAAAACAGGTATAAAATACTATATGACAGTCACAAAAAAGTTGTTAAAAATAACAAGAATAGAGTTTAAAAGGGGAGTGATTTGTAAAATATCCAAAAAGAAAAATCTGCTTACAGTTCTGTTTCATATGGATGTTGAGAGATGTATCCATAGATCTCTTCATGTTGCTCTCAAAGTGCACCAGATTGATGCTCTTAACTTCAATATTTAATATTCCCAGGGGAGCATGCCCCCAGACCCCCCTAGAGGAGATTAGGTCCCCCCCACACTTAAATCATGTTCACATGGTCCAGGATAGAAAACTAAATACATTTGCACACATCTTGTGTCCATATCTTTCTGTGTTGGTGGTCACGCCACACCGTGCACATGCATGCATGCGTGAGTCATGGGGAGATATCTGGATTTAGAGGTTGCTTTTTCTTTGCACAGCATGAAAGAAAGGCCAAATTAATGGGCTGTGATTTTAGTTTTTTTAAGCAGAGGTTGAATTCAATAATTTGTACGACCCTCGTAGGATGTTGTAAAAATTGAAAGGAAAAAGGTTCCCCACCCCTGCTGTAAATAATAATAAAAACCCTTTTATAACATCTCTGTCTCCTAGTCTGTCTTCAGCCCAGATTTACAAACTCCTGGCAGGACAAGCTCAAGCTCAATTCTCACACTGAATTAAACAAAGTGAGTGATGGAGGGAAAGAAAGAGAAACTTTGATACTGTTCAATTGTTATGATGTGTAAAGACTGATATTGTTCTATAATCGTCTGCAACTGTTAAGTCATGATGTGAAACTAAAGCCGGTCAGGGACAGTGAGGTGGAACGGTGTGCTGGACGACAGTGCGTGCATACATCGAGGCTCCGTGAGATGCGCACGCATTCAGGTAGGCCCGCCCCGGGGCCGGCAACGTCTATAGAAATCTCAGTAGGTGAATGCTTGCATGATAAGGTAGTACCCATAGAATCCAGTAGAGGGCTCCGCCTGTGCTAATATAACACGGGTTACAGTACGTAACCCGGCGTTTTTCAAATGTACACCATTCGCAGCCCCGCCTCCAGCACCCCTACTTCCCGCGGCTATTGTGCAGGAGTCAACAGCAGACTCAGCGATTCGCAAATCTGACTCACTGTGCAAAACATAGCAGACTCGCCAAATCGCAAAATAATCCTTTTTTTTTAATTGATATGCAAAGCTGAGAATGTGTTTAGAGTTTTGGAGATTTGAGCTGAGGTTTTGCTCTTTGAGTGTCTGTTTAGATAATGTGTTAGCAACTGAAAAAAACTGTAGGTCAGTTGTCAATTTGTTTGTTGTTATATTGTTCACAGTTGTTGAAAATAAATTAATGAATTCAATCAATTTATTTTACCTGTGGTGTGTGAAAACTATATCAAAGCATTGTTATTTATAAGCCACCCTTCAGGGTGACTTGGACATTATATTGAAATATTAACATTGCATTTACATGTCCCACATTGTCCCACACACACATACTCTCTGTCCCACTTGTGGCTTGTTGGCACCCTAGTTGTGATTGGTTTACCACATACAGATGTCCCGCCCCTTATCACATACAATGTGTTATACAATGTGAGTGCTAGCCAATAGATTAAACTATAGAACGCACTACAGGAGAGAGAAAAATGGGCTCTTTAACTTCACCAGAACATTTCTATGGAGGTTTTCTGGAAGACAGTGGACACCAGCTGTCTGGCCACTTCCTGCTCAGCAGCCAGGACTCTGGAGCTCCTCTTCACCGTCACACTACCAAATGTGTTGCATATCAGATACACAGAAGTCATTTGCCTTAAATGTAAAGGTGCTTGAAATCTGTCCAAAGGGAGGGGGAACACACAGATCAATAGAACATGAGCTCCCACAGTCATAATGTTCCCACTCAACCCGAAATACACTTTCTATACTCTGTTGTGAAAATGGTGATAAATGATACAAATTATAAATACATTATTACAATCTAAAAGCAATCTTTATAAAGTAATTCACATCCCCAAATACTAGATGCAGTGTGTGAAATTAATATGTATAATGTTCATTATAGGAGATGTGCCGTGCCTGCACTACAATACACAAATAATTCACCCGGGTTAAGTGTTTACAATGTGTATGGCCTTTGCCAGTCTCCACCTTAACTGTATACAATGCTTTCAAACGGTGTATGTGTTACATGACATAATATAAAAAAGTAAAGCTCTTTAGGAACGTTGTTAGACCCATTTCCCCTTACCTTCATAACTTGAAAGCAGCATTTCAGTCAGCCTGCAGACTTTCAAATGTTACCTCAGCAACTTCCTTACATTAGGATTAAACAACAAAATAGAATAAATGTTATTGCCCATGACCATTTATTAAATGTTAACATATGTTATCTGTTTACACAGTACCACCAAAAATCATCAACCTGTCAAAAGATATTGTGGTAAATGAAGGCTCCAACGTCACCCTGATGTGCCAAGCCAGCGGGAAACCAGAGCCCTCCATCAGCTGGAAGCTCATCTCGTCCTCAGGTAACTTCTCCTTATATGCCTCAGAACCGTTTCTGCTGCATTCACGTGTTCCTCTCCCCCTTCCTGCTGCCTCTCTCTCCCCTTCCTGCTGCCTCTCTCTCCGTCCTTCCTGCTGCCTCTCTCTCCGTCCTTCCTGCTGCCTCTCTCTCCCCTTCCTGCTGCCTCTCTCTCCGTCCTTCCTGCTGCCTCTCTCTCCCCTTCCTGCTGCCTCTCTCTCCGTCCTTCCTGCTGCCTCTCTCTCCCCTTCCTGCTGCCTCTCTCTCCGTCCTTCCTGCTGCCTCTCTCTCCCCTTCCTGCTGCCTCTCTCTCCGTCCTTCCTGCTGCCTCTCTCTCCCCTTCCTGCTGCCTCTCTCTCCATCCTTCCTGCTGCCTCTCTCTCCGTCCTTCCTGCTGCCTCTCTCTCCGTCCTTCCTGCTGCCTCTCTCCCCTTCCTGCTGCCTCTCTCTCCGTCCTTCCTGCTGCCTCTCTCTCCCCTTCCTGCTGCCTCTCTCTCCGTCCTTCCTGCTGCCTCTCTCTCCCCTTCCTGCTGCCTCTCTCTCCGTCCTTCCTGCTGCCTCTCTCTCCCCTTCCTGCTGCCTCTCTCTCCGTCCTTCCTGTTGCCTCTCTCTCCCCTTCCTGCTGCCTCTCTCTCCATCCTTCCTGCTGCCTCTCTCTCCGTCCTTCCTGCTGCCTCTCTCTCCGTCCTTCCTGCTGCCTCTCTCACCCCTTCCTGCTGCCTCTCTCTCCATCATTCCTGCTGCCTCTCTCTCCCCCCTTCCTGCTGCCTCTCTCTCCCCCCTTCCTGCTGCCTCTCTCTCCGTCCTTCCTGCTGCCTCTCTCACCCCCCTTCCTGCTGCCTCTCTCCGTCCTCACCCCTCTGTGTTTATTGCTCCATCTTTGACTTTGTTTGACCCCTGGTAGACGTCTCGCTTCACTGATTACCCATCATTACCTGTTTTCAAATCATCATTACAACGTAATTGTTTGCAGGAAAGTAAACTAACCCTGTTGTTGTTGGACTAACTCATTAGGATAATAGGATGAATGTAAATGTTCTGGAGGCTCTTTGAATGATGGGATTAAAGCAGAGCACAGTGTGGAGCATACTGCATTTACAGGCATCATTGGTCATTGTGTCCAACATTGAGATAACAGCATTGTTCATGCTCAATGGCATTTATGCCATTATTCCTTACTGAAGAACAAAGGACACAAAGTGTCTGTATCCCATTGCTTCACTTAATCAGGCAAGATGTTTGCATTCATAAGGAGCTACATTTAAAATGCAGAGCTTTTGTGTTTCCATCTGTGCTGTCCTTTGTGTTGGAGCGGGAATCTGGGAATTGAAATGTTAATATGACACAAGTGTGACTGACCTGTCTGTAAGGAGATAAGCAGGGAGAGAGGACATTGACTGGCTCCTATTAATGAAATGATACATGCTTGTGCATACATTACTGAGCATGTTGGGTAGCAGTGACTGTTGATGGACACCATTGTTCTTTTGTTTTAAACAGAGAAAGCTTTTTCTTATACCAGACACATTATTTGGGATAATAATTGTATTGTAGGTTAGATGAAAGCAATAATATTAAGTAGATTTGTATTTAAACCTACAGTAATATTATTGCTTTCAAATAACCTGATTCAATCATGTGTAATTTCTATAATACATTTCATTAAAGTCAACGTTTCAGTTTTTTCAGTGTGGAGACTTTGACATCAGCATTAACGAGATGTTGTTTAGTTTGGATTATCTTCTTGTTGAGTTGTGTTGATATATTATTTAGATTTGGAGCCCATGTGCTCTTCATCTGTGCAGCATTTAGCAGAATGTCCCAGCCTCCAGAGGCGCGGGAAGGTATTTTGAGTGGGGGTGCTGAGGTGCTGGACTCCAGTGAACACTATTACGGGCACTATAGAGCACGCACAAAAGCACTCCCCACACAGTACACCCGCGACTGTTACAATGAAGGCTCGATAATCAGCTCACAGCATATAGGCAGGGGTAAAGTGCTTTAGCTCACCTGAGCCTCAGTCTGAGAGGAGAGCTCTCCTCCAGCTTGTTGTGGAACAAACAGCTCCTTATGTCCGTTAGTGCAGCTAGCTAACCAGATGCTAACAACACAGTCTCTCTCTCTCTCTCTCTCTCTCTCTCTCTCTCTCTCTCTCTCTCTCTCTCTCTCTCTCTCTCTCTCTCTCTCTCTCTCTCTCCAGTGATGTACCTGAACGCGTTCATATTTTGGGCGAACGTGAACTGAACGTACTGCATTTCCGCTAGATGAACGTAATTGAGAACGCGTTCATTCTCAGCGCTGTATAACGGCGTTCAAAAGTGCGTTCATTCTCAGCACTGTATTATAACGGCGTTCAAAAGTGTGCCAGATTTCATATGCCTTTCAGCCGAAACCCAGTTAAAACACACCGTAAACAGGCTTCAAAATAATGCGGAAAACCGTCCGGAAACGGCCCGCGAGACAATTTGGTACGGCCCTCGAGGTAATTTATAAACACACGCAAAAAATAAAAAAATGAAAGAAATCTAGACCGCAAAAAAATTAAACAAGCTAGTGCCTGTTTTTCCTGGCCTGTCAGGGTCCTTGAACACAACACGAGCCTAACGTGTCATCACGTGGTATATGTCTCGACTGACAGCAGGGGTGCAGTTCTGACGGAGAGCACCAGAACGCCACTCCAGCACTTCAGAAATTGCAGTACCGATAAGTCCATACACATGCCGCAGTTTCTGCGTGTCTGTGTCTTTAGCTGAAAGCCCAGTGGCGATCTGCCCATCTGTCATACAGATCAGACAGTCAATAACTGTCTTATCATTAGCATCTGGTTAGCTAGCTATGCTAACGAATATAAGAAACTTTTTCTACAACCAGTGAGGTAAAGGCACATCTTTATATGATCATTATAGCTATACAAAAAACAAGAGATTACAGTAAACAGGTATAAAATACTATATGACAGTTATTAATAAAGAAGAATACAGTTTGAAAGGGGAGTGATTTGTCAAATATCCATAAATTAAAAGAAAATCTGCTTACAGTGTGTTTGGGAGAGATGTGTCCATAGATCTCCTAATGTTTCTCTCATAGTGCAAACAATCTTGCCAGGGGAGCATGCCCCCCGGACCCCCCTAGAGGAGGTTAGGTCCCCCCCACTTAAATCATGTTCACATGGATAGGAAACTAAATACATTTGCACACATCTTGTGTCCATATCTTTCTGTGTTGGTGGTCACGCCACACCCTGCACGTGCATGCATACGCGAGTCATGGTGAGATATCTGGATTCAGAGGTTGCTTTTTCTTTGCACAGCATGAAATGAATGGGCTGTGATTTTTGTTTTTTTAAGCAGAGGTCAATAACTTGTACGGCCCTCTGAGGATATTGTAAACATTGAAATGGCCCATTAACATCGTACAGGAGACAAATAATAGCTTGCAGCAACGTATTGAAAAAATAACTATGAACTATAAATTAGTTCATTTTTGAAACCATGAACTTTAGTTCAACATTTTGAATTATGAACTATGAACTGAACTATTTCATTTTAAAATGTGTGAACTGTGAACTGAACTAGTTCATGTAGAAAGTGAACTTTCCCCCCCCACTCTCTCTCTCTCTCTCTCTCTCTCTCTCTCTCTCTCTCTCTCTCTCTCTCTCTCTCTCTCTCTCTCTCTCTCTCTCTCTCTCTCTCTCTCTCTCTCTCTCTCTCTCTCTCTCTCTCTACTATACTGTGTAAAAACACCCCAACAATATTACAAGAAATATACTGCATAAAACAAACTATATACTTTATGTGATCTAAAATATTGATGTTTCTACAACACCCAGTTGTCCTTGTGTATTTTGTGAATAAAGCGCCATGGTTAATGGCTCATGGTTAAATCCTGTAATGGAACAAATGGGGAAATTGGGCAACGCCCTCTAGCAATTTGGCAACACCCCCAGCCACTGGCATCCGCTGGGCTGTTGACTGGGACTGTTTAAAGAAACAATATATATAATATAGTGACTCTGTAATGTGATAACATTGCAAAATGTAATCGTTTTTTTAGAAAGATTTCTTGGTAGATGACAGACCTAAAGATTATTCCACAGCATTAATGATCCTTTTAAACCCCCAAGTAGAACCAAGACATAATTGCATTTATTGCCATCACAAAAGGTGACTTTTCACCAGCACTTAAAACTAGGTTATTCTTGCCTAATAAGGAAAAGTTGCCCGTTAAATCAGAAGATGTCTATCCCATTTCAATATGATCATGATGTGAATGAGACTGGTCTCGCAGTCTCCTCACCCTTTAGTAATTCTTACTCCTAATTAGCCAATTGGTGAGCTCGTGAGTAGCAGAGGGGGGGTGACCTGACAGGATTGACTGCTGGGCCAGAGGGGGGTGACGTGTTTCTGAGGCGTGGGACTGAAGCACTCAACCGTCTCTGGCAACTATTGCTGTGAAATCTCATTAACCTGATCCAACAGCTCGTCTCACTGCTGCTTTAACTTCCTGACTCCGGTGAGAACAGCAGAGCTGTTTCCTTTTCAGACCCCCTAAAGGTGCCATCTATTATAATTGGCTGTAAATAAATTTTGACGTGGGAGGAGATTGAGGAAGCTGAGTCATGCATTGAGATGATCTCTTGTATGTATGTATCTTTATATATTTTGTGTGGAGTTTGCCTGTTCTCCAAAGACATGCATGTTAGGTCAATTGGTGACTTTAAACTGCCAGAAGTGGGAATGTGAGTCAGACCCGGCACCAGAACAAATCTACAGAGAGGGCATATGATTTTCATGCGAGGGCACACAAAACCGTCATGTACCGCGGCGAGTGTCGATGCCAGAGATATTCTTTTGGGGGTGCTGTGTGAGGCAGCTCAAACATGTAGGGTTTTGTAAGGTGGAGTTTTTTTTGCTAAACCTCTCTAAAAAGGTCAAATGTCACTTGTTTTGCATCAATCTTGATACAGGGTACTTATTATATGTTGTACTTTGGATTCCTAAAGCTTTAAGTCTACCTTACCATCATCCAAGGGTAGCTTTCACTATAAGTAAAAAAGAGTTTTTGGACGGACACTATAATTTACAGTTTTTTACCATGTTCAATCTGAATTTTCTTTAAAACAAACATCTAAATTGATTCTGACTTTTCTACATCCAACTCCCAGGTTTATCATTACTTTGAGAAAAAAGATTATTAGTTTAACCCTTTTAGAAGATATGGTCATTTGTTCTGGGAATGTCATTTTCGAGCCTGAGTCCTGAAAAACAGGCTCATGGTTTAACAGGTTAAGCTACCGGCGCTACAGTGGAATATTCTACTGCAACACTCCCCACATACACAGTACGGCGCCGGGGCTGATGTGAGTGTTCGTCTCCCTGCATCATTCAGGGAGTACAGGTATACACTGCAGTACAGGAGAGGCAACATAACGTTTAACTTAACATCTCTGTCTCCTATTGATCTGAGTATTAATACAGGAAGACTCCATCTTCATGGTGTGTTTTCCTAAGCAGCACAGGCGTGTGCGTGTGTGTGTGTGTGTGTGTGTGTGTGTGTGTGTGTGTGTGTGTGTGTGTGAGCGTATGTGTGTATGTGTGTGAGCATGTGAGCGCGTGTGTGTGTGTTGCTGGGATTGTGCAGCTTTTGGCTACACTTCCATCAAGCCAGACCTTTTTTGTGCAACAACAACCTGATTGAGAATCATTATGTTAATCAGAGCATGTTCAGAGCTGTAGGCCCAATCAGAGACATTCTTTATGCTATGCTCATCTCAGCACTCTTCATGATCAAAATGTATGCAGTGACTGTTTGCTTATGTTTATTATGTATCTGTTGAAAGTCCATATCTGAGGAAGTGCATTGAAATTCAGAGTGAGGATGCTTTTTGCAGGCACCGAGAAAACTACAATTCAGGGATGTCCATAGGCTTTCAGTTTAGTGTGGGATGAAATGTAAATAGCCTAGCGTTAGCTTGAGACGCTGTCGTTGTGATTCTCCTCATGCAAGATAAAAGACAACATTGCTTTTCCAATGTGTTGTGGTTGTTTTTCTCTCAGATTGTTAACTGTCAATGTGCTGAGCTCTAGCTGTTATATGTTGCGTTGCCACTTTTCTATCAGTTTAATCTCCAGTATTCAACCGAGGGCCAACTAAACAAGAATACACAGAGTGCCAGTGCATTGTTGTCCGCCTGCCTCAGAGAGAGCAGCAGAGCAGGAAATGTCCTGCTTCCTGCTGCAGTCCAAACTTCTGCTCCAGTATCTCCCTGCTGCAGAGCAACTCTCAGCCCGGGGCCATTCAGTGTGAGCCCAGATATTTCAAGTACTCTGGGGTGTTCAAACGAGTGAATTAAATAAATAAAGGTCCTGTGTGTGTGAGCGTGTGTGTGTGTGTGTGGGGGGGTGTGTACGTGTGTGTGTGTGTGTGTGTGTGTGTGTGTGTGTGTGTGTGTGTGTGTGTGCATAAAGATTGATGATTTCAGGTTGGGTGTCGCGGCTCTCACACAGCCGTGACCCGGCTCCCCCTCACCTTTGATAGATAGATGGCTTTAGGGGCTTGAGGCGGATCAGAAGTGATCCTCGGTATCTCCCACAGACACACACCCTGACTGCAGAGTTTGTCGGCCAGACGGCTAGACGACGCCCTGTTGCAATAAGGCGGCCGAAATGCACATGATTGAATTTGGCCTTGGAGCAATGAAAGTTTTCCAGATTTGCAGACGCCTGGATGCCTGGAAAGATTCATTTGAAGTTGGAGTTAATGGAATTGGTAGTCATAGTAGATTGTTCTCTCTTCGACCCCTTTGAAGGTGAAATACTGTTATATCAGTACCATATCAATGCATTTCAGATGTTAGATGCATTTCGGCAGCGGCTTAGCTTTAGAAATATTCTTGTTGAAAAGTTATTTTATTCATTTGTTTTTTTGTTTTAGTGACCTTCATCATGCATTGTTCACTTCTATCTTCTAAATGTTGAGGCTACAGCTGCCTCCATCGTTGATGTTGTTCAGCTTCTATTGGAGTATTAACACAGAATACACTGTTCAGTGGCGTTTCTATATGTACAAAAGTGGTGGGACACAAAAAACTTAGATGTCTATATATAAGCTTCTGCAGTGAGGTTCATGCCTGGTGAGGCACTGACTCTTCAGGTTTACAAATAGGCCTATTATATTGTACCTAAATCAAAATATAATATTTGTAAACCTGAAGAGTCAGAAGCTTTTTTAGTCTGATGCCTCGATTAATTTTAAACAGACAGTTCAACAAAAGGATACCCAAACAATGTAATGTAATCATTTAAATATTGAATTGTTCTCTCTTAGTAAGATCCCATTTTCAATAAAATGGTGGTCTTACCTTGACTTGAAGATGAAGTCCATTTGCCTATCCTTCTGGACAAAAATCTCTATTACTTTTTTGTAAAAGTCCTCCTTCTCTTCTTGTAGTTTCAAAAGTCTATCATAAATCTAAATGATGGATTTATGATTCGAAAATCATAAAAGTAGGGTAGACATGGTACGTTTCCCACAGATCTTATTTCGAGCTATTTTCTAAAATCCATATGGAGATTTTAGAAATCTCATTCCCTCAACTTTTTTGTGGAGGGAAACAATGCGCAGCTTACTTCCTGGTTTTAGTACGCACCTCTCTCGTCTCCTCTTCACACACCACACTTTTCGCGGCCCACATACTTACAGCCAATCAGCTCTGAATGATGTGAGATGACGTATGGTAGGGATGGCAGCTCACTGTCCCAAAGGTCATTATTTTTTTGCCACACACATTAAATAGGAAAATACTCTGAGCATGCGACAGTGAGAGGGAGGGGCATGATGGGGTTTTGTCCCACATGGCTCTAAACCAGTGCTTCTCAAACTTTTTTCAGTAATGTACCCCCTTTGAAACATTTCCTCAGCCAAGGACCCCTGACCGATCCCGAAAATGTTTGATCGAAAAAGCCTATATACATAATTACAATATAGTGATGTTCCCTCAGTGTGTGATGTATTAACTCCTTCGTGGTATGCATTACAACAAACTAAGGATATTTTCATTTTATGCATGAAAAAAAATAACATATCACTTTTATAAAACAGATGTTTCCAAGGAGGTTTTCAATTTAAGTCATATGTTATTGTGAAAAACAATATAATACAATACACACATTTGACATGTTTATATGCGGACCCCCTTGGTGTTTCTAGGAATGTTTTATATACAATTGTGTTTTCTATTTAACTTATTTGACTAAGATTATTTATTTAATTAACCTTTTTTTTTATCTCACGTACCCCATGCAGTACCCCAAAGTACCCCCAGGGGTCCGCGTACCCCCATTTGAGAATCACTGCTCTAAACAGCTCAATAGGCACACAGACTAAAACAGCAATGTACAGACAAATCAGATGATTAAACATGATCTTCAAATATATTTTTTATATATATATTTTTTTAATTTTGCATTTTTTAGTAATCATTATTATTTCTGCTGACACTAGGTGGGGCTGTGCCTGCCCCTAATGACCAGTCGCCACAGTCTGTTCACCTGTATGGCTGCAACACACACACATAGTGCTCACACCACTGCACAATAACTGGCTCTGAGGACACAGTCAGATTGCACCTGTTTATAAACTAGTGACCATGATGCTGTTATCATTTCCGAAAAACAAATGTGGCTGCGTCATGGATGTAAAAATAAAACATTGCTGTCCCAAAATTAACAACTCTCAAATAGTAGTACATCTACTAAAAACAACAACAATGGTTTATCTGTCCACAAATAAATAGGTATCTCCCTCTCCCTCTCTTCTTTTCGCTTGGAGACAACTTCACTGGGGGGTGAGTGTATCGTATTTAAAACAAAAAAAACGCTAAGTATCATCAATGTACTTTGAAACTTATTTATTAACTGTATCTGTCAAATTCATATTTCGTAGGATGAACATTCCAAGGGTGGCGTTCTGACGCTGCGTTGATGCTTTCATCAGGCAGCATTGGTGTGGTTGAATATGACCACACCAAGGAAAAACAATCGACGCAAGCTGGCCACGCAAAACGAGACTCTGTATTCAACACAACTTCATATCAAAAGTTTACAGATTGCCTGATTAATTATCGGGTTCTATATTACTAGCATTGAGCTTCCATCTGAAATATTGTTTTCTTGTTGCTGTGACTGCTGCTTCTGCTCAGTATTTTACAAAATACAGTTATTTTATTATGGGATTAGTTTTGTGTCATAAAGATAAAGTAACACTTTCTCAGAATCAAGCAAAACTAAGAGTTTAAGAGAAAAAAAACTGAGTCAAGCAAAATACATTTCATTAAAAAATAAAACTATAAGTTGCAAACAAATCATTTGTGTAATCATGTAAACTATAAGTCTTTTTTCTTTGTTTTAACATATTTGTGTTTGCAGTTCTCTTTGCTTCTTTCTCAATGATCAGACTTTTGCTCTCGCTGCAGCTCTTCTTGTTTGCGCTTCTTCATTTTTGGTTTTCGATTCTGACACAAACATCCCAGGTGGGAGGGACTTTCAGGGGTGCGTCCCCATTGGCTTCTCAGTTTTTGAGTGACAGCCCACTACACCACAGATCAAACAGTGCAACTCATGCAGCAAACTCCGGAGTCCACTCGGCCACGTTCGTGTCGGGGTCTCCTGGGGAGTCTTCATGAACATATCGGACTTCTCTTATGGATTGCATTAGACTTGTGTTGTGTAGTTTATACTTTATTCCAACTTTAAATATTGTAATACCTGAACACACTGCTGCTGTTAAATAATTTCCCAATTTGGGATTGATAAAGTGTCTGTCTGTCTATTTATTTATTTTATAGATTAAAAAAACACATCTATGTATTTTCAAGCTAAAGGTGATGCACACTATAAACTGTATACTGTTCAGTGTTACATTCAGTGATGCAAACTCAGGTATGGTGAAAAAAGAGAGAACTATTCGAAGCAGAAAAAAAACAGCGTAATATACCATCTGACAAAGGCCTGCGTTATAATGCTTCAATTAACTGGCTGTTCTTTATAATATACTCAGATCAATAGGAGACAGAGATGTTAAGTTAAAATTCAAGGGTTCTTATTATTATTTACAGCAGGGGTGGGGAACCTTTTTCCTTTCAATTTTTACAACATCCTCAGAGGGTCGTACACATTATTGAACTCAACCTCTGCTTAAAAATACTAAAATCACAGCCCATTAATTTGGCCTTTCTTTCATTCTGTGCAAAGAAAAAGCAACCTCTGAATCCAGATATCTCCCCATGACTCACGCATGCATGCATGTGCACGGTGTGGCATGACCACCGCCACAGAAAGATATGGACACCAGAGTCCTGCACGGGTCTGATTTTCAAGACCCGCTCCCGCCCCGCACCTGCGACGTCCAATACCGAACCCGCCCTGCTACCCGCACATATTGCCAATTAGTTCCGCAACCCGACCCGACCCGTCGGCACAAGATCCGCAACCTGACCTGAACCCGCATAGCCTAGCCTATATATGAGCAGTGAAAACGTGCAATTATTAACACGCAGTTGCATATTTGTCTTAAAAAGCGTGGGATGTTGGTTATTTTCTCCATCTAGGAACCAAAAGCCTCCCAGACGTTTCGCTCTTGAGGAAGTGTTATTGAAAATGCTGTATTCTCCGTAGAGAGCTTCAGCTCAGCCATTTCGAATGTGGCGCGCACAGCAGCAGATTGATGCGCTGCAGAGGTTATGATTATGCGCGGTCCCGCTGGGAGAGGTCTGAGGATTTAAACATTAAACTAAATTATTATTATTTTAATATATTTATTATGCAACACCCGCGACCCGACCCGCATCATCTTTGTTTTACCCAGAACCGAACCCGGAAAAAAGCGTTTGAATAAATACCACCCGCGAATCACTTTTTTTGCGGGTCAGAGTCCTGCGGGTCAGAGTCCTGCGGGTCAGAGTCCTGCGGGTCAGAGTCCTGCATCGGGTACCCGACCCGATGCAGGACTCTGATGGATACAAGATGTGTGTAAATGTATTTAGTATCCTATCCATGTGAACATGATTTAAGTGGGGGGGGAGGCCTAACCTCCTCTAGGTGGGTCCGGGGGCATGCTCCCCCGGGAATATTTTAATTTTAAATATTGAAGTTAAAAGCATCAATCTGGTGCACTTTGAGAGCAACATTAAGAGATATATGGATACATCTCTCAACACCCATTTGAAACAGAACTGTAAACAGATTCTTCTTTTTGGATATTGTACCAATCACTCCCCTTTTAAACTTTATTCTTGTTATTTTTAACAACTTTTTTTGTTACTGTCATATAGTATTTTAAACCTGTTTTTCATTTAGTCTCTAATGTCTCATTAATAACTATAATGATCATATCAAGGTGTGCCTTAACCTCACTGAGCTGAGGTTATTTGAGCCTCTCATGAGAGAGCTCTCTTCCACCTGGTTGTAGAAAAGCTCTTTAAATTCGTTAGCATAGCTAGCTAACCAGATGCTAACAACAACAGATCGCCACTGTGCTTACAACTAAAGACAAAACCACGTGTGTACGGCTCCTTATGGGTACTGCAATATCTGAAGAGCTGGAGCGGCGTTCCGGTGCTCTCCGTCAGCACTCTAGTCTACACTCCTTTCAGGCGAGACATATACCACGTGAAGACACGTTACCGCTCATGTTGTGTCCAAGGAACCTGTCCTTGGTCAGGTAAAACAGGCACTCGCTTGTTTAATTATTTTACGGTCTAGATTTCTTCTTCTTTTTTGAAGTGAGAAGTTGTCCGTCAGTCTGACCTCCCCCCAAAACGAAAACTCTTCGGTTCTCCACAAATTATACAAGTCACCCAAATCAGCGTTAAAAAAGCGGGAGGCGCAGAAAAGCGACTAATTTGCATCACTGTATATTTCAAAAGCATATATTGCTATGTTTAGGACAAACAATTAAAGACTGCTTTAATTTAACAAATTCTACAATATAAAAGTGGCAGATTTGCTTTAGGAAACAGACCAGACCTACAGTAGGCTGCATACCAACACAATTAGGAGCATGCTCACATCTTACTAAGTTGGTCTGAAGAGCTGAAGCATTCATACACAATGGATACAAACTGTGTTGTCTCAGTCTATATCCTGTGAGAAAATGATATACATTTAGCTTTACAAAATGGACATACTATTGGTAGCCTGAGGAAGATATGAATAATCAACAGATTTGAATGGAATCTCTAACATTTTCATGTAGAATAAAGACAAAAGAGTGATTATACAAATTACATTTAATGAAATTTGAACCAGAAGATGAAGTCTCAAAGAATGTTTTAAATAAAAGGACATAAAACAAAAAGGTGGATAGTAATACAATATATTATTACATGTTACTTGTTATACGCTTTTATCCAAAGCGACTTACATACTCAATACTGTGGGCAATGTCTCAGGGACACAACGACATGCAGTGGGGTTTGAACCAGTGCCCCCCCCCGAGCTCGAGTGTGCTAGAATTTGAAAATACACAGCCGGAAAAAATCTGCCACTTCCTCACAGAGCCCCTCCTCCAACACACAGGAACTCGCACATGACCAATGAGGGCACGAGATCAGTGTGTGCCCAGCTGGAAGGCTGACAGGCAGGTAGGCCGTCCAGTTACTTTAGCCGGGCCGGCTCAAATGATTGGTCGAGCTTTTTACAGTACTACGGCTTCCTGAGATGATGTTTTTCAATGGAGTTTTTGTCAAAGCACTTCAGATATTCATTGCTATCGGGATGTTAAGAGCATTCCATGGCATATAACAAAAAGTGTATCTCGAGACTGTTTCTCAAACGTACCTACCCCACCTTTAAAACAAAGCAAAAAGACTTATAGTTTCCATCATTACACAAATGATTTGTTTACAACTTATTATTTTGAAATGAAATGTATTTTGCTTGACTCAGTTTATTTTTTTCTCTTAAACTCTTAGTTTTGCTTGATTCTGAGAAAGTGTTCCTTCATCTTTATGACACAAAACGAATCCCATATTTTATTTGATTACCGTTCTGAAAATGTGCATTTTATTTCTATAAATAGGAATAAGCAAAAGAAGGGAGCAGTGATGAGAAACATCCTTTAACACGGCTACACATCTTAAACATCCTTTTACAGCGCGAACATTGACTACCACATCAAGCGTACTCATTAGTTGTAATTCCTTTTTTACACGTTGTTCACTTTTCATTTTCACCTGCTCACCTGTAGCAGCTGAAACATATATCATCACATTAACATGGTCATTTTCCTTTCGTGACCATTTTAGAGTAATTGAGTTCCCTTTTCCTTCCATGAACTGTAAGATGGATCTTACAGTACACACGGAGCTTCTCCCCCATATCTACTGCAGCCTATTATTAAACAGGGCAATGGGGGAATCTCTATAATGTATCTTATCAGAATGACTGTGAGCTCATGAGAGTATATAGATGACAACTTCACCATAAAGTTAAAATAGTTATTGTATTTTTATCTGGTATAGTGCAGATAAGATTATTAAATACTAAACAAAATTAAGGAAAGAGGATTATTTGATTTGCTCTATTTATTTATTTGTCATATTCCATGGGTGAATCATTATCATTTAAAATGCTTTTCTTTCAATAGAAACTTTTAAGGCAAGGCAAGGCAAGTTTATTTATATAGCACCTTTCAGCACCAGGCAATCCAAGGTGCTTTACACACATGAAAGACATTCAGATAAAGGCATTTAAAAACAGTAAAAGATAATAAAAGAAACATTGAAAGAAAAACAAAAAATTAAAGATATTAAGAAAAAGTACATGTATAAAAGTCACAGTGCAGTCAAAGATATGAATAGTTCAATTAAAAGCTGCGGCAAAAAGAAAAGTCTTCTTGCTGGATTTAAAAGTAGTCAGAGTTGCAGCGGACCTGCAGGTTTCTGGGAGTTTGTTCCAGATATTTGGAGCGTAATAACTGAACGCTGCTTCTCCATGTTTAGTTCTGACTCTGGGGACAGAAAGCTGACCAGTCCCTGAAGACCTGAGAGATCTGGATGGTTCATCATTTAGCAGGAGGTCAGAAATGTATTTTGGGCCTAAACCATTCAGTGCTTTATAAACCAGCAGCAGTATTTTGAAATCTATTCTTTGACACACAGGAAGCCAGTGTGAAGACTTCAGAACAGGAGTGATGTGATCCACTTTCTTAGTGTTAGTGAGGACTCGAGCAGCGGCGTTCTGAATCAGCTGCAGCTTTCTAATAGATGTGTTAGTGAGACCTGTGAAGACACCATTGCAGTAGTCGAGTCTACTGAAGATAAAAGCATGGACACGTTTTTCCAAATCCTGCTGTGACATTAGTCTTTTAATCCTAGATATATTCTTTAGGTGATAGTAGGCTGATTTAGTAACTGTTTTAATGTGACTGTTGAAACTCAGGTCAGAGTCCATGACTACACCTAGATTTATGGCTTTATCTGTTGTTTTGAACATTGCAGACTGAAGCTCAGCGCTAACTTTTATACGTTCTGCCTTGGCTCCAAAAACCATTTTGATGAACTAGTGCTGACAGTGCTTTGCAATGAAAATGTTCAACACTCAAGAGGAGTGTATTCTTCTGGAGGATTTTCTTTGTATGTGCGATTCATCCCTTCACATTCACTTATATACTGTATATGCTTCAAAGCTTTAACTTACATACTGTATCGTCTATCTGCTGCTTCTGCAGAAGTCTAACGGAGATACAAAAGGATTCGTGGTCTCAGAGATTAGCAGCAGCCATGCTTTTCTCTGTACTGTGTATGCTGAAATATTTGACGGGTCAGATCTAAAGCGTGCTGTCACAACAGATTATTTTAGCTGCTAACCTCTTTATTCTTCGCTCACAAACACAGAACCCCCAGCTACTTTATTTTTGATTCTTTCTTTCCGCTCACCCCTTTTATGTTTGTTTCGTTCAAAGAGGATGATGTATCAAAGGCACATTAAGACATTCCATATGCCAAAGGCTGATAATCAGTGGAAAGATAACCATGTATTTACCCCGCACAGCGAGGCCCATTTTCAGACTGAGCTGCAGCCGCTTGCTCCCCCTCATTGTCTTCACAGACATCTTTTAAATAAGCGTACCTTCTCAGTGTTTGTCTGAGCAACAAAAGCTTTTGTTGCCTCTTCTTGAACACATTTCACTTCAACTTCCTTTCCCTCAAGGCAACGCTGGTAACAGCATCTCCACTCACTCGCTCCCTGGTTCTGTGTGCTTTCTGTCTGTAAACAGCTCCTCTCTGCCATTCTGCTTCTATTTCCTTCTCTCCCTTTGCTGGATTCATCAATTTAAATCCTGCCTCACCATATCCCCTCGCTCTTTCTTTTTAAATGCCTATATCCCTCAAGCATCTGCTCTCTTTTTTTTGTACCTCCTCCTCCGAATTTGCTCCCATCACCCTCCACACAAATATCTTTCTCTCTGTCCATTTTCTACTCCATTTTCCTCTGTGCCCTTGAGTTTGAGGATGGCATTTCAGGGACAAAGAAAGGGTACATTATCTTCTGCAGGCCTCTCCCGAGACTTCCTGGCCCTTTTTGCTTTCTTCCCCCCCCCCACCTTCTCCTGGCTGTCCCTAATGTGCTGCCATGTCCTGTCACCTTGATGGCAGAGCACAGCACTCCTCACTAATGACTCCTTAACACAGACTGACAATCAGAAGAGTAAAGTTAAGGAGGAAGCTTCACTGAAAACACTGAAATATTGACTTTAATTAAATGTATAATGTCAACAGATTTCACATAACTTTATGAGGTTAGTTGAAAGTAATAATATTAAGCTTAACCTATTTACACTTAATATCATTGCTTTTAACTGTCCGTCTCGTCGTGGCAACAGACACTGAAAGCAAGAGCTCCGGCGGCAGGAAATGTAGGTATTGTGAGGGTGCGGGGCCGCAAGGAGATCTCATATCCCGGCGTACCCCCCCTCGATGAGAGCCTGTCAACACCTCTGCTCCCACAGGCAGCAGGCTGGGCGGAGAACCTCTGCCCCGCTGCCGCGTGACAGGGCGGCTGCAAATAAAACGGGTGTGTTGGGCGTCTCGCTGATTGCTCTTTCTCAAGATGCCCCCACCTCACCGGATCAGAGCGATTATTTGGGCGGAGCATCGGCCAAATGAATATCCTTGTCCACGGTGCGGCCGCCGCTGCTTGCTGTTTGATGTCCCTGGCTACGGAAAAGGCTCTTTGGATCGATTTCCTCGGGCACGTGGATGAGGAGAGGATGAGGAATTTCTAAAATATAGGATGAATCCTATTTTTGACGCGCCGCAGCGCAGCGCAGGCAGGAAGTGGAACCTTCATCCAACAACTGCGAGGCTGCACACACGACGCTCCGCTTCCGCAATGTTTTGAAACACGCCTGTTGGGTTATGACGCAGGAGGAGGTCGCAGCGCGGCGCAGCGCAGCGCAGCTTCCCACCGGAAGCGCAGACGCTTCCGGTGGGATCAGGGGGTAAGAGAGGCAAATCGATCATCCCAGGAGGAAATAGGTTTCCTTTCAACAGAAATTCTGGCCCTGTTGCAAAAACAGTGGGTCACGTATTGTAACCCTAGGACTATAGGCACAGGCGGAGCCCTCTTTTGGACTCTATGCTCTCAGAAAGAGAGAGAGAAAAAATAGAGGGCCACCAGAGAGTACCACAGCTTCTTAGCTGCGGCTCCACAGCTGCTGGCATGTCCCCTTTTATGGGGAATGGAAGCTCAGCTGTGTACTGACATAATGGGTGGACAGGACACTGGAACTGAGTTACTCACTCCAGTTCTGCAACGTCCCTCCTCCATTCAGGGCTGCAAAAAGTTCTACATGTAAAACAGTTTCTGGAACTGGAGTAGCCGGGCGATTGGTTCACAACCATCGACCTGAAGGACGCTAACTTTCATGTCAAAATTGCTCCAAAACACCTTCCAGGGGATAGCCTACGAGTACAACAGACTACCGTTTGGCTACTCCCTGTCCCCACGCACATTCAGTGTATGCCCCCGTCGAGAGCGAGGTGTACGCCCCCATCGAAGGAGAGGTGTACACCCCCATCGAGAAAGAGGGCAGGCTATGTGCCACTCTGTCAGAGAACAGACGGACGTCCATGCTTCAGGCAGTTTTCAGACTGTGACAGGGTGCAACGGTGACAGCCCTGACCATCATGCAGACCTTGGGTTTCATGGCGGCTGCTCACCACATGGTACCACTGGGGCTACTGCACATGCGTCGCCTACAGAGGTGGTTTGCCAGCCTTTGTTTAGATCACAAGAGGCATAAACGATGTCTGGTGACCATCCCCCCCCTTCAGTAGAGGGCAACCTCCGATACTGGGGGTCCCAAAAGCATTTGCTGAAGGGGAGGGATCTGCCTAGAGACAGCAATAGGTGGTGGCTGGCCTCTGACAGAGACCCGGCACATCATCCTTCTCGAGCTACAGGCAGTTGTTCTGGACCTACAGCCCTTCAAAACCTTACTACAGGGAAAACATGTGCTGGTGAGGATCGACAACCACACCACAGTGGCTTACATCAACAGGCAGGATGGAGTCAGCTCTGTCGCCTTGTTGAGCGCAGCGGAGAACCTGTGGTCGTGGGCCTCAGAGAATGTTGTTGTCTCTAAAGGCCCCCCACATTCCGGGACTGGAGAACAGTGGGGCCGGCCTCATGTCAAGAGGCGGGCCCCTGCCAGACGAATGGTGGTTCTCCCTGGCTCTGCAGAACAATCCACCCTTGGGGGGTGGACACGTTTGCACACGAGCCGTGGCCAAGATAGCTGCTCGACACCTTTCCAGTGCTGCGTCTCATTCCCCCACTCCTGGAGGGGGTGAGACGAGAACAGTTGTCCTTGATTCTGGAAGCCCCAGGTCGCCGCTCGGCACCGTGGTACACAGAAGTGACACAAATGATGGTGGGCTAGCCCTGGACAGTTCCTCAGTTCTGGGGGCGCTGTCTCAGGAGGCGGGTGCAATAAGGGTGTTACCCACTCTGGGTCAACCTCTCCAGGCTTGGCTCCTGAAAGGGAGAGGCTGAGAAGGAGTGGACTGTCTGACAAGGTTATTCAGACTATCCAGGCAGCAAGAGCAGGATCCACCACAGCCTGTTACAGGACGAAGGTGTTGGGATTCCTGCAGTTACTGGAACTAGTGCAGCCAGGCGATTGGTTCACAACCATCGACCTGAAGGATGTTTACTTTCATGTCGACATTTCTAGAAAGACAAAACGGGAAGAATTTGCGTTTTGCAAGAGCAGTCCCATACCTCACTGCTCGATGCAGCCCCCATCGAGAGCGAGGTGTACGCCCCATCGAGAAGGAGGGCAGGCTACGTGCCACTCTGTCAGAGAACAGACAGACATCCCTGCTTCAGGCAGACTGAACATTGGTGGGAGGAAAGGAGTCTAGAGCCTCTATCCGGTACATTGGGCTCTATTCTATCCTATCTACAGCTAATGGTGGACAAGGGGCTTGCTCATGCCACAGTCAAGATGTATGCAGCAGCCATCTCGTCCTATCATGAGGGATTTGGCGGCAGACCAGTCTTTAGCCAACCGCTTATGAAGCGTTTTTTGCAGGGGATCAGGAGACAGCGCCCAGTGGTGCATGTCTCCACCCCGCAATAAGAACTGCCATTAGTGCCTGTGGGCAGGCGGGGAGAGCCACTGGGTTCTGTGCACACTCTACACGTGGTGTGGCTGTTTCGACAGCCTTCTTCAACGGTGTGAGTGTGGAGGACATATGTACGGCGGCGTCTTGGTCAACGCCAAGCCCGTTCATAAGGTTCTATCTCTTGGACATGTCTGTCTCTTTCTCATTGTCTGTGCTTGCTGGGGCAACACAAGACTGGTGAAAATAGGGGAGCTGTGGGTCGGTAATCTGTGTCCGACCCCCTGGGACATAGTACACTTACGTTTTCCCATGCTCCTTAGGGACCTGGGAAACGTTGTGTGCAGTGTGTAGTCACTTGCGCTGGCACCTGCAGGGTGGAGCTTTGGGCTTATTCAGACCAATTAGGCTCTACCCAGCCAAGTAAGCTGCGGCCATAATTCTCCACGGTCACAACCGGGTGATAGGAAGTTGGGGTGCGATGGCTGTTAACCAAGGCCCGGTCAGGGGCAGTATGGTGGGTCGATGTTGAGGGATGACAGGGCATTTATCCATCGGGGTTACACCCACTGTACCCAAAGAGTCCAGTAGAGGGCGGAGCCTGTGTGAGATACAATGGGGGGTTACGTATTGTAACCCTGGTTCTATAAGCATATATATTTATATATAATGTGAGCGTGCGCGCGCATTCAGGTAGGCTCGTCCGGATTGGCCGGCTATGTTTATACTACTTCAGTGTGTGAACGCTCGCGTATCAATGATGAGATACGCCTCTACTGTACCCATAGAGTACAGTAGAGGGCTCCGCCTGTGTTTATAGGGCTAGGGTTATAATACGTAACCCCCCATTTTTTCTATATGTTCTTCTAGAATGCATATCAGTGTTTTCTTATCTGTACTCTATCAGCAGGACAACCTAGGGAGTGTGCCTCCAAACAGTTGTAACACCTCACAAATATATGGAATGGGTTATATTAAGGTACCCGATATGGCAAAAATAAATGTTTGATATTCAGAGTGGGCTCTAATGCCACTTAGGGGTGCAACAACTAATCGACTTAATCGATTAAAATCGATTACCAAATTAGTTGCCAACTAATTTAGTCGTCGATTCGTTGGTGACGTCATCACGTGTGTTTTACGCGCCATTAATCTTCAACGTTATTGGTCTTTTTATCGGTACATGAGTCCATGAGTAACGTTTCCACGTCAGGTGTTATGTATGCTATCAGCAACACACCGAGTTAACTACATTATATGGGTTAATGATTAGAGGAAACTGAGTTATTTAGTTTGTTAAAATTTCAGCTATTCTGTTTACAGTTCTGTCATCAGATTATTTAATACGATTTGTTAAAAAAACACTGTTGTTTCTTCTGATGTGAAATATTATTCATTTAATTTAAATAAAAAGCAATGTTAATTTTGTTCAAAATGTGTTAATTTAATAATATGTATTTTTGAATCAAGTATTCATGTTTATTGTCTTCATTGTTAGTTTCCACATGCCTAAAACAACCTCAAGCTAAATCTAAAAGTTTATGGCTAAATAAGAGCGCTTGAGAAATTGTGCAAGGCGTAATAGTCCGAATAGTCGATTAATCGTTTCATTAATCGATTATCAAATTAGTCGTTTGTTGCAGCCCTAATGCCACTGTCGGACTACATATGGTAGGACAATCTGTTTTATTAGTACTGATTAATCTAATTGCAATGATTTGTTAAAAAAACACCTTTAATATACTTTCTTACACAAAATTAGTTTTAAAGATGGAAGCAAACTGTAAGAATGTAATCTTTTCCAATCCCTGATGAGTCAAAATGTTACGAAACATTGCTATGGCAACTGAATCTGCTGGCACACGATGAGCCATCGTATGGACGCATTAGATGGATACAGTTTAGTTTGGGTCTTTAACCCTTAGATGCACGAGTGTCTGGACCTTACTCTTCCATAAGTGGGTCTAAAAGGACCCGTATTAGAATAATATGTGTTTTCATGCCATTTTTGTCATTTTGGTTAAGAAAAATCATCCATCCATCCATCTTCTCCCGCTTATCCGTGGTCGGGTCGCGGGGTAGCAGTTCCAGCAGAGAGCCCCAAACTTTCCTTTCCCTGGCCACATCAACCAGCTCTGACTGGGGGATCCCAAGGCGCTCCCAGGCCAGTGAAGAGATATAATCCCTCCACCTGGTCCTAGGTCTACCCCTCGGTCTCTTCCCAGCTGGACTTGCCTGGAACACCTCCCTAGGGAGGCGCCCAGGTGGCATCCTAACTAGGTGCCCGAACCACCTCAACTGGCTCCTTTCGACGCGAAGGAGGAGCGGCTCAACTCCGAGTCCCTCCCTGATGACCGAACTTCTCACCTTATCCCTAAGGGAGACACCAGCCACCCTGCGGAGGAAACCCATCTCGACCGCTTGTATCTGCAATCTCGTTCTTTCGGTCATGACCAGGTGAGGGTAGGAACGAAAATGGCCCGGTAGACAGAGAGCTTTGCCTTCACAACGGTGATGAAAAAAAATCACTCGTATAATATTTTGGTTCACATTAGAAATATTTTATATTTAATTTTTCACAATTTATAATTTTAGAAATCTTTTTTACATTTTGAAAAAAAGAGTTTTGAACATATTGTCCCAAAGATCTCCGCTATTCTGAGACCCTCAGAGTATCCCAGTCCCTTTTCAAAACTCATCTCTTCTCCTCTAGTCTACTCATTTCATTTCATTTCAAACCTTTATTTATACAGATGAATCCCATTGAGATCATTGATCTCTTTTTCAAGGGAGACCTGCTCAAGTAGTTCCACATGAAACATAAAAGCTTAAACAGAACAACAAAAGGACATCATCCAGCATCATTTACATAATTATCCACATGAACGGGTACCAATAGCTTCCGATTGAGTAGCATCCAACCGAGCTTTAAAAACATTTAGTGGCACCAGATTGTTCAGTTTCCATTTAATTTGCAGACTGTTCCAAGACAGAGGAGCTGCGCATCTAAAAGCTGTCTTCCCTAAGACAGTCCTCGCAGTTGGCACATTTAATAAAACCACAGCATTCGATCTCAGGCAGTAGCCACTTACAATTTTCCGTGAGATCAGGGAGCAGATATAAGATGGAAGTTTCCCTAACATGGCTTTGTATATAAAAATGTACCAGTGACTGAGCCTCCGTACAGTTAGTGAAAGCAAACCAGCCCTTGCATACAGGGTACAGTGATGGGTTAATGCTTCACAGTTTGTCACAAATCTCAGAGCGCTGTGATACGCAGCATCTAACTTGACCAGGCAATGGGCAGGTGCATTCATATACATCAAATCACCATAGCCAGCAAAGGTCAAAAGGTCACAGTGACTAGCCTTTTCCTGGCCTCAAGCGAGAAACAGGACTTGTTCCTGTAGAAGAAACCTAGCCTAACCCTCAGCTTTTTCAGCAGGTTATTGACATGAAGTTTAAAAGTGAGACAATCATCAAGCCAGATACCAAGGTATTTGTAACAGGCAACCACTTCAAGTTGTATTCCTTGCGTAGTTACAATATCTACAACAGGCTCTGGTGTCTTTTTAGCTTTAGAAAAGAGCATTACCTTGGTTTTCTCAACATTTAAAAGAAGCTTTAGTTCAGAGAGCTGAGTCTGAATAGTGTTAAAAACAGCCTGTAATTTAACAACAGCCTCCTTAATGGAGGGACCTGCACAGTACATCACGGTATCATCCGCATACAAATGTAAAGTAGCTTCATTCACATTTTCACCAAAACTGTTGATGTAGATGGAGAATAAAAGTGGTCCTAAAACAGAACCTTGTGGTACACCATTAGCAATGTTCAACCACTCAGAAGACAGTCCATCAAAATGAACACATTGGGACCTTTCAGAGAGGTAGTTCACAAACCACCCTACTGCATGGCTGGACATGCCTATACTGGCTAGCCTCTGCTTTAAAATGAGATGATCGACGGTGTCAAATGCTTTTGAAAGGTCAATAAATAGAGCTGCACAACTCTGCTTATTATCTAAAATACTAGTCATGTCATTCACTTTCATTGTGGCAGTGATGGTGCTGTGTTTCTTTCTGAAGCCTGACTGATGTTTAGACAGGATGTCATTTGTACATAAAAACACCTTTACCACCTTTTCACTCACTAAGCGTTCAGGAACCTTAGCCAGAACTGACAACTTAGAGATTGGCCTAAAGTTATTTAATAAGGTGGCCTCCCCTCCTTTTAGCAAAGGCAGGACATACGCTGACTTCCACAATTTTGGAATTGTGTTTTAGCTGAGGGAGAGGTTAAAAAGACTAGTGAGAGGTGGAGCAATAACATCTGCAGCTATCTTTAAAAAGAAAGGTTCTACGTTGTCCGGGCCATTCTAAAAAATAAATTTCAAATGTGAATAGCATGATATCCAAAACATGTTTTTTGAGGAATAGCTGGAATATAAAACGATACAAAAATGTAATTACAAAGATACTTCAAGAAAACCACCTCACCGGGTCAAAAAAGGGGTTAACAACATAAGTGAGAACATAACAAATGTATTATATGACCGTTTTTACCTTTGCTATCTAATGTAGCTGCTTTCCTATAAGCTGTACATCAAATGGATAAAGGGGAAATACATTATTTTGTTAGCAGATGCTAACTGTGAGGTATACGTAGGGTGCTTTTATTGCAATTAACTGTAGGAAACCCCGCTATGGTATAAAACAAAGCTGTAATAGCTCTGTTACAGCTGGTATTGTCAAGTGTCTTAGGACACATAGAGAAAGATTGATTATTGCAAAGTGTCAGTGTAAAGGATAGCTGCTCATGATGCTGATGTGAAGTTCTCTGCTGTAAAACGGCTGCCTGATGTGAGGACGAGGAGAATGTTCTGCAGCTGGCAGCTTGACTTATTACCTCTCCTCAGAGGACGGCAGGGCGTATTTAAGTGACACTGTGGTCTCTATTGGCGAAATGTAGTTCCCTCTTTAGAGAGAAAGCCAAGCAGAAAAAGGAACAGAGTGGAACCTTCAAACCTACATGAGTCCTCCTGATACTCCTTGTCAGCTGATCATTGAGCCCGTGAGAACTTGTCTCATAACAACCTTCCCAGGTGCAATTCAGCAGAGTGCCTAAACCCAGCAAAGTGAAACTGTGTGAAATGTATTAGCGTCACCTACGGACATCTTGGGAGGAGGCTTGAAGTCAATTACGCCTTTTGTTCTTTATGTTGAGTGCTGTATTAAGTGCCTCTGTCAAGCGTGTCAAATTGAAACAGGAAATAGAAGCAGGAATGGCGTTCTCCTCCGTTCACATTGACACTTCTTTGTAGCCGCCCTGCTGCGCTCGCAGGCGTGTGAGACTCCAAAAAGGAGCAGAATATGAATGCTCTGACAGACAATTGATAATGAGCAGCGGCTGAACAAAGCACTAATCATCAAGTGTTGTAAGATCCTCAGAAAAATGTCAGTCAGCTCAAGAACTGGGGTTGAAAGTTGTAACATACATGTAGCCGTGTGAGTGTGGATCAGGTGGTGAGAGAAGCAACCTGTCGCTGCTCCTGCTCCTCAACATCTGGGTTTTTGCACCAACATAGATTCTCTTGAATCTGATGAAATGTGATGAGTGCATTTCTCACTGCACTGCATCACATTATACATTGACACGATATTTTGGATGTTAAACCAATTTTTTGACAACTAATAACTCAACCTATGCTATTTACAGTAGCATAGATTAGGGATTGGTTAAAGTTCAACTAATATACTCGAAGAAAGTAGGTATGTATGTTCAAGAATTGTTACGTATACTAAAAAGATAGTATATTAAATGTTCACAGAACACAAGAATACAATTGTTGAATTGTTGAATCATAACATTGTAACTGTTTAACAAGCTCTATGTAGGCTTACTATTCAAGAGATCGAAGTAATACTGTATAATACATCTAAATATAATATAATGAATAGGTAGATGACTTAGAGTTGTCATAGTTATCTTCACCATTCTCCTGCACCAGTGTGCACTCCATTTTAAGAAAGAAAAAAAACTTGTTTTTGGGAAACAATTCTTATTGTTCGTCTTAAAACTCAAATGATCTTGTTAAGAATGTTTTGCTTAAGAAAAGTATTCTTACTTTGAGAAATATATCTTATATTGAGCTAGAATTAACCAGTAACAAGTTCCAGCATTGGTTTGCATACATTCCCGGCATGGAACAGATTTATTTTTTCTTATTTTAAGAAATAAACCATCAAACAACTTGTCGAGAGCTGTCTATTCACTTTTCACATTGCCATTGAGACAACTGTGGTGTGGTATACACAACACACACACACAAACACACACACACACACACACACACACACACACACACACACACACACACCAAAAATACAAGTAGAAGTATTGCACGGCACTCATTGATCAACATTGAAAACAGTTTAAAATGACCATGCAATGTTGTTAAAAGTGTTCATGTTTGAATACAAAAAAGTCTAAATATAAGAATGTTTCTGCTGTCTTAATTTAAGATAAATGCAATTATATAGAGGCGTGTGGCGCAGTAGACTAGTGCGTTGGTGTTGGGATCAGGGGAGCACAGGTTCAAACCCCACTGCAGTCAGCATGTCGTTGTGTCCCTGAGACACTTCCCTCCAAAGTGCTCCTGTGGGAGTGCCCACAGTGTTCAGTATGTCAGTCGCTCTGGATAAAAGCGTCTAACAAGTGACATGTCATGTATTATGCCAATTAAAGAATTTAATTATTTTGAATGCTTTATATGCTGATTTTTAAACTTAATTTAAGATTTATATTCTAAGTTTAAGACAAAGTCACTCATATATTGTGTAAATTAAAGCCAATGATTATTATTGTAAGCTTTCTTCGCTAATTATAAACCATTCTTAGTCAACTCAACCAAAACACTGATCTTAAGTTATTCTTTCTGAAATAATTCAGGAGTCATTGCTTGTACTAAGCTACATGTGCTTACATTCTTCATGTGTGTCTAGTTCCAAGGCCCATCATGGTCTTTCAGTCGCTAGATTCTAGTTTTAAGAATGCTAGCCAAGCAAACGTGGCTCACCCCATTGGCAGATTGATTTGCTTGATACAGGAACATGTCACCTGATTCAAGAATATCTTGCTTGTTTTTGGAAGGGCTTTCTTTGCAGTGTGGCGATGTACCTTCTTGAGTCAGGACGATGGAGCTGTTGACTTCTCACATTTACATTGAATTCTAACGTTCTTTCGCTTTGTGTGTGACCTCCTGTAGGGCACCTGGGATCAGACGACGATTACCTGGAAATCCCATCCATCTCCAGACACAGGGCGGGGACGTATGAATGCACAGCCGTCAACGATATCGACACGGACGTCCAGACTGTGGACATAACTGTTAACTGTAAGTCAGTCATTTACCGAAGAAAATTTAACATGTTCTCTTTCAATGAGCTGTGCTGAAATGATAAGTCGATTACCGTTGAGTCATGAGGTGATGAAAACAATGACAACACATGTCATTATCATATACTAATTGTAACTATTTGTCAAGAACAAGTGACGCATATTTAAAGTTCCCACTTCCCAGCTTCACACATTCTGTTCTCCATCATCAACGGAGATGTTGGACTGACACAAATAACAGGTGATTTCAGGAGGCTGTTGGGACATTCCAGTATCTACCATTTCAGAGTAATCACGATGTTACTGAAACATGAAACAAATGTGCTTAGTTACCCTGATAATAAGCAACGTTTTAGTTTTGGACATTTACTTAAACTTAAAAGTCACCTATTAAACTATATTGTAGGTCTCAGATATATACAGAACCTGTCTCTGATTGGCTGAAACACCAAACAGATCATTGCAGCATTACCCATAATCCCCTCTGTTTCAGCCCTATTCTAAAAGTGCTGATTCTGTGTTTGTAGCATTAAATGCTAACGAGCTGCTGCTGAGAAGATTGGTTAAAAAAACACAATGGTGGAGATTCAGGTGATAAGGTGTTGTTGTTGCTTGTAGATGTTCCAGCTGTGTCAGAGGGCAGAGACGTGGGGGTGACTCTGGGCCAGCGGGGGGTGCTGGAGTGTGAGGCGGACGCTGTGCCCGAGCCAGAGTTCGAGTGGTACAAAGAGGACAGAAGGTAACTATTTCCTACATTTTAAGCAGTCAAAGAATCGAGCACTGAAAAAAATGAAGCGTTGACTTTAATTCAACTTATTATCTCAACACATTTCACATAACTGTATTAGGTTAGTTGAAAGCAATAATATTAAGTTGAACTTAATATATTTTATTCCAACATATTATTATTGCTTTCAACTCACCTAATACGGTGATGTGAAATCTGTTGACATAATACATTCAATATGTGAAAATATGTCACATTCATCTGGCAGAGACTTTGAAGGAACGACAGACACACAGGTGACATGTTGCATGTGTCCCCGTCTTCCTCACATTCAGGATCTACGCTGGCATTGACGGCATGGAGATCTCGAACACTGGGTCGTTGTCCAAGCTGACTTTTTTTAACGTGTCTGATGCAGATTACGGCAACTACACTTGTGTCGCCACCAACAAACTTGGGAGCTCAAACACAAGCTTCCTTATGTATGGTGAGTACAACAATCTACGACAGGGTGCTACTACAGAAAGGTCAATATGACTAAAGAGCTGTAGTGTATTTTGTAGGGATGTAACGATATACCGAATATCGCGGTATCACTGTAAATAAACGTCCCAATACCGTCGACTGACAAAATCTACCGCGATTTTTAAAAAAAATGTTTTTTTTCAAGAGAGACCTGTCCAAAATGGCAGCATGTAGGTTACAACATGAACATACAACAACAGAACACAAAAGGACATGGTATTTACAGGGCTACATTTACACACTTAGAGACATGGACAAGTACCAACAGTATATTTATATCTCTGTCAATAAGCCTCACCTTCTTGGCAAACACTGTATTGTTGTTGAAGTGGTGGAGAGACAATGCACAGTTTGACCCACTGCTGTCACCCATGGCCAAAGCATATCTCTCTGTCCCACTGAGGTGGCGTTAGACTTTTTCTCTGTCCGTCATTTTGACAGACAGGATCGTAAAATGTCCGTCATAATCCCTTATTACCCGTCGGGTCTGAACAGTTCACGAGAGAGCACTTTGCCGTACAGTTGATCTGTACGGCAAAGTACGGTTTGGAAACTATATCATTTCCTTTGGGAGGGCAGCATAACACGGCATAACACCAGAGCCTCGCTGCGGGGAAACGTTGGCGCTGTTCCGAGTTTGTTCTAATCTGTCAAAATGACAGGCTGCTTTCAGATTTTTCCGTCATTGATAAATTAAATATTCGGTGAACGCGACCACTGCTGTCCCAGCAACATCAGTACCAAGCGAGAGAGTTGTTCCCAGAGCAGGGGATATTGTAAATGCCCAAACACCCAGCTTATAAATACCTGGAAATGTGGACATTCTCATATTCCTAAAAACCTGTCTGATGATGCTGAGTGAGTGACTAGTGAGTTTGAGTTGAGTAACTTGAAAAACTAAAGTGAAAGTTGATTTATTTTATTGCAGGGTCTGATTATTAAATGTCCTTGTTTATTTGTGAGATGCAGTGGCACACAGAAAATGCCTACTTTGTTTGGTAGTAGGCTACGATAAGTACAAACACACTGGTTTTCTTGTTCCAGTCTTTTACTGTCACTTTGTTTTTGACACTTTAAAATACTGCTATTCTACTAAAATGCTGTACAAATCAGATTTGTTAAGTAATAAAGAAACATTTTTCGGGTAAAAAAATGTGTTATTGAAAACAAATAATTTAGATTTCCCCCCCCCCTTTAATATTCAATATCGCGATAAATACCTTACCGTGGACTTGTTATCGCGATATTATCGTGCCGTGAGTTTTTGGTATCGTTACATCCCTAGTATTTTGCAATACAAGTAATAATGATAATAATATTCTGAAAAATAATCTCAATTGCGCTAACTTTTATCGGTGTTATTCAAACTATATCCATTTGGTGAAAGTTATAGCTGTTTTAAACATAGAAATATCTCTTTTTCTGACTCAATATCTTGATACAGTTGTGCATTCATGTTCAGGCGAACACAGCTTGTGCTGAGTGACTTCTTTTTAAAACATAAGAAGTCACTATCTTTTTTCACGTGATTTGATTAGTACCCCTACAGTTAGTTTAGTTATACTTCTGTGATGTTCCGCCTGTTCAGAATGAGCACAGAGTCCCGTAAACTGACGTATTGCTCTTACTTAAGAGAGAGAAAATGAATTCATCGTTTTAATATCACTCTAATTCCATTGAGGGTGAACTCATTTCAAATACTGTAGTGTTCCAGCGTTTTCCTCTTGACACCACCCGACTGGTGAATGTCTGTCGGCTCTGTTCTCTGGTGGAGCACTTGATATGTAACAATGCACGTGTGTTAATGGTGTGTTGCTCGGCTGTTTCCAATATGTTGCTCTGTTCCACTTGTCTCCCTGGTGTAGTGGTAATTGAACCCACTAGCTCAACGCTATTGCAAGGTTAGTATTCTGCTCCAGCATGCACTTCAACTACTGTCGATAGAAAGTATTAACTGCATGCTGGCACATGACAAATAACCATTTTCACAAAGTACAACGTGTGCTGCGGTGTCCCTGCAGTTCTAAGCAGTGTGACAAGAAGAGACAAATCACGGCTGGGCTCTTTGATCCTGTCCAAAGTCGACCTTCTTTGATATGGCGTCGGTCTCGTCTTGAGTTGCACGTTAAAGCTGTTGTATGGCAACCGCTTTGAAGAAGACTGCTCATGAGAATCTTTGTGAAAATGGTCATGACAGCTTCGTTCACTAACCATGTTGTCGTATCTTCTCTCTTGCAACCCCAACTGCATCCCTGTGACGTGGCTTTATTTTGATTTGTGCATGCTCTTTTTCCCAATGTAAGTATCTGTCATCTTTTATCATTCTCATTGTGTTAGTGTGATTGCTTGTACCTCTAGTTATTGCATATGAACTGTACATCCTACGCACAAGAGAGAGAGCTGCCTCACTGGCAGCTGGAATGTTTCCGGTATCTCCGAGTCGAGATCACAGAGCAGAGATAAACCCTCACACGTCTTGTCCTTTAAAGAGTGCTTGCTTGCAGCATCTTGTAAGCAAACCCACTCCATTACCACAATATAATTGTATTAATGGCTTTGATTTTGACTGCGAGTGAACGCCATTATTCAAATCAGCCATTTTCAGGATTAGGGATAATCCACTGTTGCAGGGTAATTGGATAGATGCCCCAAAGGAAGCTGCTGGGAACTCATGGAAATCCAAGGGAAATGAGAAGTCATTGTGTTACGAGCCTCAGAGTAGTTCCGATGTGTCCTCATACAATGCATTCGCTTCAGAGGAACTTCCCTCCTCAGTGAAAATGGCCTGATCAAAGTATTAAGTATTAAGTGCTTTCGTTTTTGCAACATACCATTGTGCTGTGCAAACAGTGTTACACTGGAATACTTAAGGTACAGACATTTAAGTATTTCTCTAAGAATATGGTTGCATTTTACGAAACCTGAGCACAAACATGTGTCTGCTCCATGTTCTCTAGGGTGCCAAGGTACTGATGTATCGTAGCAGATGATACGGTTTCAGGAGATATGAGAAACTAAATGTTTTCCACACAATCACTTTTCTGGCTCTTTGTTCATAAAACACTTAATGGCAACATGCTGAACAATATCCTTACAAGTTCAATGTCTCACTATGACTCCACATAGTTTACACTACGTATGCAATATTTATTATTTTGTACTGAAGTATGTAAGGCCTTACATTCAGACCAAACATTTACACCAAAGAAACATTAACATAGCTAGAAGTGTCCCGGTTGCACACCTGCACATCGTAACATCATTTTAACAAAATGCTTTTGTTTTGAGGGCACTTCTCAGAACTAACATTGTTCTTAGGCGCATTCACACTGCGGTACTTTTCCCACAAAGGTTCATGAGAACTTAGTTCATGAGAACTCTTTAGTTCTCATGAACTAAAGAGTTCTCATGAACTAAGTACAGATCGCGTTCACACCGGAATAAGTCCCTGAGGGAGGATTAGGCAAATGAAGCCACTGACGTCACTTCTTCTTCTGCTTTGGGTTTACTGGCAGGCCGCAAACCACTTGACGGCCAACCCAGTCTCACGGCATTTCGTGTTCACCAACACGATTTTTAATCTATTGATTCGTGTTCACCATCACGATTTGCCCCTTTTTTTCGTGTTGCACAGCACGATTTTAAAAGCAATGTATTTCTACTGGTAACGTGTTTCGTGCCTGCAGGCTGCAGCACGTCTTTTTCTCCGTCCGGGTCATGGAAGACCGGAAGCTGTGTGGTTCATAAAAACATGTTCTTACTCAATATCAAGCCACAGTTATTGCTTTTATTTTAAATCGTATAATTTCGGACTTTTGTTGCCGTCTGTGAGGAAAATAAATGGGACTCAGAGCCTCAGGACACTGAAATCTGTATTTTTAAATTCCTTCTAATTTGTTATTCTTTTCAAAATAACACACTGTTATTTACTCACCAATAACACACAATTATCCTTGCTTTTATTTATTGGTTTAATTCCATAACCTCTGGCTTTTTTGGTGTCCGTCAGGAACTAAATTTCAAAATAAAAATAACCGGAAACAGACGTAGGCCTGTAAGGGACATTTCGAGCATCATTGCGATTGTCAACATTTCTGAGTTTAGGATGGCCGAAGACACTACACTACCCATAATCCCCAGCTATCGTTTAGGACTACAGTTCCCGTAAGGTTACGCAGAGCGTCAAACAGCTGTGTGAAATGGAACAAAACCACACCAGACTATCCAAAACTGGAATCGAACACCCCCCCAGAACTACACATGCTGGCTATTGTGTTTCGCAAAATGTTCTATGGGACGTCTCTACTGAACGTTTTCGTTTTCCCCACAATTAGAAGTTGCCAGTATTAAACACATTGGTGTTATCAAATGTAAAACATATAATTAATAAATGGGTGAAAATCACTTGTGTCCATAATGCGCAGCATTAATATATACCCACATGACAGCTCATTGCTACTTTGTAATTCTACTCCACTACAATTCAGAGGTTAACCTGGTATTTTTACTCCACTGCATTTATTTGAGTTGCTTTGCAGATTCTGATTAATGATGTGAAATATAAACAACCCTTAAATCAGACTTTAGTTACACCTGAGTACAATTCAGGTAAGGTGATTGTCAAGTGCCAACAATCAGGAGAAATATTTGATAGTTGGTGCTTGAGAAGACTAAAGATGTATCTGCAATTGACATGAATGGAAACAAGTAATAATGTATATTCATTACTCGTTATGCTCTACTAATAGTTCATTAAAGACTGTATATTATGGCTATTTTGCACATCCCCTTCAAGATTTTCAAAGGTTTATTGACATATCATACACAACTACGGTGTAGTTATGCAATGAATGAAAAACTTGGGTCACAGGTTCCTCAACAGTGCATTACAAGACATCTATCAATATGTGTGTACCTCCACCATTAAACTGTCATATTCTGCACATTTCTTATTCTATCTCTATACATAAGAGTATAATTAATGTGTATAATATCAGTTAAAATAAGTGCTTCAACATAGTTAACATTGCAGGAAAGCAATATATTTGACGTTAATTACTTTGTCAGGCTTAATATTTAATATTTAATGTTTAAATAAAGGTTAATCAGTTTTTCTGTTTTGCACCTCCTCCTATTAATATCTTTGTACATCCTGCACTAAACTGTTTTATTGTAGAGATCACTTATAGTATCTTCTTGATTTTTTATATTCTATATTTCTATATTTATACTTTCCCCCTATGAAAGTATGTACTCTTAATATTTTTGTAATCAAATATAACACATCCAAACAATAATTCAATAACGTGCTTTAACCACTAGGAGGTGCACAGAAGGTGCACACAGCCATAATAACTTTGTATTATTAGTGTGTATGTACAACATCTGAAGATGTATAGTTTTATGCATGCTTTCACATAATTTTACAGCATATTGCTATACTATTTCAGACTCAGTCTTTACATTCTTACATTCAAAGAAAATCAGTAATATCTTTAAAAACTACAGTCCTTTACTATCAGCTGTGCACCGTTATGGTGTAAATATAATCTATGAATTAGATCAAATGTAAAAGTCAGCCGAATTAGTGTTGATACTGCAAGGAGGCGTATTTTGTGAAGAGAAATTGAAGATGTTGTTTAATTGTTGATATATTTATGATCCACGTCAAGTATTCAGTTTCGGCGCCATTTCTTCCAGTTTTTCCAAAGGTCTTCTCATCAGGGCTCTATAAATAAAGAACTACGGCAGATCTGTAGAATGTAATGCAGCCGAACCGTGTATTACAATGCCGTTATGTGATGACTTTCAAAGAGAAAAGCAAGAGCACTCGGAATTAAGTATTATTATATACTTTTAAAATGTTTTCCGGATTTCATATAATATAAACACCAAATCCCAGCATGCATTGCGGCTAACACATCCAATCAGTGAGCTTAAAACCATAGCTGAGGATCTTGGGTAATCGCTCGAAATGCCTACGTCTGTTTCCTGTTATATTTTTTTTTAATTCAGTTCCTGACGGACGCCAAAAAAGCCAGAGATTATGGAATCAAACCAATAAATAAAAGCAAGGATAATTGAGTGTTATTGGTGAGTAAATAACAGTGTGTTATTTTGAAAAGAATAACAAATTAGAAGGAAAAAAAGATTTAAAAAAATACAGATTTCAGTATCCTGAGGCTCTGAGCCCCATTTATTTTCCTCACAGACGACAACAAAAGTCCGAAATTATACGATTTAAAATAAAAGCAATAACTGTGGCTTGCTATTGAGTAAAAACATGTTTTTATGAACCACACAGCTTCCGGTCTTCCACGACCCGACCGGAGAAAAAGACGTAATGCAGCCTGCAGGCACGAAACACGTTACCAGTAGAAATACATTGCTTTTAAAATCGTGCTGTGCAACACGAAAAAAAGGGGCAAATCGTGATGGTGAACACGAATCAATAGATTAAAAATCGTGATGGTGAACACAAAATGCCGTGAGACTGGGTTGTGACGGCGTATACTGCCGCCCAAAGTCCCCGGCCGGAAGTCCCCGGAGTTGGGGAAGGCTTCAGTAGAAGCTGCTGGGAGTCCCAGCAGCTTCTACTGGAGCCTTCCGAGTAAATCGCCAGAACGCCGACACCTCCACATCTCCACCGCTCCCATGTTTTATGTTGTGTTGCCATAAGTTAGTCTCTCTGCGTTTCTGCGCTGGGCTAATGCTAATGCTAATTATGCTAATGCGAGGATAATAAAATGGCGGCTTCACAAAACTCTTTGGGAGTTTCACGGGGCGTGGTTTGCAATCCGCCCAGCCAATCAGGAATATAGCTCTTTTCTCACAAAAGAGCCGCTCGAAAGTCCCTGCTCTCTAGCAGGGACTTTCGAGGGGGTAAAAAGGTTTGCATGAACTAATTTGAGTACCGTCTCTTTTTGGTGTGAACGCGATCATGAACTAAGTTTGCATGAACCTTTGTGGGGAAAGTACCGCAGGGTGAATGCGCCTCTTGTAAAAGATAGAAAAGCTCTTTTACCAAAGAGTAGCTGAGCATGTCGAACGTTACTCCTCCACGCTGCACCTGATGCTGCAGGCCGCGGCATGGTGACCGTCACACAGAGATAGATGACGCAGCACCAACGTAGCTCACCTCCTGCTACGCTAATGAACTGGATATTGTCTTGTTATTTTACACATGTACTGTTTATTTGTACTTTACAACACACAGTGGTTTCTGCCTCTGGTGTCCTACTGTAACTATCATCCAAAGATTGACACATGAGCATACACAGCCTTGGAAAACAATACTCGCTCCAGGATGCTTGTTTTTAGCATACACATGAAACACATCAGACTAGAAACTAACATTGATTCTCTCATATCTTCTGAGCTGAATTACAATCAGACACAGGCAGATTTAGCAGCATATGCTAAGTATTGCAAGATAACAACGCATGTTAGGGGCACAGAAAGAACACAATTGTAAAGTTTAATTACTGTTGTGTTAGTCGGCTGCTCTCTTCATCCACACATGTGGAATGATTTGATTCATTATGTTTGGTGGGAACATGTTTCACGAGTTTGCTCGGCTGACTGCTTTTTCTTGTGAAGGAAAGGCGCTTTTGTTGTCAGTTCCGCATATGGGCAGTAACACGTCTGGATGTTTGATCCAGAGAGTGGTCCACATCAAGAGCCCCTCGAGGAGTTTGGATTAGGAAACACAAATTATGGTTTGGTTTAAATGTTGAAGTCGAACCAGCCGTCAAGACGCCATTGACTTTCTCAGTAATGCAACAACATAAGTTGCTTTAATTTTAACAAAAACATGATTTACAAAACTGCCCTGTATACATCACAGTCATTCTCTTTAGGGTCCTGAATGGCCATCAGCTGATTGGCTGTTCATTTCAAAACAAAGGGCCAGTAGTGATGCCACACTGGAAAAAGACAATTCCACAGTGAAATGTATCTTCGTGTCCCTCTCTCCTGTCAGGACCGAGAGCAGTGCAGGACGGCAGCGGGGGTGCGGCAGGACTCCACCTACACACCTGCCTGCTGGGCCTGGTGTTCCTGCCCTTCCTGCTCAGATTTTGAAGAGGAATGGAATTGAACACAAGTATTGTGTTATGTGTGTGTGTGTGTTTTTCTTTCATTTTTCAAACGGAACCATGAACTGATGCACATGCAATATTCTGCTAATGTTGACCCAGTTACAAAAGTTTCAGTTTTTTTCAAGGATGTAACAAATGTTTGAGATTTTAATTGAACAGTGTTGGAAATGTTCTCTCTACACTTTATTATTCTGGATTATTTTTACATATATGTTTTAATTGTGTTGTTCAAATGGATTTGTCTTAATTTCAACTGCATTGCATATTCATGTTAACTCCAGGAAACGGCACATCTACAGCAGGAATGAGAGGTGAATGTTAAACACCTCAAAGTGAGACTGTGAAGCAGAAGGAATCTAGGTTACCCTGAGGCGGGAAGCCTGCTATTCTTATATTTTAATGTATGATAATTAACATTCAGTCTGGTTGTTGAAACATAATTGTTTTTGACCTTCAAGTGTTTTTGTTCTCAGCATTATAGTGATATACTTGCAGTTGTGTTATTCTTTTAATTTAATTCAATGATGTTGAGTTTTAAATATTTTTGAGAAGGGAAAATATGAAGTTGTAATTATTTAGGAGAAATATCCGAGTTATATGTCTGTTTTCTTTTTCTTTTCCAGTACACACATGGTGATGAATAATTATGTGATAATTATGTAGTTAAAAATGGAGAAAGATTTCACTCCACTTGTGTGGAGTCGACGTCTTATTTACACGATGCTCATGTTTAATGATGTTGCTACTTGTTTGAACATAATGTCATTTCCACACTACACAGTTATTTAAAGATGTGTCCCTGTTTGATCCAAACCAGCACTGTAGGGTCTGTGAGGTCATGTTATAGAAAATAAAACACGTTCTGCATGTATTTAGACACATACCCCAAAGACTTTCGCGGTTCACACAGCACCATCAAGCACTCACGTTTTATATCCACAACATCAAACAAAACACACGTATCCCAAATTTGTCTTTTCACAAACAAGAGGGCAAACACGTTGTGATTTAATATAGTTCCAACATGGGGTCATTTTGGAAATCTCAAATGATAGATAAATATAAACCAACATCTACAGCGTGTGGTTTATGATTGAAGCTTATTTGCATCTGCACCTGGCATTCCAAGTTCTTTTTAAGAAGAACAATAGAATAATTGCGGGCCTGCTGTGCCGTAGTGAGCCACGTGTTATAACCAAGATTGATCTGAGTGAAAACTGTAACTGAGAAAACAGGATATGTGATAACACGAGAAACACATCTCATGTTATAATGTTTTATTATGGAGGGACAGCGGACAGAGGACAGACCTCCTGAAACGTTTCTGTTGTGAGCATGAGGATTGTATGCAACAATCAAGAGCCTCTCACGACACAGCAGCACGAAGTACAGCCAGTGATGTATCTCCTTTGTTTGCTAACAATACACTTGAGATGCACTCGTGTTCCCCAGCAGAGGAACAGAGCCTCAAAGCAAGCTTTTGGTGCGAGGCCACTGGTTTCTAGCAGCTGCCGTTTGTGCTTTCTGTAGGAGCTGCAGTCCACGTCATTGAACCGTGCGCAGGAGTAAAGGATTGGTAAGATCCCGTTATCACAACATCCAACACGATGGCAAATGATGCGCTTATTAAGAATCCACAGCTCTCACTGAGTTGTTCACATTTCTTTTTTTTAAATCTAAGACAGACTGACTGAGCAGACTCAAAAGGAGGAGAAAGGGATTGAAACAGTTACCCTTCCCTCCGGTTTCCCCTGGATTCCCTCAGCGCCGTCTGATGTCCTGTAAACGGACTGCTTTGCTTGATGTTTTGAAACAAAGCCAACATCCAAATGAAAAAGGCACGAAGCAGGGTCGTTACTGAATCTGCTGAATCTGACAGGTTCATCACGTTTGTTTCCACACGACAATAACAGGGAGACAGAGGCAGTGCATACTATCGTCTCCAGCAGAGAGATGTGTGGACATGATATGCCTGTCATTCCATCTGGGCTGATGGCAGCTCTATTTCCCCCAATGTTAACCACATGTAAGACACACTGGGCGAAAAGACTGAACACATGACACATTACACATAACTGTATTAGGTTAGCTGAAAGCAATAATATGAAGTTGAACCTAACATTTTGTATTTAAACTTAATATTATGCTTTTACACAACCCAATACAATGATGTGTCTTTGGCTGACATAATGCATTTCATTAAAGTCGTGGTTTCAGTCTGTTCAGTGTGCATCAGACCTCCTCCCAGGGACGATGCCTTCAGGAACAGTTTGCATGGAATTCATGACTCACAGCATCATCACTTTTAATTCACGTTTAAAGGAGCCAACTGTGCTGAAAATATAATAATGTGCTTAATAACTTAAAACAAAAACACACACACACACACACAATGACTGTTACTCCATCACACACCCATGCCACAGATTCTGGTGTCATGTTTATTTCAGCTTTCATTATTGTTTAGTACAGCCCAGCATACGTCTTCAAAACTGGTCATTTTAGTTTGTGAACTACCTCTTAGCAGTTAAATACCAACACTGCAATTCACCGTAATGAGACCAGGGGCCTGTACTACGAAGCTGGTTCAACCTAACCAGGGGCCTGTACTAGGAAGCCGGTTCAACCTAACCAGGGGCCTGTACTACGAAGCTGGTTCAACCTAACCAGGGGCCTGTACTACGAAGCCGGTTCAACCTAACCAGGGGCCTGTACTACGAAGCCGGTTCAACCTAACCAGGGGCCTGTACTACGATGCTGGTACTACGAAGCCGGTTCAACCTAACCAGGGGCCTGTACTACGAAGCCGGTTCAACCTAACCAGGGGCCTGTACTACGATGCTGGTTCAACCTAACCAGGGGCCTGTACTACGAAGCTGGTTCAACCTAACCAGGGGCCTGTACTACGAAGCCGGTTCAACCTAACCTGGGGCCTGTACTACGAAGCCGGTTCAACCTAACCTGGGGCCTGTACTACGAAGCCGGTTCAACCTAACCAGGGGCCTGTACTACGAAGCCGGTTCAACCTAACCTGGGGCCTGTACTACGAAGCCGGTTCAACATAACCAGGGGCCTGTACTACGAAGCCGGTTCAACCTAACCTGGGGCCTGTACTACGAAGCCGGTTCAACCTAACCTGGGGCCTGTACTACGAAGCCGGTTCAACCTAACCTGGGGCCTGTACTACGAAGCCGGTTCAACCTAACCTGGGGCCTGTACTACGAAGCCGGTTCAACCTGACCTGGATATGTTTGAGTTAGCCGGTTGGCCTAATCCAAAACATACGCGCTCTCGCTAAACTGTACTACGACGCTGGTTATCAAGTGGATCGCTCAAGCCAGCCGTGTCCTATCTAGCTAGGTGCGCGTTCACATGAAAGGGGTGGTATCTGGAGCATTCGACCAATCACAGACATGGAGAAGCGTACTGACAGCGCAGCGTCATACTTCCTGAATGAAAAGTGAACTTTAATACTAGTCAAAAATGAAGAAGTTAAACTTTAAACATCCATGACTTAAACACTTGATCAGGATCAAAGCCACAGAGCTGCACCTGCAAGGTGAATACAGCTGGTAACAGAACAAGTGTTTGAATGCGTACATTAACAGGTTTATGATATCACGGCCCGTCTAAAACACGATCTGACTTTAATTACATTTGCCTCGAGTGTTTCGTCAACTTAATGTGTTGCTTAAAATAATACTTCTGCATACAGTCTGTGACACTCTGAGGGTTGCACGGCCAGATACGGCTCAGCTGACTCAGATCAAGAGATATATGATACATTATGAAGTGATGTGCCGCGGACTGTACTTAATGTACTCTGATCCGGTTACTTATGTTGTGGCCGATATTTAAGTGCTTTCTTAACGCTAATGTTATAATAGTCAGATTGCTCTGAAGATGGAGGTGATATTCTATTCATGTTCACGTTCACACAGTCGGTGATTGTTGCCGGCCGTCTTTCCTGCGACGGCAGCTTTTCTGTATTTCCTTTCTCCTGTAATATGACTTGATCGCTTTAAACTCCGCACACTGATCTCTGATTGGTCAGCAGGCGGTGCTTTCACTGAGTTGAGCTCTTAGCCTGCAACCTAACCTGCTCCCGACCAGGTTAGCTGCTTAGCATAAGTTACCATGGAGATCTAGCCTGCTAAAAAGAGAACCAGCTTCGGATGACCGGAAAGCCGGAGTTTCCCCTGAATTTAGCCGCTAAGCGAAAATCCTGCTTCGTAGTATACCCCCCAGGTCATGGTGGTGTGTGTGTGTGTGTGTGTGTGTGTGTGTGTGTGTGTGTGTGTGTGTGTGTGTGTGTGTGTGTGTGTGTGAGGACATGACACAGACACAATGTTTGCAGCGTATTGCTTTGTCCTTAATATGTGTGATATATATTTTTCATGTCATTTCAATTGCAGTAACATGTTTGGGTCAAGCACACTGTTTCTGAGGACAAACCGAAGCAAGAGAAACATTTAGAACATAAACAGATCTGTGCAAACTAGCAGGGCTGCTGTCAAAATATAACATGTTTCTCTCGAGGGGATGAATGTGCACCCAACCAGAAGTAAGGTGGTGTGTGTACGGCTGACTTCACCTTATAATCCACCTAATAATAGCAGAGCCATATGGTTCCTGTGGCAGTGATCCAGAGCCCAGGCTGTCATGAGCATCACCGACTGCAAACCAAAGCTGTGCACATTAACATTCTGACTTTACACGATCATGAGAGGAACCCTGCTAATCCGTAATATCGAACAAGCATATTGTTTATTAGCTCTGATGAGATCTATAGTCGCGGATACAGTGTTGTCCACTGTGGGCAGTGAGCTGAGGAAGCACCATGGAGGCAGAGAGCGCTGTGATCTGAGGACGACATATCGTTCGCGTTTTCAGAGGAGATGGAAGAAAGTCAGCAGCTGTCAGATCACTGCTGGAAATCCCGTCAGATCACATTCCTAAAGTGTTGGCCTTGGTCTGAGCCACGTGCTGCGACCAGAAAAGTGTCATCTTTATTTGCCTGCTCTCAAATCCCTGCTGTTCCAAACGAGTAACACGAGAAGCATGTGGAGAAAGGCTATGCAGGCGCTCCTTTAAAGGCTTCACTTGGATCGTCTCTGACCTGAGGTGTTTGTTTTACTTAGTGCCAGTGTTGTTTACGCATTATACTGCTAGCCTCAAGGTTAGACAAGCTGGCTTGAAGAGCAGTTAAATAAACAATCACATTACATTTAATGAACAGACAGTGTGGTGTCGTGTGCACAACGTGGCTATTTGTCATGTGATGGCTCATTTAGTTGTGAAAACTCTAATAAGCTCTCGGTTGGCCTTCAAATGGTCCCGTTGTTAACTGAGCTCATCCTGAGTCATCGAGTCCCTGTTCTGCTAACTACCACTTTCTTTAGTGTAATCAAAAGTCTTAGTCGCCGTGGATTGACAGTCCGCGACATGGCGGTCTCACCACCATGGTGTTTCTAATGTCTCGTGCTCTACTTGGCCGCCAGCCCAAATGCCTCCCTGACAAGTCCATATATAAGCCTGCAAATGATCTTGAAGGTGTTCTTGTGGATCTGTGATCACTGATCCGACGAGCATTTACCTTGAACATCAGGATAAAGTCCTTTAGTGTGGGGATGGTTTACCATCTCTCAGGCGAATTAGAGGTATATATGCAGTGGCATTCTGCATGATGGAAATCCCCTCACTTCCACCAAGCATGACTTTAACAAAAGGATAGACAAGACAGAATGCAAGTGTCATTTCAAGAGAGGATCTTGTAAGAACCCTAGTCATATTTCTGATCCACCTCTACAGATTAGCTATGGACTGAAAAGACCTGATTACACACCTTTCACTTCTGAATCCCATCAGGCTGCTCTTAATCATGAAGACGAAGGCTTACAGTATCATGTTGCAGTAGCACCAAACATGTAAGGTGGTATGACCTATGTATGATGTCTGTTTGAAGTCTGCATAAGGCTTTGTAGGACTCTCCCTCTCAGCAAGCGGACATGAACCCAATTGAGACAAGGACGTTGGGTAAAAAAGCTATTGGTATTATATTTTTCTTTGTCTCCATATGTGCAAAGCAAGACAATAGTTTGAAAAGCAGAACACTGAACAACACGTTATAACATTCAAGAGAAATAACTGAGCTTGTACTGCACTCACCAGATACAAATAAGTCTTTTTCATTTGAGATGTTTTGTGACATTTGCGTGATTTGCATTGGAGTCTAGAAGAGATTGTTTGTGGATGTGGACGTTGGTGAGACGTGAGGGATCAGAGGATTAGCATAGCAGACGTATGAAGGAGTCTCGTGATCTTCTTTGACTGGTTACAAGTTCACAGGACTGTCCTCACACGTAATGTTCCGGAGTGGAGGAGGACCTCTTGCACTTTCACTTCCTGCATTGTAAAGGATTGTTGGTTCATATGTATTTTCTTGATGAAAAGTCTGTGCTCATATTTAAGACTGACAATAATAAAATGTTGTATCTTAAGATTTTGTGTTTTGCGTAAATGGGTGTTTTTTGTTTTTTTCATGGTGAATATAATGTAGATGTATACACATTATATATTTGACTCTACTGCAATGCCAACAGGGCTTTGTGAGGTTCACAAACAGCAGAGTTGCAAGCAGTGGCACATATCCAGAAACCAGGTATTGATTGTTTTGTTTCCCTCTGAAGTTGTGACCTTGGAGTGAGCTCACTGTGGTCTGTCCGCTACATCACCAACAGCTGCTAACTGCCCCTCTCTAATGGACACCAGTGTGTCTTTGAGACTGAACACAGTGTATTTGAAGGATTCCAGTACATTCATTATGTACGACTGCAGCGGGAGGTCTGCCATAACTCTCTGAATGTGTTTCTCCACTGCAACTGAATACAAAAGCAGTTAACTATTCTCATGTAATCGCCCTAAAGATAGAACATATAGTTACATTAATTTGGAGGTTTTAATCATGTCAGTGTTCTTTTGACCTGCAGCAATGATTAACTGAGCAATACCACTGTAAAGCAAGTCCATGTTGTGACAGTTTCTTTTTTTAAACCTTTATTTAACCAGGTAGTCCTATTGAGGTCATCAATCTCTTTTTCAAGGGAGACTGTGGCCGTTTCTCAATCTCGAGGATACTGGCTTCCAAGCCAATATTTCAAGAATGCTACGAAGGACTGTTCCAATCTCCAGCATACTTGGAATTCCACCGAGGCCGCGTCCTTGGTTTGGGGGAAATTTCGAGGCTGCACATGGGTAGACTTCGCGTCCTTAAAATCCCCACAATGCTTTGCGCACGGACCAATTTCAAAAACCCTTGCGGAGAATGGCTGAACCGACGCAGCACACATTTAAATGTAAGTATGTAGTGGCGTAGAACATGTGTTCGTAAATATGTTACTTTGTTACATCTGTTTTCACCAAAAATGTGTTCCGTGAAAGTAAAGCAAGTTCATAATTAGATAGACATCGTGAAGTATTTATTTTCGGTACAGTTTATGTTGAAACCGTTAGAGAGAGTGGCACACTTGTTAGCCTGTTCCATTCTTCTTCGTTTTCTGAAGCCGTGGCTTGGAAGCATACTTGCTTCATTTCTGAAGGAAGTGACTTGGAAGTACGCGACTACCAAGCCAGCATCCTCGAGATTGAGAAACGGCCAGTATCTCATGTGTGTGCTTTGTTTGCATGTCTTAATCACATGACGCTACTGCTCCACCGGAGCCCGGACAAGTGTTTCGTTTATGAGAACATATGCTCTTTGCACATTAAGCAGAACACAACCTGAACTTACTTTTTGAGTTTGCTAACATTAACTACAGTTCGATAAATATTCTATTGTCGTTAGCAAACTAAAGTTAATGCTAACATATAAATGTACCTTAGGCTTTTGCAGTTTATTTGCTTTTGTTTCTAACATTACAATTACGCAGAGTGAATGCTGAGTTACAAATAAAAAAGACTGTCTCATGTTAAAGGCCAGTATCCCTTAAACTCAGACATATCACAGACAATGGACCATTTTAGGCCATTTGAAACCATGCAATTACCTGCATTGTTGATTTTGTATTCTTCTATGCCAGATGTTGTCATTGGAACTTAATGAAACATAGCATTGAAGGCAGACAGCTGAGCGCAAAATGCTGAAACCACCATAACCTGTACTGCAGCAAGCGATAGTGTGTTCACACACTAAGTTGCTCCTAAGAAAAGTCTTAGAGAAGGACTTTAATGAGGCGTAAGATTTGCTCATACAGGAGGAGAGTATGGCAAAAGACAAAAATAAGTAGGACAAATATTTCCTCTGAAAGACAGTGAGCTGCTGATGAAACACCACAGAAGATGGGAGAGACTAATGTTAAACGGTTGTGGTTGATTTCATTAGATGCACTCACAGCTCCCACCCAACGCTATATAAGCGTACTGTAGCCAGAAGTGAAAGTAATCACAGCACTGGCAGCAGTTTATCTGACTTTCTGGTGTTTATCTGCATGTTGATTGGCTACTTCACAAGCAGGCCCAAGTGTTCAAGCATTTCAGGCTAATCTTAATATGGCTTACATTAATTCAAAGATGTTCATTATATAAAGGATATTCACTCTCATTAGGGAATGAGTCCTAACCCCATGTGAAGGAGATCAAGTATCTCGGGTTCTCGAGTGAGGGGACGATGATTCTTTTAGGCTAGGTTAGCAGCTCTCTGAGCATGTTCTCAGAATATCTCTGAGTACTGCCCCTGTTCATCTGAGCGTTTCTCCAGGTGGACTCCAAGGACGGAAATGTTCCTGACATCACCTACAGAGAACTAACACGTCAGTATATACCTTACAGTGCCTCTCTGATAAATCAACATGCTAACATGCTTACAATGTTGCTAACAAGCCGATGTTTTGCAAGCATGATCAAATTTGCGTGTTAATGTTTTCTAATTACCAGTGAGCACTAGTGGGAATTTTGTCTCAAGCTATTTCATTATTTTGTTAAATGTCACTTATTTTTCTTTTTTAATCAACCTCATACAAGTAGTGGTTGAATTAAAGTTATAATAATACAAAATTGAGTAAAATGTAATTTAAAATGTTAGTGATATTTTAGCCAATGCAAGTTTTGACATTTAGTGTTTTTAGTTATCACATTATATTGATCATGCATATAATCTAATCCAGCCAAAACCAAGCATTTTTTTTCATTTTTGCTCGAATTTCGCATTTCTATATGAACACCTCATTTATGAAAAGCACATGTACTTCTGTATGACTCTAAGAGCTTGGAACCTTTGTTTGATCACACTCTTGTAGGCAAACAATACCTTAACCTCTTAAGCCCGAAGGTCCCCCCAGTGGACGCCTCCCACCGTTTTTTTACGAGTTCAAATGGAACTGATGGTTCCTAAATTACCCAGAGGTGAGTCCGCTTGGACTTTATTTTTCTAAACCTCTCTAAAAAGGTCACATTTCACTTGTTTTGCATCAATCTTGATACAGGGTACTTATTATATGTTATAGTTTGGATTCCTAAAGCTTTTAGTCTACTAGCCCATGATACAAGGGTGATTTTCACTATAAGCAATTTGTAGGCGGACATTAGAATGTACATGTTTTTACTGTGTTCCATCTAAATTTACTTTAAAATAAAAACATCTATATTGATTCTGACACTTCTACATCCAACTCACAGATGTAACCTTGCTTTGAGAGAAAATATTATTAATGTACCCCTTTTAGAAGTGAAGATATAGTCGTTGTTGTGTTAGTGGCATTTTCGAGCCTAAAACCTGAAAAACAGGCTCAGGGCTTAAGAGGTTAACAGGGAGAGAGCAGTCAATTGAACTCATGAACTCTTTTTAATCCACTCGTTTCAATTTTCATTCTCCTTAGGACATACACAGTAAGAAATTCAGAAATCTATACTTATAGCTATTTAAAGCTAAAGGGGACACAGCCAGGCAAGGACAGACCAGCCTATCCTCCTACACAAAACGACTAAATAGGTCGATTGTTTAAGCACCTTAGATTACCACCCATAGCCACGTTTTAAAGTGTAGCACCTCTAGTGGTCGTGTAAGAAACAACATGCTCCCGTTTATTTGTTTATTCACAAATAACCCTTGTAACTACTCTGGTCTTGAAAGAACATTACGCACGTGAAAACGTGTTCGCCTAGTAAACCAGCAGTAGAATGATGTTATTACATCGTTGACACTTTTAGCGCACTTTTACTCTCTCACAAAGGGCTAGAGGTCACATGACTTCCGGAAAGACAACTCTTATCATTTTTACAAAATAAAACAAAGTTCAAGCATACATTAAACACTCTTCAAAAAAGACAAAACAATAAATAAGGGACCTTTGAGCGTCAGCTACCCTCTCTGGAAAATCCTAAATTGTGGAATAGTTTGGCCATTAAAATGCTTTTTGATTAGATTTCTAGCGTGAAGTGTATATTGTACTTTTAGAATCCACGTCCAGTCGATATGTAGGATCTATAGTTTGATAGATATTACGAAGATGATCTGAGGTCTCGCCAGGATAACGTGTATGCAGCTTCCATGTAAAGTTAGCGTGGGTGAAAACAGTTTTTCCGGTCTCGAAGTTTTCATAATAAAACGGGATATATTCCCCTCACTGTCAAATGATTACACAGTGATATCTGCATTACTCATCCACTAAAAAACATCAGTTTATCCTTGTTAATTACACAATATTGATTGGTTTAAATTGTGTACAGTGCTTTTGTGTTTTTAACCTTGGATTCAGAGAAACATTACATTACATTACATTGCATTTAGCTTTTATCCAAAGTGACTTACAATAAGTACATTCAACCAGGAAGACACAACCTTGAAGAAAACAGAATCATATAAGTACATCAGGTTTCATAGAGCCAAGCATTTCAAGTGCTACTCAACTGGCCAGAGGATAAGCCAGTCCTTTATTAGTATATAAGTGCTCTGTTAGCAGTGCTTTGGTAATAGTTCTATCGCTCGGAGTGGAGTCGAATTTTCAGTCTGCGCCGGAAGGTGTGTAAGCTTTCTGCTGTCCTGATGTCAATGGGGAGCTCATTCCACCATTTTGGAGCCAGGATAGCAAACCCACGTATTTTTGCTGATGGGAACTTGAGTCCCCCTCGCAGCGAGGGTGCAGCGAGTCGTTTGGCTCATGCAGAGCAGAGTGCACGTGCTGGGGTGTACAGTTTAACCATGTCCTGGATGTAGGAAGGGCCAGATCCATTCACAGCATGGTACGCAAGTACCAGTGTCTTGAAGTGAATTCTAGCAGTTACCGGAAGCCAGTGAAGGGAGCGGAGGAGCGGAGTGGTGTGGGAAAATTTAGGAAGGTTGAAGACCAGACGAGCGGCTGCATTCTGGATGAGCTGCAGAGGTCGGATGGCACATGCAGGTAGACCAGCCAGGAGGGAGTTGCAGTAGTCTAGGCGTGAGGTGACGAGAGCCTGGACCAGAACCTGCGTCGCTTTCTGGGTCAGCTGGGGACGTATCTTCCTGATGTTGTAAAGCGTGTATCTGCAGCAGCGGGTTGTAGCAGCGATGTTTGCAGTGAAGGACAGGTTGTTATCTAGGATCACACCCAGATTCCTTGCAGTCTGAGTCGGGGAAACAACAGAGGTGCCGATGTTGATTGTCAGGTCAAGAGTGGGACAATCTTTTCCCGGAAGGAAAAGCAGTTCAGTCTTGTCAAGGTTGAGCTTGAGGTGATGAGCGGACATCCACTGAGAGATCTCAGCTAGACAAGCAGAGATGTATGCGATGACCTGGGTCTCTGAGCGGGGAAAGGACAGAATTAATTTGGTGTTGTCAGCGTAGCAGTGGTATGAAAAACCATGCGGGCTAATGACAGATCCAAGCGAGTTTGTGTACAGGGAGAAGAGGAGGGGACCAAGAACAGAGCCCTGAGGGACCCCTGTAGTTAATTGACAAGGGTCGGACTCGGACCCCCTCCAAGTTACCCTGTAGGTACGGTCTTTGAGGTATGAGGTGAGGAGGGAAAGTGCAGAGCCTGAAACTCCAGGTTCTTGGAGAGTGCGAAGGAGGATCTGATGGTTCACCGTGTCGAATGCAGCAGACAGGTCCAAAAGGATGATGACAGAGGAGAGGGAGGCTGCTTTAGCAGTGTGCAGTTCCTCAGTGACAGCAATGAGAGCAGTTTCTGTGGAGTGACCTGCCTTGAAACCAGACTGGTGCGGATCCAGAAGGTTGTTCTGATGGAGATAACAGGAGAGTTGTTTAAAGACCGCGCGTTCAAGTGTTTTAGACAGGAACGGGAGGAGAGAGACAGGCCTGTAGTTTATAACATCAGACGGGTTGAGAGTGGGTTTCTTTAGGAGAGGGTTTACTCTTGCCTCCTTGAGACTGTTTGGAAAGTGACCAAACGTTAGAGAAGTGTTGATGAAATGGGTGAGAAACGGTAGAATATCAGGAGCGATAGTCTGAAGGAGGTTTGAAGGGATAGGGTGCAGAGGACAGGTGGTAGGGCGGGCAGAGTTAATGAGGGTAAGAACCTCACTTGGCGAGAGAGGGGAAAAGGAGGTTAGTGTGCGGGTGGAAGGAGGGTCTGGTGACCCATCGGTGAGTAAAGCTGAGTCAGAAAAAGAAGAGCGAATATCATCAACCTTTTTTTCAAAGTCGTTAACAAAGTCGCTTGACAGAAGTGACGAGGGGGGAGGGGCTTCGGGAGGGTCCAAGAAGGTGGAAACGATGGAAAATAGTTTTTTAGGATTGGAATAGGAAGATTGGATCTTATCTTTAAAGAAAGTGCTTTTTGCCTGAGAGATCGAAGCAGAGAAAGAGGAGAGCTAGGTTAGGAGGTGGTCACGGTGTTTAGATTTCCACCGTTTCCGCTCTGCTGCCCTAAGGACGGTTATATTAGCACGCAGTGCATCATTTAGCCAGGGAGCAGGTTGGGACTGACAAGCCTGCCGAGATGTGAGAGGACAGATTGAGTCCAGCGAGGATGAGAGTGTAGAGAGGAGAGTTTCTGCATCAGAGTTTTGAGGCAGGAGTTGGAACGAGTCAGAGGAAGGGAGGGCTGAGAGCACCGATAAGGCAAAGGTAGAGGGGGAGAGGGAACGGAGGTCATGGCGGACAGGTGCAGGATGAGAAGAGATTAGTTTGTTATGTTTGGAAAGGGGTAGAGAAAATGAAATGAAGAAGTGATCGGAGGTGTGGAGCGGGTTTACAGAGAGGTTAGAAGTAGTGCAGTTCCTTGAGAATATGAGATTGTCACGGTCGAGTGAAGGAAGCAGGACCCAAATGCAGATAACTCTTGAGAAACCCTTTATTTCAAGGATACAAAAAACACGGAACACTCACCGGTGAATTCCGTCACCAACAAACAATGACCCCACACTGAACACCGAAAGAGACAAGTCTAAATACAAGAAGGGGTAATCATGACAACGAGAAACAGCCGGGTAGGGGAGGAGAAACACAAGGACAACAGGTGAACACAATCGGGTAATCAGGGAGGGAAACAGACAGAAAGCAGACAGGCAGGAAACGGGGGTGAACACTTAACACAATAAAACAGGAAACCCAAAGACAAGAAAAACACCAACACACACAAAACTACAAACGTGACATAACATGTGAATTGTGACAGAACCCCCCCCTCAAGGGACGGATTCCAGACGTCCCTAAAAACAAAACACCAAAGTCCAAAACCCCAAGCAGGGTGGACGGAGGGGGTCCGGAGGACGGGTCTTGGGCTGACAGCCCAGGAACACAGCGGAGGACCAGGAAGGGGTCTCGGGCGGACGGCCCGGGGGGCAAGGTACAGTCCAAAAAGGGGGATTCGGGCGGACTGCCCGGGGACAAGGCAGAGAACCAGGAAGGGGTCTCGGGCGGACAGCCTGGGGTCAAAACAGAGTCCAAGGTGGGGACCATGGAGGACCGAAGGCAGCGGCAGGAAGAGTCAGGGGGCCAGGCCCGAGGACTAAGACCGCAGCTCTCAGGGGGCCGGGCTCGAGAGCGAAGACCGCGGCTCTCAGGGGGCCGGGCTCAGGCCGGTGTCGACCGGACAGGATCAGGAGGCCGGGCAGGAAAGCACTGATGGGCCAGCTCCAGAGATCGGGCAGGACCCGGGTTCGGCCGGACAGAAACCGGAGCCGGTCGGACAGGCCTCGGCAGGATCCCCCACGGAAAAGGACCAGGAGTTGGCAGGAACCCCGGCGGGACCGGTGATGGACATGGGGCTGGGAGGGCCCCCGGTAGAACCTCCAACGGCACGGGATATAGGATTGGCAGGACCCCCGGCAGAAGAGTATTCTGCGGGACCTCCAACGGGAAAGGAGAAAGGGTTGGCAGGACCCCCGGCAGGGGAGTAGACGGCGGGAACTCCAACGGCACAGGACACCGGGTTGGCAGGACCCCCGGCAGGGGAGTAGACGGCGGGACCTCCAACGGCACAGGACACAGGGTTGGAAGGACCCCCGGCAGGGGAGTAGACGGCGGGACCTCCAACGGCACAGGACACAGAGCTGGCAGGACCCCCGGCAGGGGAGTAGACGGCGGGACCTCCAGCGGCACCGGACACAGGGTTGGCAGGACCCCCGGCAGCGGAGTAGACGGCGGGACCTCCAACGGCACAGGACACAGGGTTGGAAGGACCCCCGGCAGGGGAGTAGACGGCGGGACCTCCAACGGCACAGGACACAGAGCTGGCAGGACCCCCGGCAGGGGAGTAGACGGCGGGACCTCCAGCGGCACCGGACACAGGGTTGGCAGGACCCCCGGCAGCGGAGTAGACGGCGGGACCTCCAACGGCACAGGACACAGGGTTGGAAGGACCCCCGGCAGGGGAGTAGACGGCGGGACCTCCAACGGCACAGGACACAGGGTTGGCAGGACCCCCCGGCGGAACCTCCAACAACACTTGCGTAGGGGCTTGAATTGGGACTGGAGAGGGAACTCGAGCAGAGACTTGAGAGGGGACTCGAGAGGAGACTGGAGAGGGGACTCCAGAGGGGACTAGAGAAGGGAACACGAGAGGGGACTTGAGAGGGGAACTAGAGAGGGGACTCGAGGAGGGACCAGAGGAGGGACCAGAGGAGGGAACTCGAGAGGGAACTCGAGATGGAAACAGAGAGGGAACTCGAGAAGGGACTACAGAGGGGACTAGAGGAGAGACTAGAGGAGGGACTAGATGAGTAACTAGAGAAGGGAACTCGAGAGGGGAACTAGAGAGGGGACTCGAGGAGGGACTAGAGGAGGGCCTAACGGAGGGACTAAAGGAGGGAACTCGAGAGGGAACTGGAGATGGAAACAGAGAGGGGACTCGAGAAGGGACTACAGAGGGGACTAGAGGAGTAACTAGAGAAGGGAACTCGAGAGGGAACTCGAGAGGGAAACTAGAGAGGGGACTCAAGGAGGAACCAGAGGAGGGAACCCGAGATGGGACCGTGGCAGCCGGGACCGGATCCGGGTCTGGAACCAAGGCAGCTGGGGTCGGGACCATGGCTGCTGGGACCAGAACTGGGGCTGAAACCCTGGCTGCAGGGACCGGAATTGCAGCCAGAAACAAGGCTGCTGAAGCCAGAATCCTGTCTAGAAGCTCCAGCTTCGACGCCGGAAACACGGCCGTATAGGGCGCTCCCGGAGCCGGAAACATGGCTGCGGGAGCCTGCACTGGGGCAGGAACCATGGCTGCTGGGGCTGGGACTGGAACCGTGGTTGCTGGGGCCGAAACCGTGGCTGCTGGGGCCGAAACCGTGGCTGCTGGGGCCGAAACCGAAACCGTGGCTGCTGGGGCCATTTTTGGTGGGGTCATTCTGTCACGGTCGAGTGAAGGAAGCAGGACCCAAATGCAGATAACTCTTGAGAAACCCTTTATTTCAAGGATACAAAAAACACGGAACACTCACCGGTGAATTCCGTCACCAACAAACAATGACCCCACACTGAACACCGAAAGAGACAAGACTAAATACAAGAAGGGGTAATCATGACAACGAGAAACAGCCGGGCAGGGGAGGAGAAACACAAGGATAACAGGTGAACACAATCGGGTAATCAGGGAGGGAAACAGACAGAAAGCAGACAGGCAGGAAACGGGGGTGAACACTTAACACAATAAAACAGGAAACCCAAAGACAAGAAAAACACCAACACACACAAAACTACAAACGTGACATAACATGTGAATTGTGACAGAACCCCCCCCTCAAGGGACGGATTCCAGACGTCCCTAAAAACAAAACACCAAAGTCCAAAACCTCAAGCAGGGTGGACGGAGGGGGTCCGGAGGACGGGTCTTGGGCTGACAGCCCAGGAACACAGCGGAGGACCAGGAAGGGGTCTCGGGCGGACGGCCCGGGGGGCAAGGTACAGTCCAAAAAGGGGGATTCGGGCGGACTGCCCGGGGACAAGGCAGAGAACCAGGAAGGGGTCTCGGGCGGACAGCCTGGGGTCAAAACAGAGTCCAAGGTGGGGACCATGGAGGACCGAAGGCAGCGGCAGGAAGAGTCAGGGGGCCAGGCCCGAGGACTAAGACCGCAGCTCTCAGGGGGCCGGGCTCGAGAGCGAAGACCGCGGCTCTCAGGGGGCCGGGCTCAGGCCGGTGTCGACCGGACAGGATCAGGAGGCCGGGCAGGAAAGCACTGATGGGCCAGCTCCAGAGATCGGGCAGGACCCGGGTTCGGCCGGACAGAAACCGGAGCCGGTCGGACAGGCCTCGGCAGGATCCCCCACGGAAAAGGACCAGGAGTTGGCAGGAACCCCGGCGGGACCGGTGATGGACATGGGGCTGGGAGGGCCCCCGGTAGAACCTCCAACGGCACGGGATATAGGATTGGCAGGACCCCCGGCAGAAGAGTATTCTGCGGGACCTCCAACGGGAAAGGAGAAAGGGTTGGCAGGACCCCCGGCAGGGGAGTAGACGGCGGGAACTCCAACGGCACAGGACACCGGGTTGGCAGGACCCCCGGCAGGGGAGTAGACGGCGGGACCTCCAACGGCACAGGACACAGGGTTGGAAGGACCCCCGGCAGGGGAGTAGACGGCGGGACCTCCAACGGCACAGGACACAGAGCTGGCAGGACCCCCGGCAGGGGAGTAGACGGCGGGACCTCCAGCGGCACCGGACACAGGGTTGGCAGGACCCCCGGCAGCGGAGTAGACGGCGGGACCTCCAACGGCACAGGACACAGGGTTGGAAGGACCCCCGGCAGGGGAGTAGACGGCGGGACCTCCAACGGCACAGGACACAGAGCTGGCAGGACCCCCGGCAGGGGAGTAGACGGCGGGACCTCCAGCGGCACCGGACACAGGGTTGGCAGGACCCCCGGCAGCGGAGTAGACGGCGGGACCTCCAACGGCACAGGACACAGGGTTGGAAGGACCCCCGGCAGGGGAGTAGACGGCGGGACCTCCAACGGCACAGGACACAGGGTTGGCAGGACCCCCGGCGGAACCTCCAACAACACTTGCGTAGGGGCTTGAATTGGGACTGGAGAGGGAACTCGAGCAGAGACTTGAGAGGGGACTCGAGAGGAGACTGGAGAGGGGACTCCAGAGGGGACTAGAGAAGGGAACACGAGAGGGGACTTGAGAGGGGAACTAGAGAGGGGACTCGAGGAGGGACCAGAGGAGGGACCAGAGGAGGGAACTCGAGAGGGAACTCGAGATGGAAACAGAGAGGGAACTCGAGAAGGGACTACAGAGGGGACTAGAGGAGAGACTAGAGGAGGGACTAGATGAGTAACTAGAGAAGGGAACTCGAGAGGGGAACTAGAGAGGGGACTCGAGGAGGGACTAGAGGAGGGCCTAACGGAGGGACTAAAGGAGGGAACTCGAGAGGGAACTGGAGATGGAAACAGAGAGGGGACTCGAGAAGGGACTACAGAGGGGACTAGAGGAGTAACTAGAGAAGGGAACTCGAGAGGGAACTCGAGAGGGAAACTAGAGAGGGGACTCAAGGAGGAACCAGAGGAGGGAACCCGAGATGGGACCGTGGCAGCCGGGACCGGATCCGGGTCTGGAACCAAGGCAGCTGGGGTCGGGACCATGGCTGCTGGGACCAGAACTGGGGCTGAAACCCTGGCTGCAGGGACCGGAATTGCAGCCAGAAACAAGGCTGCTGAAGCCAGAATCCTGTCTAGAAGCTCCAGCTTCGACGCCGGAAACACGGCCGTATAGGGCGCTCCCGGAGCCGGAAACATGGCTGCGGGAGCCTGCACTGGGGCAGGAACCATGGCTGCTGGGGCTGGGACTGGAACCGTGGTTGCTGGGGCCGAAACCGTGGCTGCTGGGGCCGAAACCGTGGCTGCTGGGGCCGAAACCGAAACCGTGGCTGCTGGGGCCATTTTTGGTGGGGTCATTCTGTCACGGTCGAGTGAAGGAAGCAGGACCCAAATGCAGATAACTCTTGAGAAACCCTTTATTTCAAGGATACAAAAAACACGGAACACTCACCGGTGAATTCCGTCACCAACAAACAATGACCCCACACTGAACACCGAAAGAGACAAGACTAAATACAAGAAGGGGTAATCATGACAACGAGAAACAGCCGGGCAGGGGAGGAGAAACACAAGGATAACAGGTGAACACAATCGGGTAATCAGGGAGGGAAACAGACAGAAAGCAGACAGGCAGGAAACGGGGGTGAACACTTAACACAATAAAACAGGAAACCCAAAGACAAGAAAAACACCAACACACACAAAACTACAAACGTGACATAGCATGTGAATTGTGACAGAGATCAAGGACATTGCAGTGAGAAAGCAAAGGCGGTTAACAGAGATGTTAGTTCGTCTATCTTCCCCGTCTGGAGGTTAAAGTCTCCGAGAAGTACAGCGGGAGGGCCAGATTCAGGGATGTGTGAGAGGAGAAACAAATCGTTTTTTAGGAGTTTAGACACTACACTGCCCAGAATCCCCAGCTATCGTTTGGGACTACATCCGCCTTGCTTTACAAACCCCGCGATTAGTCATCAAGCCCTGTGATTGGATGTTGGAGTGGCCGTGCGACAAGGTTACGCTGAGCGTCAACAGCTCTTTGAAATGGAATGGAACAACGGCAGACTTTCCAAAATTGGAATTGGACGGGTCCAGCCCCCCCTCCCCCCCTCCAGAACTACATATGCTGGCTTTGGTGTGTTTCGCAACATGTTCTATGTAACATTTTCGTATTTCCCACAATTAGAAGTTGCCAGTATTAAACAGTGTACACTCTGGAGGTTTAGGGGATACGAAACACAGTGGTGTTATCAAATGTTAAACATATAATTAATAAATGGGTGAATTAATATACCCACATGACACCTAAGGTCAGAAGAGCTTTATTTAACAGCTGGTCTTATGTCTGTGACTAGGGATGTCCCGATCACCTTTTTTTGCTCCCGATCCGATTCCGATCATTTGATTTTGACAATCTGCCGATACCGATTTTTCACGATCCGCTCTTTATGCAATGCATTAAGAGAAAACAAAGGTAACAGATAACGGCTGGCCATCCAACGCAATGAATTCAGCTATCTTGGCTGTTATTTGTTTGGCCTTTTCACTGTTCTGGGGCAGTTAGTCTTTCCTTTTAAAAGTCTCTGAAAGTGTCGGTTGTGTCAGTGCCGTTACCTGACAGGCCGCTGTGTACTCGTCGTGTTGTTGATGGTGTTTCTCAGGTGGCGTATTAGATTGGTCGTGTTGAACGTAGCTCTGTTCTTTCCACCACGCGGAACCTCCGCCTTGCAAACATTGCATCTTGCTGTTACACTGCCTTCGCTTTCAATTTCATAATACTTCCAAACTCCTGACATTTTCTCTGTCCCGACTCCCGAGTCATCAGCTGAACGTAGCCTCTCGTTAGCTCACTGCTACTATTAGACACTGCGCCCACTCTGTTGCCAGATTTGAGAGAAATAAGCAACCAGGGGCCTGTACTACGAAGCTGGTTCAACCTAACCTGGATATGTTTGAGTTAGCCGGTTGGCCTAATCCAAAACATACGCGCTCTCGCTAAACGGTACTACGACGTGGGTTATCAAGTGGATCGCTCAAGCCAGCCGTGTCCTATCTAGTTAGGTGCGCGTTCACATGAAAGGGGTGGCATTTGGAGCATTCGACCGATCACAAACATGGAGAAGCATACTGACAGCGCAGCGTCATACTTCCTGAATGAAAAGTCAACTATAATAATCGTCAAATATGAAGAAGTTCAACTTTAAACATGACTTAAACACTTGATCCAGGATCATAGCCACATAGCTGCACCTGCAAGGTGAATACAGCTGGTAAAAGAAGTGTTTGAATGCGTACATTAACAGGTTTATGATATCACTGCCCGTCTAAAACACGAGTGGATCTGACTTTAATTACATTTGTCTCGAGTGTTTCGTCAACTTGTTGCTTAAAATAATGCTTCTGCATCCAGTATGTGACGCTGTGAGTGTTGCACGGCCAAATACGGCTCAGCTGACTCAGATAAGGAGATATATGATACATTATGAAGTGATATGCCGTGGACTCTACTTAATGTACTCTGATCCGGTTACTTATGTTGTGGCAGATATTTAAGTAAGCTTTTTTAACGCTAAGGTTATAATAGTCAGATTGCTCTGAAGATGGAGGTGATATTCTATTAATGTTCACGTTCACACAGTCGGTGATTTTTGCCGGCCATCATTCCTGCAACGGCAGCTTTTCTGTATTTCCTTTCTCCTGTAATATGACTTGATCACTTTAAACTCCGCACACTGAGCTCTGATTGGTCAGCAGGCGGTGCTTTCACTGAGTTGAGCTCTTAGACTGCAACCTAACCTGGTCCCGACCAGGTTAGCTGCTAAGCATAAGTTACCATGGAGATCTAGCCTGCTAAAAAGAGAACCAGCTTCGTAGGACCGGAAATCCGGAGTGTTCCCTGAATTTAGCCAGCTAAGGGAAAATCCTGCTTCGTAGTATACCCCCCAGGTCTATGAAAACAAGCCCAAAAGAAGCAACACATACATGATGTTGTGTAATTTTAAACCAAAACTAAGGCCTCAGGATGACTTTAAGACTTGAACATGGTCATTTTTGTTTTGTAGCACTAAATAAAAAAAATCCTGATCCCCGATTTTTTGAAAATCACGTGATCGCCTCCGATCCCCGATCGGATCGGGACATCTCTATCTGTGACCCCTCCTGTTGTTCATTGATAAGCCTGAAACATGCACTTGTCAAGGTTCAGAGGCACATTTTGCAAATATGGCAGTAGCCATCGATCATCTTAAGATAAGATAAGATAAGATAAGATATACTTTATTGATCCCAAGTTGGGAAATGTTTTTCTAACAGCAGCATGTACTACTTTGTTCTACTCCACTACAATTCAGAGGTTAACCTGGTATTTTTAATCCCCTACATTTATTTTAGTTACTTATGCAGATTCTGATTAATGATGTGAAATATAAACAACCCTTAAATCAGACTTTAGTTACACCTGAGTCAAATTCAGGGAAGGTGATTGTCAAGTGCCAAAATAAACTATGCAATATATTGGACGTTAAGTACTTTGTCAGACTTCATATTTATCTGTGGATAACCCCAACGTTTTTTTCTTATTCAAAAGAAGACCTTAACTTAAAGTATTCTTTAATGTTTAAATAAAGCCTTATTAGTTTGTCTGTGTTGCACATCCTCCTGTTACTATCTATCGTCCTGCACTAAACTGTTTTATTGTAGAGATCACTACAGTATCTTCTTTATATTTTCAATTTTGTATGGAGGCTACTCTTAATATTTAAATATTTTCATCAAATAAAACGTATTCAACAACAAAATTCAATAACATGCTTTAACCACTAGGCGGTGCGGGTTAAAAAACCAGTGGTCTAGTTAATAAAACATAATAATATCAAACATAATATGACTATTAACTTTATTGTGAGATTAAAACAGAATGGTAAAGGAAAATACAGTTTCAGTCTCTCGATGTGAAGCTTATGCATTGTACCATGAACCTGTATAGACCTGTAACAGTCAACTGCATGAGGAGTTGGAAAGGTAGTAAATAATATCTTTAAAAACTACAACAAAAATCCCTTTCTATCAGCTGTGCACCGTTATGGTGTAAATATAACCTATCTACCGAATTTGTGTTAATACTGCAAGAAGACGTATTGTGTGAAAATAAATGGAAGATGTTGTTTAATTGCTAATATATTTATGATCCACGTCACGTATTTTGTTTTGGCGGCATTTCTTACAGTTTGTCAAAAGGTCTTCTCATCAGGGCTCTATAAATAAATATCTACGGCAGATATGTAATATTTAATGCTGACGAACCGTATATTACAATGCCATTATGTGATGACTTCCAAAGAGAAAAGCAAGAACACTCGGAATAAAGTATTATTTTATTTTTAAAAAATGTTTTTCCGATTTCATATCGCATAAACACCATATCCCGACATGCATTGCGGCTAAACAATCGATGTTTTAGCCTATCAAAACCTCTGAAAAAATAAAAGTGTCTCTCAGAATCGAAAGAGAAAAAGCTATGCGAAAAACACAAAAGCATTCTACACAATGTAAACCAATACATGTCGTATATTTAACAAGGATAAACTGATGTTTTTTAATTGATGAGTAGTGCAGATATCACTGTTAAATCATTTGATCATTGGTTTTATTATGAAAACGTTGAGACCGGAAATACTTTTTTCAACCCGTAACTTTATATGGAGGCTGCCGCATACCTCAAATCATCTTCGTAATATCCATCAAACTATAGATCCTACATATCGACTGGACGTGGATTCTAAAAGTACAATATACACTTCTCGCTAGAAATCGAATCAAAAAGCGTTTTAATGGCGAAACTATCCGACAATTTTGGATTTTACAGAGAGGGTTATTTGTGAATAAACGACCAACTGTAACGCTTGCATTCAACGGGAGCACTAGAGGGCAAACACTTTAAAACGTAATTATAGGGCGTATTAAGCGCTTGAACAAATGACATATTTGGTCGTAATAATTGGGCCTGAACAATCGGCCCATTTGGTCGTATGAGTTGGAGGACTTGTTGGGACAGACATGTACTGAGCTCAGCAGTGTGCTTGTCAGTGTGTTTGAGAAAGAGAGAGCATCAGAGAAATGAAAATAATGTGGAAGTTAAAGTTGCACTTTTATTTCGCCAACAATATTTTATGTTATCGACACAGTAAGTGCTTACTTATGTTGTCTTGCATCCTCATCGTCTTGTCTTGATGGTGTTACCTGATGAAGTTCCATTAGTCTACCACCAGGAGAAGAAGTCATCAGGTGTAACTAAACCTTCACCATGACCCTCACATGGTGGACCTCTGTTCCTGGCATCCTCCTTTCACCAACTCCAAAACCAGCAAGAGGTCTGTCCTGCTTCCTGTCCCATTGTACGAGCTGCTTCTTTCTGCTCCTTTGGTCTAGGCCAGGCGTCAGCAACCCGCGGCCCACGGGCCGCATGCAGCCCTTTAAGCCCTCTGCTCTGGCTCCCTTGAGCTTAGACAAAAATAAGCAGGAAATAAAATAAAATAAAAGTATTTGTAGGACTATTTATATTTTGTTGCATGGTTGAAAATGTTTCGTATCTTGTATTTTGAGGTGATACTGTGACACATAAATAAAAAACAAAACGGTTTTAATTAGGTCAACTAAAATATGCGTCACATCTTGCTCCGGTCCCGCGCGAGCACCTTTTCCTGCAGGCGAATAACCTGACCCCCGGCTCGATGAGCGAACTATGGATAAATCAAAGAAAAGTACCGGAGGAACACAGGTTTAATTCTGTGTGGACAGAGTTATCTGCTTTCACAGCAAACGATGCTGGTTTACCGGTATGTTTGATATGTAGAGAGAAGTTGTCAACGGTGGTGCAGCCTTTACGTATCGAGGAACAACAAGGGAGAGGAAGCCAGCTGACGATCTTCAGTCATAATTCAATGGGTATGTCATTTATTTCAGAAACACTTTGTTATATTCCATGGAATGCTCTTCACGTCCCGATAGCAATGAATATATTAAATGCTTTGACAATAAATACATAAAACTAATTCTGGAAGCCGTAGCGCTGTAAAAAGCACGACGAATCATCTGAGCCGGCCCGGCTAAAGTAACTGGATGGCCTACCTGCCTGTCAGCCTTCCATCTGTGCACAAACTTATCTCGTGCCCTCATTGGTCATGTGCACGTTCGTGTGTGTTGGAGGAGGGACTCTGTAAGAAAGTCTGAAGGAAGGGGCATATTTTTTCCGGTTGTGTACTCTCAAATTCTAGCGCACTCGACCTTTAACTCTTTTTAGGGTGCAGCTATATGTTTTATTTATTTCAAAGTGGGCCCATTTTAATAATATTTTTTTCCCCTTCAAATGTGCAGAGGACTCCCCAAGTGCTGTGTTTAATTTATTTTAAAGTAGGCCTGTATATTTAATTCTCCTTATAAGAGTTACTTGTTTCTTATTAGAGGTTAACAGTTTTATATCATGTAATAAATAGCCTAATAAAAGCAAAAAACCTGTAGTTTTTGTCTGATATAACAATAAAAAACTATGAAATATGTTTTGCGGCTCCAGACAAAAAAATGTTTTGGAAAAAGGAGCAAAATGGCTCTTTTGGTCAAAAAGGTTGCAGACCCCTGGTCTAGGCTATAAGCCGACAGCAAACACCATCTTGATTCAGCTGAATAATCAAGAGAGCAACCATGCCTGCCATCCTTTGTATTTGCATTTTTGAACTAAGGAATGCTTGTGCAGGGCCTTCCTCTTATTGGCCTCTTCATATCCTTCCTCCCAATGCAGCACCACCAGAATGACTTTTTTTTCTTTGGTTGATCACAGTACGATGTCATAGGGTTGTTCCTTTTCTGAGAAGGACAGCCTTCTTCCCAGAGCAACCCTCATCTCCCAGGACCTGTCAGTTTGCAGCAGATTATAGTTTGGTATCATGTTTTATAATGGTGTTGTACATGGATTCACAAGAATTTGGTATTACCTATTCTGTTCAAGTGCCCATTGGTTTTGACATCGGGTAGTGTGCAAAGACGAGGTATTGCAGCCTGACCGAGGGGTTTGCCAATGATTCTTAGCAGCGTCTCACCGCCTGCTTTATGGCTGCGTTGGCTATATTTGACTCTAGATCTGATTATTGCACCTGCTTGCTCCACCAGGACACCACTAAAGTGTATTAGACTTAATAATAATCTATTATCTTATCCACTGGAGGAGAGGTCACCAAAATGACTAGAATAAAAAGACAAAGATTACATGGCTGTCCAGCAGATCTCAAACACTATCACCTTTCTAATATGTATATTCAAATTTCAGGAAATACTGAAAAATATTACAATTCTGAAGTTATTTAAAGGAAATGTTTATTTAACAAAGCCCCTTCTCCCAAAGCCATGGTTAAGGTTAAGGAATATCTCTTCCGACAAGTGTTTTAATCACCTTAAGATCAACCTAGCCAACAGCAGGATGTAGGAGTTCTACTCGAAATATCAGAATAATCCTCACGACTTCTCACACATTCTGGATTGACAATTGACAGTGTGGTCCAAACCGGCAGCAATTATGCTTTCAAAGATTTGTAGTATAAATGTGCTTTGTTGGATATGGACATTAATTACAGAGCATAGAAGCGTCAGTGATAGAACAGCTGTACTGTATGCTAATTGTCATACATTAGTTACAGTATCTTTGTTGCAGAGCGCCCACTTAGAGGCCCATGATGGACATTAAAGCACTGGAGAAAAGTTGCTGTCTACTTTCTAACTCCCAGTTGGATCTCCTCCCTCACACAATTCCCATTATATTTCATCCTAATTCATGTCAAACTGGAGTAAAAACAATGAAGGATCCGTCTCCAAAAGCTGTTCTCTTTCCACTCTCCTCATGTTCCCTCTCATTGAGGCGAACAGAAACTCTTAATGGCTGGTAAACATCTTTTGATTGGCCTGATTGTCTCACAGGACTGCGAGTGTACTGTAGCTGAGCGGAGAGGAGAAGAAGGAGGAATTGCGCAGTGCTTATCCAAACCAAAGACAATAGCATCTGTGCTGAAAGGAACCCGACAGCAGCTCCTTAGCCCACATTCAGATGGAACAGCATTCTCCTGATTACCATGACATGCTGTTACTCCTTCACATGTCCCGAACAATCTCCAGCCAAAAGATACACTAAAGTCAAAAGACTTAGCTCACTTGTATTCACTTTATCTTTGTTTAAAAAGCATGGTTTCACACCTCCCTCTTTTTCTATATAATATCAGTGTGTAGTCTGCGATACGTGTCTGAAGTAATATATATTAATCATATCTTTTAACAGTGGAAAGTTCTTGTTTTGGAAATCATCTGCCTCCTTCAAGTCTGTGAACGTATGATATGACGGGGTTTCAAGAGAATCCGCGGGAGGCTAATTAGGAAGTCTTAATTAATGTCACTGATTAGGCCAAATGCCACTTCCCACGGAAATTGAAATCTTTCTGAAAACTAGTGGATATTATAACTCATAACGTGATATAATGATTGATGCCATAATAGATGCCGTGTGTAAATCGAAGAGATGATACATTTACAACATAGGTAGACCAAATGTTTGGAAATGCATGTGTCTGTCAGAAGAAGATGAATCCACGAAGATGTCAACAGTCCCGTGGGAGCCATCAGGGAAGCGGGATGACGAGTGATTGGCTGAGAGTAACTGCTGCCTGAGAGCATCTTCATGATTTATTGAAGAAACCACGCTGCTGTGTTGGTGTGGGGGAACGGAAGAGGCTGCAGTGAACAACGGATCGATGGAGGGTGTGATGTATGTTGACATACATTACTGTGGATCTTAATGCATTTGATTTATTTTACGGTGACTTGGTTTTGATAACCAATTACATATTGAACGCTGTGTATCCTTTATTGTAATCCAACGTGCTAACGCTTAATGTTGTGTAGTCCCTTATCGGATTTATTCATATCTTTATTTACCAAATATCTGTTTTTTTGTTTTATCATTGTCCTAGAAAGTGTTTGTGTAGCTGCGATGGCACTTAGACATTGATGACTGCAGGGCCGGACTGGGACAATAAATCAGGCTGGGGATTATACACCCAGCCAGGCCACTACTAGTTTTTTGTGCCATTTTGCTGGATTTATTTGTCCATTTCTACAGCATTGCTGCCGTAGTGATAGCCGTCTAAATCTACTACCAAAAAATAAACATATGGACATGGGTTACTATTTAAAAAAATGTGCAAATCTATTTAGGAACCTATGTAAACATATTTTAAGTGGAGGTGGACCTCAAATCCTATAGGGGGGGCATGCTCCCCCGGTAAGATTTTTTTTAAATATTGGATTTAAATGCATCCATCTGGTGCACTTTGAGGGGGAAATAAAGAGACTACACCCATATGAAACAGAACTGTATACATTTAAATAATCATAGAATCATGGCCATAATCAATAACATACCATATCCAATATGAAAAAACATTGAAACTTGTTTATTTATTTGTTTTTGGTTCATCATTTATAGTTGCGAGTGTGTGTGCTCCTGAACCAGCCTCACCTGTCTCCCTCCTGCTCCTCTTTGAAGCAGCAGCAAAGACTAGTTTTAGGTCTCAACAAGTTTATCTTTCCTTTTTTTCACCTAGTTAAAATTGTATTTGTATTATTCATGTATATTTTACTAATCACTCCCCCCTTAGATGGAAATATGTGTTTACATAAATGGTGACCAAACCCTTTGAGACCCACAGAGATAACTTAGACTAAGTTAACTATCTAAACACTCAGAGAGTCCTTTACCTCACCTGAGCTGTAGTTATCAGCCTCTCAGTCTGACAAGAGAGGACTCTCCTCCACCTTGTTGTTGAAAAAGCTGCTTATATCCGTTAGCGCAGCTAGCTAGCACCAGATGCTAACAACAACAACAATACACGTAACCGGTGCGCGCGCTTTATCTCACTCGCTCGCGCCACATTACACACACCCTCCCGAGCTTGAATGACACACAGAGAGGAGACCAATCGAGGGCATTAGTGTATGTATGATCTGTATGAAAGTGTTCATGTCGGCAGGCCACATCATGTAGACAGCCAGTCACCCTCTGTGAGGCAGAGTCAGACCCACATTTGCGCAGCGTTGTGTTCACAATACATACATAAAAAGAGAGAAATTCCTCAGGCCAGCAGGCCACTTAACAGGCCAGGCCATCGGGAAACCTCCCGGTCCTCCCGATGGCCAGTCCGGGCCTGGATGACTGTCATTGCAAGTCTAGACAACTCAATAATAACAGAACTCATGAGGACTTTAATAAAGAGCAGGTCAAGACCAATCTCTTTTTTAGGAGAAGGGTCTTTCCATTAAAGCTGCATTCACCTGATGCGCCATCTGCTCTTGTGAAAACAGCCAGTTCAGTTTTGTTTACATCAGGGGTGTCAAACTCAATTTCATCGCGGGCCACATTCGCATAAAGGTTGCACTCAAAGGGCCGGTTGCAACTATATAAATATATAATATATATATCAAATAATGTAGCCTATTATATTACATTATTGCCTCTGAATTGGATTAGTATCGGATAGGATAATAACTTAGTCATTAACTACGTCTAAAAGTAGAAGTCTCTTCTATGAAGGGCCGTGTAGGCCAAAATTCAAACTCACCTCACACACACACTACTGAAAACATCTGGCCTTGCACACACACTACTGAAATCCTCTCACATTCACTACTGAACACCTCACACACACACACCACAGAAAATTAAGCCTCACACACATACTACTGAAATCCTCTCACATTCACTACTGAACACCTCACACACACACTACTGAAAACATCTGGCCTTGCACACACACTACTGAAATCCTCTCACAGTCACTACTGAACACCTCACACACACACTACTGAAAATTAAGCCTCACACACACACTACTGAAATCCTCTCACATTCACTACTGAACACCTCACACACACACGACTGAAAATTAAGCCTCACACACACACACACACTCCTGAAAAACATTTTACTAAAAGGTTCTCAGTAGGGAATGTGCATGTGTTTCACCTATGTGTATGTGAGGGGATTCTTGCTGTAACGGAAGTCATTCTAATGTAACGGATGTCATTCTAATGTAACGGAAGTCAGTGGTCTCTTTGCTAGCCCCGTTAGCTTCATTAGCTCCAGGCTGCTACTCCGAAGTGTTTGTTGTGTTGATGCCTGGTGCAGTATTCTTCATTGAAATATCGCACTTATCGTATGGCTCTGCGGTTCAAACAGACCGTCCATGAATGCAGTTTCTTCGGTAAGTGAAATTCAAGCACTTTATTTCTTACTTGTCTTTTTATTCAGCTAACAAGCGAGACGAAGCTACATCTGTGCTAACGATGCTATCCGTAGCATACAAGGTAAAACATAACAGAGAAGCGTAAAACATTAAGAAGGATTATACTGTAAAACATAAGGCTTCTCGGTGAGGTTGGTAAAATAAGGTCATGCTTGTACATTAGTTAGTTTGCTTGTTAGGTTACTGTATGCATTGTTATTGTTCATTTAAATGGCTATGCTCGACGATGCAGACAGCTAGCGTCACATTAGTGTTGAAGAGCAGAGTACTGGATGAGATTAACCTCACTATAAGATCTGTGTATCTGAAAAATATGAATCTCACATTTCCAGTTGGTTCCAGAAATAACGTTGACATTGCAATATGGTTTGTTGAGCTGGAGTTGATTATTGAAGCTTACTGGTTAACGTTCATCATATTAAACGAACGAACCCAAACGTTGTTGTTTTTATCAATATTATTACCAATACTTACTTACAATTTTATTATCATTACACTGGAGAAACCGACTTATTGTGGCAGCAGAACATGAACATGTAACTTAAGGCCTGCATTTGAGGACGAAAAATAGCTCAGTCAATGCTTTAGGTACAAGGAAATGATTTGTTTAAATATTAGATATGACGTTATGTGTGCTTCTGTGACAATGAAGCGTATTGATTGCGTTACATTTGTTGAAGATGTTTGTCTTTTACCCTGACGTGTGTGTTACAAATGAATGTGAATATGGCATAGGACATATATTTAAATTGACTGTCTCATGAAAAACGATTCTAAAATAAAAAGGACCACAACTATACAATAATACACAATCCAACTGATAAGATACAGTAAGGGCTTTGATATCCAGTACTTTCTTTAAGGATAACAAAAAGATTATCACATGACATTTGCATGTAAACAAGTCTGTGACCAACACATTGTTACTTTACATATATATATGTTTTTGTTTAAAGTTTCCAGGTGATGCAGACAGACCAGAGGATGCTGACCACGAGAGAGAGACCTATTCCGAACATCAGTGAACTTCAGCATGGACTCGAGAAACGTTCTGGTTTAAATAGATAAAGTAACAACTATAATCAGCTTTCACATTTCAATGTATTTAAGGCAATTATTATTTTACATTGTGAGAATTGCTACCATTTGTCTCTAAATATTGTCTGTAAAAGACATGGTAAGAGTGGTTCTTGCAGTGAGACAACCGAGCAGTTGAATATTATTTAATAAGATATTTTAATGTTGATTAACTGCAGACTGTTCATTCATAATCTGATTATCTTTGTCGTACAAAGTGATGAATTCAAAAAACACATTAACATTTAAAAAATACATTATTTCTACAGCCGCTAAATAAACAAACGTTTCATAAATAACACACTTGCTCTGCAATAATGTCATATGTTTCTTGTCATTTCTGTTGGGAAAGGACATACCTGACACAACTGCCTCACCGTTTTCTCAGAGGGGCAAGAAGAAAATGAAAAGCTGATTTCAGATTAAAGACCAATACAGGACATTCACTAAGAAACTACACTTTTATTGTGAACACAAAGTCAAACAGGACCATCATTTGTCTGTGGCAGCTGAACCCAGTATGGGCTCACAGATGCAGTTAGGTGGTTTCTTCATCAGACCTGGTCCTCCTCCATCAGGCCATGTCCACATCCCAGAGAAAGACCTCTCCACCTTCTCCAGCCAAACCCACAGACAGGACATCCGTCACGCTGAGGTTTCTCCCAAAGTCTCTGCACGCTGTCTCAATTGATCCACACTGTGAATATGAGGGGGAAATGTGTGTCATAAATGCTTTAGACAATAAGAAATATGAAGTTAACTGTAAGGAATGGCTCATTCTTTTTTAAATAGACAAAACTATTACTGTATTTCAATATCTCATGTCTGAAAGTTTAATTTAAAAGAAGAGGCCCCAAAAATAAAGATTGGTATATCAATAAATGTAGTTGATGTTGTCTTTTTAATTGTTTAAAGTAGATAGAACTGGTACTTAAGAGTTTTAATACAGTCTGGTTGCGGAGGAGGCACGCAGGTAAGAGCATATAGCTACCATCACATGTAACTAAGCTTGACTTGAATTTATTAAAAGTATAATTAAGTAACAGTAACAAATCAATAACAAATTGTGCAAAAATGTGAATCTTTGCTGGGTCCACTGTTGAATTTACCACATATTCTATGTTTTAGAAACCTTAAAGCATTTATAGATTTGTATGCAAGTAATATCCCAAAACTCAATAAATACCGTAGATTATTATTGAAAGTTATGCGGAATAGTTTCATGTTCACTTACCTTAAGCAACGTAAAACGTGCAGACCGGGGGGAATACAAATACTTTTTTGGTTTGCAAGGGTGTCACCTTCCGCGGAGCCCATTTTCTGTAGTATTATCCTAACAAAGAGAAAACAAGAGGGAACAACCCTTATTTAGGTTTTTTAAAAAGTGACAATATCAGCTTGCATTCATCCGACAAAAATACGACACAGGGTATTGTCTAATTGCTGGTTGTCTTGTGTTTTTATGGGATTTGGATAACGGATTTATTCTATAAAATATTTTGAATGGTTTTCACTTAATACTGTTATAAAGTCGGCTGCGGACAGCCGGGCTGTAGTAAATAGTGCAGCAGATCTACACAGCTAGCTCGCTAGTTAGCATTATTAACGTCAGCTATTTATATACATTTCAAGTTCTGCTTGAAAGCAAGTTCCTGCAAAGTGTTCAAACAAACGCTTCCAGTTGTACCATTTATAATCTGTATGTTTGAATATGGATCTTAAATCGGTGTGACGTTGAAGCAGCTGCAGTTCCTTTAAGCATAACGTTAGCATTTTGCTTCTGGCAACTAGATTTATGATTTGAAAATTATAAAAGTAGGGTAGACATGTGGATATTATCCGGCTGAACAAAACGTGACACGTCTCTTAAATGTGTCTCAACCACAGACCTTATTTCCAGCTAGTTTCAAACCATATTGCAATATCTACGTCAACGTTATTTCTGGAACCAACTGGAAATGTGAGATTCATATTTTTCAGATACACAGATCTTATAGTGAGGTTAATCTCAAACAGTACTCTGCTCTTCAACACTAATGTGACGCTAGCTGTCTGCATCGTCGAGCATAGCTATTTTAAATTAACAATAACAATGTATACAGTTACCTAACTAGCAAACTAACTAATGTACAAGCATGACCTTATTTTACCAACCTCACGAGAAGCCTTATGTTTTTCAGTATAATCCTTCTTAATGTTTTACACTTCTCCATTATGTTTTAACTTGTATGCTACATATAGCATCGTTAGCACAGATGTAGCTTCGTCTCGCTTGTTAGCTGAATAAAAAGACAAGTAAGAAATAAAGTGCTTGAATTTCACTTACCGAATAAACTGCATTCACGGACGGTCTGTTTGAACCGCAGAGCCATACGATAAGTGCGATATTTCAATGAAGAATACTGCACCAGGCATCAACACAACAAACACTTCGGAGTAGCAGCCTGGAGCTAATGAAACTAACGGGGCTAGCAAAGAGACCACTGACTTCCGTTACATTAGAATGACTTCCGTTACAGCAAGAATCCCCTCACACACACATAGGTGACACACATGCACATTCCCTACTGAGAACCTTTCAGTAAAATGTTTTTCAGGAGTGTGTGCGTGAGGTTAATTTTCAGTATTGTGTGTGTGAGGTGTTCAGTAGTGAATGTGAGAGGATTTCAGTAGTGTGTGTGTGAGGCTTAATTTTCAGTAGTGTGTGTGTGAGGTATTCAGTAGTGAATGTGAGAGGATTTCAGTGGTGTGTGTGCAAGGCCAGATGTTTTCAGTAGTGTGCGTGTGAGGTGTTCTGTAGTGAATGTGAGAGGATTTCAGTAGTGTGTGTGTTCAAGGCCAGATGTTTTCAGTAGTGTGTGTGTGAGGTGTTCAGTAGTGAATGTGATAGGATTTCAGTAGTGTGTGCGTGAGGCTTAATTTTCAGTAGTGTGTGTGTGTGAGGTGTTCAGTAGTGAATGTGAGAGGATTTCAGTAGTGTGTGTGCAAGGCCAGATGTTTTCAGTAGTGTGTGTGTGAGGTGAGTTTGAATTTTGGCCTACACGGCCCCTCATACTCTTCAGTGGCATGTCACAAAACAAGATGCATTGTGGAACATGTAGTTTATGGGCAACCTGTTTCTATAAAGTGGCATGTAACCGTATAATAAACCTATTATATTCTTTGCAAGCTCTTGCGGGGCCACATAAAATGAAGTCGCGGGCCGGATTTGGCCCCCGGCCTTGAGTTTGACACTCCTGGTTTACATGGTTACCTGCCCTGCTAGATTGCGGCGCTAAACACTGCTGTTATCTGATTGGCTGCCTATTGAAAGGTCAGTGCTCAACAAGGTCAAAGTTGAAATAATTTGAATTTAGAGCGGAACGACAATCCCGAGCGGTGTGCAACGCTGAGGGTAGCGCTTCCGACTAATCCGCTCTCTCCAAAGAAACACAACAGCAACTTCGGTTTTATCGTGAATCATGTGCATGCAGCTTGCACGTACAGGGAACCTTGTCTCTCTGCCTCCTTCCATGATTCTCTTTGGCCGCAACCTAATCACACAATAAGCATATGGTTTATAGACACAGCTTAAATGAATGGTTGAAATGCTGTCCTGCTGAGGCAGTGGGAAACATGGAGACATGCCAGAGCAGTGGAACATCTTCCAAAGAACAACCACCCACCCCCTAAACATGATTAATGAGCTGACAGCCACCAACCTTCACGCTCCTCACTGCTTTCATCCAAGGCCAATATGTGTGCTTTGAGCAACACGATTCATAGTCTTAGGAACGTTGACACATCCTATTGTAAATCAGAAAAGAAATTCCAACAGCTGTCTTTTGTGTGTGCATGTGTTTTTATAATATCAAAGGAAAATACCCTCTGGGCCAGAAGTGCTGCATTGAGAATACACACATGCTTAGAAGGCTGCTTGGGTTTAAATTACATATAGGGCTAAGATTAGTTTGAAAGAGATTTACGGTTTTAACCCTTGTGTGGTATTTGTGTTACTCAGCCAGTGTTCGTGGGTCTGGTGGAACCACTGCATTTTTGGGCTTCAATTCAACACAATCAAACTATTTGATGTGAAAATACTAAACAGATGTTTACTTCATCTCAATTACAAGCAATATAAACAGCAGCATAGATGGTGAATATTTTCACTTCTACATTTGTTAGATCACATTAATGAATTAAAGTGCTTCTTGTTTTTTTGCCCGCTGACCGGCTGGTCCTGTGGCTCGTCTTTTTAGTAACTAGCTGATGCTCATCCTCATCCTCTTCTTCAAAGTCACTGTCAGACTCAGAATTCTCAGAAATGTGATCCTCACATTCTGAAACCTCTTCCTCTTCCTCGACATCATCATCAAATGGTTCTCTCTCTTCCTTCTGGAAGGCCCTCTGAGCAGAGAATCGTTTGGCCATCTTGATCAGTTGTGATAAGGACCCAAACTGGCGAAGCTTTATTTATTGTGTCCCGCCCCAAATGTGCAGCTTGGATAGAGTGGGAAAAAAATAAAGTTCGGTTCACGCAAGACATAATGCGGGAATGTGAGAGCAGACAGGTGTCCGTGCTTGCATTTATCAACAATGTTGCAACCTTGTGCGAGAATGGCAGGGGCAGAAACACAAAAGTGTCACACATACACACACACACCCCAGATAACAAAGAGACACTGGGCCGGATCTGGGGTGCACCTAGCAGACGATCTGGCCCGGATCCGCCAAACGGACTCGGTCCGTTGTCCATACGCACATCGGCCCGAAACTGGATCGGATCCGCAAAACGGATCTGCGGCAGATATGGGCCAGCACTGGTCCAGCTCCGTTTCAATATGGTTCTCCGCGTTCCAGATCCGGTACGGACCCGCGTTCCAGATGCGATAAGGACCCGCGTTCCAGATGCGATACGGCTCTGTTTACCAGATGCGATATGGCTCTGTTTACCAGACTACTGCCAACTTCAATGTTTGCCTTATCTTCGGCATTTAAACACATTAAACCTTGCTAATATTGGCTATATTTAAGTCTTCATGGAAGTGTCGCCATTTCACTTTTCATCTAAAATTAGTGGACCAGTCAAATGAAGAAGGTACATTCATAAACGTTAAGTACTTTTCAATAGCTTAGAGCTAGGCAAGCGAAATGAAGGAGGAACTGTGTAAATGATGAATAACATGTGATGGTGTTTAACACGTCTGCAGTTTACCAAGTACATCCTCAGATTATGTTTGGCAGGAGGTAATGTGCTGTGACCATAGCAAACAAACTAACTATCATGGTGGTGGTATTCACTTCAGACACTGTTACTTTACTCAAGGTATCAGAAACATGAAATAACAATATACAAGTCGAGATGTTTGCTGTATACGTGAACATGAAACTTTATTAAAACATGAACTGTAAACTTAAAAACAAAAACAAAGCGAAACAAAAACGATAAAATAATTAATATTGTCGATCGGGGACAGGCAGTGTGTCCTGGCGTTGACGTCTCCTCTCCTGTCTCTCCTGACGGCCCCTTCCCTGTCGCTTGCCAGGTTAAACCAGTGAATGGTATGCTGGGATATGTCTGCATCCATCGCTGCTCTCGTTATAGCGCATTTGCGCACTGCACCTATTGTAAAACAAACACACAAAATAAGTTCTTACACTGTTCTAATACTGCTAGACTGTATTGCCATCTACAAAGAAAAATGATTGAGCAATGGCCAACAGAGACCAGTGACAGCCAGTGGGTGAATGTAACGTTAAGACATGCTGCACATGCAATGGGGACAGAGACCATAGAGGTGGCATTCAGAGTAGGAGTCAGTGGCGGACAGTCAGGGGCCTGCTAAGCCAAAATTAAGACAAATATTGCATTCATACATAATATGTTAGTTTACTGTACATGTCTGTTTTCCTTCCTTCCTCGTTTTCCTTCACGCTTGGTTTGTTAAAAAAAAACACTTTCCATCAGTGTTTTAAAAATAAATAAAAATGTATGAATAGTTTTAAAATAAATAAATAGTTATTGAAAGAAATTAGCTTCCTGTTCATCCCCTCTCATCTGGGACGATAGAACATTTCCCAGTCAGTGCAGTAGAGCAGACAATTGCTGACCGTTGCAACACATGACACGCACAAATTAATTAATCATCTAATGTGATGCCAAAAAGGCACGAGCAGTAAACCAGTCAATCACAAGCAACCGCGAATGGTACAACAGAAAGGCTTGGCTACCTGGATACTGTCACGCACACATGGAGAACACGGCCAAGGCGTGCCAGGCAGAGTTAGCATCGAAGCGTAACTGGAGGAAGGCTACAGGATGGGTAAAGGATATGTCTTACAAAATCCTTTACGACACGAACATTCAACATTATTATTCATATTAGCACCTGCCAATCATTTGAGTAACACCCGATGGCGAAATTAAACAATACATGCAGCGTTCTGTCGAGCAGCGCATTTGTACTAAAGCGTATTGCTGCCACGCCAGGTGAAAAACAGATCAGTATCACGTTATAACATACAAAGTGATGTTTTTCACGTTTTAACATTTTAACTTTATAACGTGAAAATTATATTGTTATCACATGATAAACATCTTGTGATAACAATACACTTTTCATGTAATATTGTGATCAGGGTTTCTTTCTGGCTAGGCAGCAACAGGCTTCCGTACATTCGTATGTGCAACATGTTGCAAAATGTAAAACTTGGTTTGTGTTTGATTTAACTTGGTAGAGCTACTGAGTTTTAAATGTTGTGTCAAAATGCTTGAAAAGTGTGCGTTTAAATGCTAAAACGATACAATTGTTTTTTAGTCCTATAAAACATAAATCGTCGTTGAAGGCCTAACCATAAAACCCCTGACCCGCCAATGATGGGCATAGTGTAAAAACAAATAGAAAAACTTTGCAGCACATGCACACACATAGATGGAAAGTGAAAGACTTTAGTGATTGACAGGCTAAGGGAGTGTTGTGAAACAAAGTGCTTACAAGATTAAGGTAATAGATTCAGTTCCAAGTGTTACGGTGTGTGTAGGAAGCAGGACCCAAATGCAGATTTAAAGTGTCAAAAATAACTCCTTTATTTCAAGGCTAAACTCTTCACAAAGACAGAACAGAACACTCACCGAAGACCACGTCAAAACACAAGACGAACCAACACTCAACACTGGGAGACAGGGGAATTTAAACACAGGGTAACTAGACACAGGTGGGAACAATCAGGAAATTAGACGCACCAGGGAAACTAACGACAGGAGGAAAAACACAGGGAAAAGGACCAGACAATATACCAAGAGGAAAACATGACGGGGAGAACAGCAAAACACCCAAACCAAGACATAGAAAACGTGACAAAACAATAATCGTAACAGAACCCCCCCCTCAAGGGACGGATTCCAGACATCCCTAAAATACCAAAACAGTCCCATAAACGTCCAAAAAACAATGTCCAGCAGGGTGGGTGGAGGGGGACCGGAGACGGCCTGGGGGTAAGGCAGAGTCCAAAAAGGGGGATTCGGGCGGACGGCCCGGGGGCAAGGCAGAGGACCAGGAACGGGTCTCGGGCGGACGGCCCGGGGGTAAGGTAGAAGCCGAGAAGGTGGACTCGGGCGGACGGCCCGGGGGCAAGACAGAGTCCAAGGTGGGGGTTATGGAGGGGCGAAGACCACCGCGGCCGGGAAAGTCAGGGGGCCGGGCTCGAGGGCGAAGGCCGTGACTCTCAGGGGCCCGGGATCGAGGGTGAAAGCCGTGGCTCTCAGGGGACCGGGATTGAGGGTGAAGACTCCGGCTCTCAGAGGGCCAGGCTCGAGGGCGAAGACCGGACAGCTCCGGAGGCCGGGCAGGAACCGGTGTCGACCGGACCGGACCTGGAGGCCGGGCAGGAAAGCGCTTATGGGACAGCTCCGGAGACCGGGCAGGACCCGGTGTCAGCCGGACAGAAACCGGAGCCGGTCGGACAGGCTTCGGCAGGATCCCCCACGGAAGTGGACCAGGAGTTGGCAGGAACCCCGGCGAGACAGGTGATGGACATGGGGCTGACAGGGCCCCCAGTAGAACCTCCAACGGCACGGGATATAGGGTTGGCAGGACCCCCGGCAGGGGAGTAGACGGCGGGACCTCCAACGACACAGGACACAGGGTTGGCAGGACCCCCGGCAGGGGAGCAGACGGCGGTACCTCCAACGAGAAAGGAGAAGGAGCTGGCAGGCCCCCCGGCAGGAGAGTAGACGGCGGGACCTCCAACGGGACAGGACATGGAGCTGGCAGGACCCCCGGCAGGAGAGTAGACTGTGGGACCCCCAAGTCGACGGAGCCCCCAACGGGACGGGACCCGGAGTAGGGACCCGAGAGGAGACTCGAGAGGAGACTCGAGAGGAGACTCGAAAGAGGAACCAAGGGGGAATTCGAGAGGGGACTCGAGAGGAGACTCGAGAGGGGAACCAAGGGGGAACTCGAGAGGGGACTCAAGAGGAGACTCGAGGGGAACTAGAGGAGAGACTAGAGGAGGGACTAGAGGAGGGACTAGAGAAGGGAACTCAAGAGGGGACTCGCGAGGGGAACTAGAGGAGGGACGAGAAGAGGGACGAGAGGAGGGACTAAAGGAGGGACTAGAGCAGGGACTAGAGCAGGGACTAAAGGCTGCATGGGCCGGTTCTGGAGCCGGAACCATGGCTGTGGGGACCGGTTCAGGAGTCGGAACCATTGCTGCTGGGCAAGGAACCGGAATACGGATCCATGGATGTGTGGGATGGTACTGGAGCACAGTACCATGACTATGTGGGATGGTACTGGAGCACGGAACCATGGCTGCTGGGTCCAGCACTGGAGCCAGAACCATGGCTGTTGGGGGCGGAGCGGAAGCCTGGACCCTGGCTGTGTAAGCCAGGTAATGGAGTATCGACGCAAAGCTGCGTGGGCCTGTACTGGAGCAGGTAGGCATGGCTGCTAGCTTGGCTTTGCGCCTCCCTCTCTTAGCAGCCGCCTGTGGCATCAAAAAAGCTGAATCCGCTGGGTCCATCCTTTGGTTGGTTCGTAATGTTACGGTGTGTGTAGGAAGCAGGACCCAAATGCAGATTTAAAGTGTCAAAAATAACTCCTTTATTTCAAGGCTAATCTCTTCACAAAGACCGAACAGAACACTCACCGAAGATCACGTCAAAACACAAGACAAACCAACACTCAACTCTGGGAGACAGGGGAATTTAAACACAGGGTAACTAGACACAGGTGGGAACAATCAGGAAATTAGACGCACCAGGGAAACTAACGACAGGAGGAAAAACACAGGGAAAAGGACCAGACAATATACCAAGCGGAAAACATGACGGGGAGAACAGGAAAACACCCAAACCAAGACATAGAAAACGTGACAAAACAATAATCGTAACACCAAGAGAACAAACTGTTGCTTAAACTTTACCTGTAGGATAGAAGAGTCTGTTAAATGAGAAGATGGAAATTGAGTGAATGCAATCTAATTCAACTTGGCCAATCTAATTATTTTTACACCATTATGATGAAATAAACATTTGGAAAGACACTTACGGAAAAGAACGATTTTCATGGCCATTTTATTGAAGGCCCTTTTGCCGTTTACTCCCTTCCAATTGATCCTGCGTAACACGGTGCAGGTAATCATTCTTGCCAGAATATTCCACACAACCCTCTTATGGCGCATTTCCACTGCAGCTAGTAGCCCCGTTTAAGCGTCCTTAACCGTCCTCAAGCGGCCAGGCCAGTTTTTGTGGCCTTTCCATATAGCCTAGCACCGGCTTGCGGGTACTTTTTCCCTCTTTTTCCGGCCCCATAAAATTGTGGTTCTATCAGACCAGGGCCAGGCCTGAACTAGTGACGTCAACACTCGACTGCTGATTGGTCAGAGAGAATCGTCACAAGATCGCGCGCGAGATCATCCCTAGCGTCGCTAGGGATTTTTATACACAGCATTTTTGTAAACGGAGGAGCTACAAAAATGGCAATGTCGAAGAAAAGCACACCGTGGTCGACCGAGGAGGTGACGACGTTCCTAAATCTAATTGGGGATGATAAAATCCAGCGGGAGCTTGACAGAACAACTCGAAATGGGAACGTTTTCCAGGATGTCTCTGCACAGATGTCCGAACGCGGATTTTCGAGGACTTTCCTGCAGTGTAGAGAAAAACTCAAAAAGATGAAGAGTGAATATCGCCAAGTAAAGGACAACAATAACACGATTGGTGCAGGTAGGAAACAATGGAAGTGGTTCGACTTGTCGGACCAGATGTATGGCCATAGACCGGCCAACGTTGGGAGGGAGGGAGGCCTGGACTCTGCAACGGCTTTACTGGAGTCCCTGCAAGGTACGCTCACTTCTAACAAGGAAGTCTATTTTATCCTTACATTAATGTTCGACAACCCGTGCTTTTATGGAGCCCCGAAGAGCTACATAGCTAGCTAAGGCAGATAGCCTAGGCAGATAGCCTTAGCTAGAGCTATTGTTTGCTAACACCATATATGCCATTGTTTACGTTCAGTTTTTCTTTTCTATAGTTGTTGTTGCTATAGTATTTAGTATTGTGCTGCAGTAGTTTGTGGAATTAATCATTTTGCTGTTCTAGATGATTACATTGGGACTCGTGAGGAGGAACACTCCCGAAAAACGGGTGATGGCAGTGTTCCGTCCACAACATCGTCATCGAATCCAGAACGGACCCCAGCCGAAGAATCGACACCAACTCAACCACCAACACCGAGTGCCATCACGACCCCGCAGTGTGTGGTTCTAGGTAAGAAATAGAAATGGCAAAATGACTGGACTTGTGTTTTGTTTTTTTAAACCTTGGATCAACAGTAATTAAAATAAGCTATACCACTGTGTGGAAATGCTCTGTTACAAGTAAAGTATTAGCTAGTAAGCAGCTAGTACAGTTGTGTGTGACATCCTATCGTATACATATATTTATATTCATTATCAACAGGCTGGACATAATGTAATTCACTTTCACAATCATTGTAAACATCTAGGGCCAGAACTTTCTTTAGTTCACCTGACTGTTTTTCTGTTTATACATGTTATTCTTATATCCTTGTGTGACCTGTACCTGTCCTGTGTTTTTTCCTTATTGCTAATTATTATCTTATTGTCACCCAGGCAAGAGGAAACGAGGAGGAGAGGATCAGGCCCAGCAGGAACGGCACCATGAACAGCACATGGCCCAGCAGGAACGGCACTTGGACTGGGCCAAAGCGTCTGCTGAGCGGAGATGGGAGTTGGATGCGGCTTTGAAGGAAGGAGGCCGGGAGGAGGCCGCTCAAGCAGAGACCTTCAACCTAGCCTTCCTGCGCACTCTTGGCGAGGTGCTAGGGGGACTGGGCAGCCGACGTGGCCCGTCTCCTCCGTGATACTTCAAATAACCTTAATAGTTATTGTACATATTATATATTTTGTATCTAGTTAATTTTTAAATGCAACATTTGTACTTCCTTGTTTATTTATTTTCTTTAAAATGTTCATTTTATATTTATTTTTACAATTCCATTTATTTGTATGGTTTAATGGCATGCCTTTTTGATACAACATTTGTTTTGTATTTTTATACTGCCATCAATAAAGTACTTCTTTGACTTATCTTATCTCTTGTTGATAATGAATGGCACCCAACAGAAAAAAATCAGATTCACATAATCTTGATTTTGAGAAGATATAAACATACATGAATTTATAAAGCAATAACAAACACCATCAGTTAGGAAAAAGCCCCTTAGTTTTAAGAGATTTAAAGCAAGAAATTGAGTTTGCTAGCTTGAGGTCCTCCTCTAAAACATTATTACATGTTTATTTTGTAATAGTATTAACAATACATGATAAATATATAATACATGTAGACATTACTCAATTGTAATACCCTCGTTCTACTAGACTCAAACAACACATTCCTTATATATTTCAAAGACGAGAGAACAAAAGAAACCTATAACCCATTCAAGCTTTTAACATGTCAAGAAGAAAGATTGAGGTTATATTTAATATATTATTTTATGTTGTGGATACTTTAGCCTCCATCCATGTTTACAATTGTTCACACTATTTTACACTTGCATTTATGAATATAGTTTTGCTGTGTTTTACACTTTAGTATTTATGTTTATAGTTAGCTTTGATATTCGCTTAATTGATTAGAAAGATTTTCTTTTCATGATCTGATATTTCCTCAAATGTTCTTATTATGGGGCAGTACTTACTGGTGCTTGAAATTCAAATATTTACTAAATATTCAATTCAGACAACATTTGTTTAAAACATTTGACAAACACATGTATATGAAAAAAAAAGATTTATTTATGTTCAATACAATGAATGCAATACAATGCATATTTAGGTATTCAGGTAGTGCATCAAACCCCCTCTGATGTCAGTGCCCTCCTCCTGTGCACCTTGAGCCGCTGCTTCCCCAGGCTCTGCTGCTGCTGGTGCATTCCACCCATCATCATAGTCCTCTCCATGACTCTCCCAGACGTTATGCAGAGCACAGCATGTCAGCACCATGGATTTCACAAGAAACAAGTAAACGATCGCTTCCACATCCTCCATTGTTGTGTGTGTTTTGTGAGTTGTGTCGCATTGAAGATGACGCCACTGCAGTTTTACCCAGCATCGCTCCGCCCAAAAAGCCGATCGCCCCGTTGCTACCCCAGGTCCTAAACTGTAATGGAAATGCGCCACGGCCTCGGACGGCCAGCGAGGCAGCCCGAGGCCTGAGCGAGGACGCTTAGGGACGCTTAAACGGGGCTACCCCGCTGCAGTGGAAATGTGCCATGAGTGTCCACCCCTCCAACAGAGGAGAGCGAAGTCGCCTCGGTGGAGAATGGAAACTGAACTGAATATACATGTCAACATTACTGCAACAAACTCAAAGACAAACAAGGCTAACATTTTGTATTGAGCATATGAAAACGTGTCCCATAAAAATAATTACAAGATTTGTCTTCATTCTTTCGTTTAGAGGGTTGCGGAGCCACTCTTCGAAACGCTGTCGAGGGGGAATTGGAACTCTTCGGGCATCTCGTAGGTTGGAGCATGCAGGCCTGATCCTACTTTCGCCATCACAATGTGTAAAGTTCCTGCTAACTGGTTGACCTGCTGCTTAATATTTTCTAGCAGCAACAGGCCATGCAGCTCTGCAGCTGAAATAATGTGGACAAATAAAGATATTTGATAGGGCAAGACCATATAATGCTTAGTCAGTTAATAGAATTTTGATATCACTCTTAAATTAAAAACTTAGCCTAACCATTCAAAATATACTAGTATAGGGGAAATGTGTGTGGGTTGGATTTGCAGAGTAACTCAAGATACAATCCTATCACGATCACCCCCAACCCTAAATGTGGGCCTGAAGACATGCTCATTTCTGGGTGTTGTGGGCCCCATTAATTGTGTGAAATGACCAGTGCCTCCTTGGTCCCGACCGTCGCTGGCTATTTGGCAAAAGGCAAATCAATAGTGATTAGCAGATTATAAATAAGAAAACAAATTGGCAACACAAACATATAAACTAAAAGACTGTAATACTTATAAGACAGGTTTAAGAAATATACCGTATTTATATGTTTTTTTATTCCACAGGGTGCACCCATCATTTGTCTAGCATTGAATTAAAGGATTTATAGGTTCAACAAAAAAAATATTCTTACAGTAGCTTTGCATATGAACATACAGTGGGGAAAATAAGTATTCAACGCATCAACGCATCAACGCATCAACATTTTTTTCAGTAAACGTATTTCCAATATGGCTATTCACAGAAAATGTTGACCAGACTTTGGTATTAACTCAAGAAATCCTGAGTAAATAACAATGTCTTGTCAACATTTCCTATGAATAACCGCATTGGAAATATGTTTACTGAAACAAAATTATGCATTAAATACTTTTTTCCCCCACTGTATACTGGTCGACATACTTCATGATGCCATTGATTTTGGTAGTGTGTGGGCCTAAAATTGAGAATGATGTATGAGAATAGTTCCATGTACACTTCAGCATATGTATTTGCACTAAAATCTCACCATTTAATGTGGACAATTCAGGGTAACTGAAATCTGGACTCACGGTGGATGTCTTTCAGGTGGAGTAACTGTGAAAATGCCATTGCCTAATAGATGGTGGACATCAACGGAAAGCGAGAAAAAGAGAGGCAGTGTTGGCAATAGGCAGGAACAGGACTTGCAGTGGCAGAGCACAAAGTAATCAACATATATAAGTGTATAAGATAAATACATCAACAGCAATAACATACTGTACAGTTGAATCGCCATCTCTCTTAAACTCTTTCAACAATATTTATTGCAGGACTGTTATAATATACTGCATTAACTTTGCCTAGGTGGGTGCATACACACACACACACACACACACACACACACACACACACACATCTTTATATATATATATGTTATACATACATTTATGAACCTGTTACATTAGGCTGAAACTTCGTACCAGTTAATGTCTCACCCACAGACCCCAGACGTCTTGTGTTCCAGCTGATTTCGTTTAGGTGGTGTTGGTCATGAGAATTGGCAGCTAATGGAACATATAGAAACATATCAAATTATAGAAATGAAACGTGTGTGTGTGTGGAGCCATTAAAAGAGCCTTGAAAGGTAAACTTACAGATGCAGGGTTGTTGTGGTCGTTGGTGGTCCTGAGAATTGGCAGCTAATGGAACATATAGAAACATATCCACATATATAAACAAAACGTGAGTGTGTGTGCAATAAAACTAATTAAAAAAAACACTGGAGTGCCACCAATAGTGGACTCATCATAGTTAGACTTATTGAAGCAGGGTGGTGGGATGAAGGGTAACGTCGCCGCATTTTGCGGAATTACACCCCTCGTTTTTTGGGCCACCGGCTCAGAGTCAGTGTTGTTAGAAATTAAAATCAATGTTTTATGGCATAATGTACCTTAAACATACCGTCAGTTTAAATGCTATTTTATTCTGGAAAAAAACGGAAGTTCTCAATACCAAGCTTTTATTCTGAAAATCCTTCATGACGACATCCGGGACTACTGCCCATTAGTATCATTAAAGTGGCAATTGACGCCGTTAACATGTATTACATATAAAGTTATGAAAGAGATAAGGAGGAGAAAAGGCATGTGGAAGTAAGCAATGAATGTAAAATGTTGAAATCCTCTGTTTAACGCGATATCGGACACAGGAGAACGAGGGGGGAAGTCCCCTTCGTCACTACAGCTCACAGAGAGGAGGAGCGAACAGCCAGCAAGCGGGAAGGACGAATGCTTGTAAACTCTCTTCTGCACGGCCACCACTGGGAGAGGAAGCTGCAGACTTTCTCTCCTGACTGAACAATATCCTGTTTGTAACATTACCGCGCTTTTTATTAATTAAAGTACCAATTTTGAACCTTCTCAGAGACTCCATTTGGTCTCCTTTTTAAGCTTCTCTCCTGGACGCGAGAAAACGATCACGGTTTACAGTGTCTGATTCGTAGGTTGGGTATCTAGTCAAAACACATGTAATATTTGAGTGACAAGAAACAATAGTTCTATTATAACCAATAACTGTAACTATTGTGTGCATACCTTTTTTCCCTCCGTTTTCCTTTTCGGGGCTGGTCCTCCGCTTCAGACTGGAGACCAGCAGTGCCATTATTCAAATACTCCTTTAATTTGTGTGTTGCTTCAATGAAGTCATCTAGTTTGATGAAAGAACATGACAGTTATCACCAACTAGAAGACCCAAAATTGGCCATAGCTGCACATTTGAACTCTTGAAGAGTGGCAGACCGTCTATACCAACCTGAAGTCTTAAACAACAACCATCTACCAATTTGTCCTTCCACTGACACAGTGTCTTACTAAGGGCTGACACAATGCCAAAGTAATGATAGAGACCATTACATAGCTCCTTCACAGTATACACTGTTCTGGTCCGTAACAGGGTTCTTGCATCCCTTCGCAACTCAGGGTGATAAATTGTTAAAATGGCCAAGAGAGCAGTAATTGCAATATGGGAAACCCCATAGTTTAAGGCCCATCAGTTGGATAGGCGACTGTTGAGGTTCTCAGGTTCCTCACAGTCAGAGATTGCTCCCAGACTGTTGGTGTTATCATAATCACCTTGACACCTGTCCTCTGATACAGGGCCCATAGCTGCTAAGGGGTCCAATATAACTGCTGAACCTTCAGGTTGTAACCAAGTAGAAGCACCATCATCAGGTGACAATCGTGCAGTTTCTTTGGGAGGTAGTGTGACTGCACGCACACCCTCACCAATATCCCTCAGCCTTCTGCCCAGCTCTACCCTGGCTCTCCTTCTCAGTGCAGAATTAGACACGGGTGTTTTGCATCTGTTCATTTTTTTTAACAACAATTAATTATACTAACTAAATAAGTTGACTCTCTTTCACACTTTCTCTCTCACTTACTCAAGCACTCTCTCCCTCACTCTCTTTATCTCTCTCTCTCTCTGTCTCTCTCTGTATTTATTAATATTACTATTTATTTATGTATTTAAATATACTATTTATTTATTTATTTTTTATTTATTTTTTTATGTATTTATTGTTGCAATGTTGAATCCTAAGTGTGTAAGAAGTAAATCGATGACTCCATGACACAGTAAAGGCAGCTTCACAGAGCAGGACAGATTTAACTTTGGTGAACGAGCAACACACAAATCAAGAAGCGCTATAAGTGGCTTAACATTTCTGGGTAATGGTTCACATTTATCATAATTAATTAATTAAATACATTTTAAGTAACATTTACTAACGTAATGTTGTGAATCATTCAGGCTAACTTATGCACACCAAGATCAGTAAAAAGCAAATACTTGAAATATAAAATATACAAATTGAAACGTAAGATTTAATACGCATGTGGGGATGGAAACATACTCGCACAAGTCATTTATATCGACGTCTAAGTTTACTACAAGTTCAACTTATTTTTGTGTGTTACCAAGTTTAATGCCGAATTGAGTCTTCAGCAAACCACTCTCCTGCCATCTGAGCCCACCTTTAAAAGCACAATGCCTCCACTCACATTAACGTCACTATTCGAATAAAAGTTCAATATTACGGTACGTCCACACAGCAGCTTTTCAAAAATCTTGAAAATCTTGGAGCTGGGCGTGTTTCTGACAACTTGGGGATTTTTTGCGACCAACAACCAATCACATGAATATCCCGTCCCCGACATACAAAGCAAAAAACCGCAGGAATTTTATGCGAGCAATATATATATATATATATATTAGGGCTGTCAGTCGATTAAAATATTTAATCGCGATTAATCGCATGATTGTCCATAGTTAATCGCGATTAATCGCAAATTAATCTCACATTTTGGATCTATTCTAAATGTACCTTAGAGGAATATTTTTCAAGTTTTTAATACTTTTATCAACATATGAGTGGACAAATATGCTTTATGCTAATGTTTATTATCATTTGAACAATGACAAATATTCTCATGAATATTAAACACAACAACCTGGAACCACTCTCATACTGTGTGTGTGTGTGTGTGTGTGTGTGTGTGTGTGTGTGTGTGTGTGTGTGTGTGTGTGTGTGTGTGTGTGATGGATCGCGCGTTGGAGCTATGTGCAACTCAAGGCATATTATGCTCGAACGGGAGCTGCCTAGACGCTGCAATCATGTTGCACTATCCGAGCTGAGTGTGCGGACTTCTCCTACAATGTCTCACTGTCTGGCTTCCTGCATAAAGTCAAGTGCTCGGCGCAGTTGTGGCGAAATGTCGGTCCTCTGTTTTCATTTAAACAGCTCCTTATATCCGTTAGCGCCGCTAGCTAGCACCAGATGCTAACAACAACAATGCACGTAAGGTCTCTCCTTCGCTCGCTCGGGCCACACAGACACACACCCTCCCGGTCCTCCCGATGGCCAGTCGGTGCCTGCCGGTGAGCGTGGAAGTGTGGTCTGCCACAAGCGGGTGGCAAGAGCGGGGCTGTCAGCATCAGCTTGTAGATGGTATTTTAAACTCGATGCGCTCTGAAACTACGGGGCGGCCGAGGAAAAAAAATACACATGCGTTAATCGCGTTAAAATAATTAGTGGCGTTAACATTTTTTTGCGTTAACGCCACTAATTATTTGACAGCCCTAATATATATATATAAACTCCCCAAACAGGCGAAAACCTACCAGTTTCACCCACTGTCTCTGCCACCTCCCTCCATGCCTGGTTCCTCCGGTTTGTATCCCGGTAAATAGTCTGGTCGTAAAGAACCGGGTGATTTGCTACCGTAATTTCTCATTTGGAATATGAGGAAATGAACTGCGGTCTGGCTCTCCCAGCATAGACGTGGTTTGATTGGCTAGCGCTTGTACTGGCAGATTTGCATACATGGGATTTGATTGGCTGACGCTTCCAGCTCAGCTTCAAAAGTTGAACATTGCTCAACTTTTGAATCCTGGAAATCCTGGAAATCTTCGCTTCGCTCCCCCACAATGCAGTTCGGCGAAAAGCGAGGCAAAGTGACGTCATCCCCATTCAAAGTCAATGGGCAGAGAAGCATTGAAGGCGGTGGAAGATTCGCCTATTGTTGCTTTTATTTTAAGCTGCTGTGTGGACGTACCCGTCCACACAGCAGCTTAAAATAAAAGCAATAATTGTGGCTTGATATTGAGTAAAAACATGTTTTTATGAACCACACAGTTTCCGGTCTTCCACGACCCGACCGGAGAAAAAGAAGTGCACGAAATACCAAGAGACTGGGTTGTTTAATATGACTTGATCGCTTTAAACACCGCACACTGAGCTCTGATTGGTCAGCAGGCAGTGATTGGTCAGCAGGCAGAGCTCTTAGCCTGCAACCTACCTAACCAGGGGCCTATACTACGAATCAATATTTTCGTTTAGCAACCTAACTTCTGGGATTTCCGGTCCTACGAAGCTGGTTAACTATTTAGCGGGCTAGATAACTTATTCTGAATGGCTAGCCAGCTCCGGAGCAGGATAGGTTCCAGGATAAGAGATCAACTGTGCAGAGTTCTTCTTCTTGTTTGCTTTAATGGCGAATCGCTTCCACTTGGAGCATATCGCAACTATAGCCTACTGTTGATTTATTTAATGTATAAACTGCCCATATTGTTTATGTAGAACAGGGTTCACGTACGCCTGTGTGACCCACACAAAGTGTGAGATCACAATATTATGTTTATATTTAATATCATTTTAGAAACCTGTTTAACAATGGACAGCAGGGGGCAGTAGATGGCAGGGTAACACTGCTGTAAAGGGGTTTGTTGTGATTTGCGCCTGCCGTAAACGGACTGATGTGTAGACTGATGTGCTGCCGTTGGCCGCTGTCACCATAGATATATATATATAAACACTAGATGACTCACCCGCGCTGCTGGCCAATGGAGACCGACGTTGCCACTTGGCCGCCATCTTGCTACAGGGAGTTCTCTCATTCATAACATTATGGTTTACTATTTAAATAACCATAGCTTTCTCAATTTTAAACCAATTTTCTAACGGTTTGGTTTTTTATAAACATCAAAGATGTAGTTATGATACTGCATACTTATAATCATGGACTTTCATATGAAAATAACAGTAATCAGATAAAGCAATAGCTATACACACACACACACACACACAAGGTATTTATATTAAATATTTGCCGGTGTATATATTTCCATTTATTTTATTGTATTGTTAATATTTAAAATAAATTATAAAATTAAAATACATTTATATTTAAAAATTGTTTTACATTTTATATATAAAAATCGGTCTCATGTTACCACTCTGTAAGCCAAGAGTTGTTAATTTAGCAATGCCTTAGCTTGAAGAACAGGGACACAACTAATGACAATAGCATATGTTGGTATATTATTTAGATATTCACACCTTTATCAGAAGAACCAAACCAACATAAAATGTGCTCACAGACAGGCCAGTTCTGTCTAATTTATCACAATTATTTATGACATGAGATCTTCATATCATCCTAGTTTTGTATTTAGTTTCTAGATTTGTAAACAAATCCAGAACCTTTGAAATATGTTATTGAAAAAAGACCAAGAATAATATAAACTGTACCATATGTCCTTTTGTGTCCTTCTGTAGTCCATTTGTGGTTTGTCTTGTCTCACCCCGGCTGATATATCACAAAATACACTTTTTAAATGGTTCCCTATATTTCCCCTATGCAATATAGGGAACAATTTAAACATAAACTATCCTATGTGTCCTTGGGTGTTATGAAAGGCGGCCCCCCAAAATAAATGTATTATTATTATTAAGAAGAACAACTTGGTGTGGTGTGGAGGGGATGTAGGAAGCAGGAGCAGGTGGGGAGAGATGGGACTTCAAGGTTATTTGTTTTAAATGTGTCTTGGAGATAAGGACAAGCTGCACACAATAAAATACAGTATAACACAAAACCAATAAGACACACAGTGACACATGGCACACCAACAATCAATCATCGTCCAGCCTCAGCTTTGGTATTCTTTCAAAACCATGTTATGGGTTTATTAGACTGAGCAAACATAAACATATGTGGTGATCCCACGGGTTCTTGTTTGCAGACAGCGGCGATTGGAGCATCCGTAGGCTGCACAAAAGTCCGGCATAGTCAGGTACTTCTGGAAACACAAAGCCAGCAAATTCCTGTATCATAATGCAATATGTTTTTAACAAGCCAAACCACTTGGAATAAATCATGTGTAACTTAAGTTGTGTTGAAAAGAAAGAGCAGTTCTGCCTCTCCCACTGGTGTAAAGTTGCTGGGTCAACTTTGTAATACTAGGTCTCACTGACAGCCTCTTGTTATTAGCCAGCTAATAAATACAACCACATACACAAAGAAAAGCTGCAATTACAACATGTCCAATCATCCTGTATCATAGCCATGCTAATCATGTTTATAATAAACCAAACCGTTTGTAAATCAGTCAAGATTTCAGTGAGTTAAGAGTATTTTTGTGCAGATCACTCACCTGACAACAGCTACCATAACGCGAATCAGAGTAACTGTTAACTGTAGCAAGATGGCGGCCGGTCAGCTACGCTGGAAAATCTCCCATGAGCCATCTAGTGTTTATATATATCTATGGCTGTCACTACCCGATCCGTCCCCCTGCCCGATCTGTACTGCGCATGTGCGAGATGCTCCGCCATATTTGTAATGTAATATTGGAGAACTCCGGACGGCAACTCAGTAAGGACACTTGACACAGTGGCTTTTGGCAAAGCTGAAAAATAAAACTCGAGAGAGACGAGTTATTGTTATTACAACGTGACTTCACTATTATTTAACAACTATTTTTATTGGGTTATTTTATTTGGGGTTAAGTACATTGTCAGAATAAGTGAGGAATGAATTTAACTTCTGTTAGACAGCCATATGCCATACATGTTTGCATACATTCACAGTAAATATTTATTCAGTATGAGAGCTGTCTAAAAGAAGTTAAATCCATTTCTCACTTATTCTGACAATGTACTTAACCCCAAATAAAAGAACCCTGTTTAGATATAACATACAGACATGTATAGTGTATGACTCCATGTATTACTGTGTACCATATATTGTTTATGTAAGTAGCTGCGACTACTAACTGTGTTCATTGGTTAGGGCTGTACCATATCATTGTGATGTCACTATCTGGGGTATAAGACCGTTTGAAGTCACGCCCCCTTCTCTGTAATTATGAGGATGTGTTAAAGCTGCAGGATGTAACTGTTGGTATGCATATTAAGGGTACAAAGCGTAAGCCTGATACAGATTGTACAGTATGCATAGAGGGAAAGTTCACCCAAACGAGAAACAGAGATCCGACCGATAAAGCAAACACACCACTTGAGTTGGTGAACACTGATCTAGCTGGTCCAGTTAATAACGAGTCCATAAATGGCTTCAAGTATATGCACTCATTTACAGATGTGTGTACAGGGGCAGTGTTTGTGTATTTCCTGAAAGCGAAGAGTGATGCAGTTCAAGCCACTGAGAAGTATCTGGCAGATGTAGCTCCCTATGGGACGGTGAAATGCATTAGATCAGATAACGGGACTGAGTTCACTAGTAAGGAGTTTCAGACACTATTGAGAAAGAACAAGATCAGACATGAGACGTCTTGTCCTTATTCACCACATCAAAACGGGACAGCTGAAAGAGAAGGGCGTACTCTTTTTGAAATGGTCAGATGTATGCTTATTGACAGTGATCTGCCTAAAAACCTGTGGCACTATGCCATTCAGGAAGCAGCACATACCAGAAACTGGTGTTTTAATAAGCACACAGGCACTACGCCATATTCAGCACTGACAGGGAAAAAGTGTAACTTAGCTAGGATGCATACGTTTGGAGCAGTGTGCTATACGTACCAGCAGGACAGGGGAACATTAGATGCTAGGTGTGAGAAAGGACGTTTTGTAGTTTACTACCCCGACAAAGAGAAGGTTCAGAAGCACAGACTAGTAAAGTTTATCACCAGCACAACTTGTGATAGCGAGACTCAGACACAGTGGTTAGAACAGGATTCGGAGGAAGACTGTGAAGAGGGAGTAAAGGCCCCACAGCCTAGTGTACTGAGCAAAGATGTACAAACTAACGCTCCACAGTCAGCACCAGAGGATGATGGTGAACAGCACACTAGGGTGGCGTCACATGCCTCAGACAGTGGGAGATATCCCAGTAGGGAACGCAAACCCCCAGAGTACTTGAGAGATTATACTTAGGAAGATAGTGATGAAGAAGAAAAAGAATAAAGAATAAAACACTCACTAGTATAGAATATTGTTACAGAGCAGTTTGCGGTGTACCACTGACCTTTAAAGAGGCCATGACATCGACCGAGTCAGAAAACTGGGGAAAAGCGGTGGATGAGGAAATTAAGTCTCTAGAAGACAATCAGACTTTTACCCTGACACAATTGCCTGAGGGCAGGAAAACAGTGGGAGGTAAATGGGTCTATTCAGTTAAGGGAGACGTTGATGGACACGACAAATACAAAGCTAGTTTCGTAGCGAAAGGATACAGTCAGAGGGTGGGGATAGATTACGGGGAGACGTTCTCACCTACAGCCAACCTGACAAGTGTACGTGTATTAATGCAGAAGGCCACCCAAGAGGATTTGATTTTACACCAGATGGATGTAAAGACAGCCTACCTTCATGCACAGGTTATGTAAAAGAGGGAGAAAAGCTAGTGTGTAAGCTAGAGAAGTCAATTTACGGCCTGAAGCAGTCAGGGCGAAATTGGAATACGATGTTGCATGAATGCTTAACAGATGACAATTTTACACAGAACACGGCAGACCACTGTGTGTACTCCAAGGAGTCTAAAGAGGGGAAAGTAATAATTGCTATCTGGGTTGATGATCTTATCATCGCAGCCAGCAACACCAAGATTTTAGAGAAAGTGAAAAACATGCGTTCCACAACATTTTAAATGAAGGATTTAGGGAGATTAAATCATTTTCTGGGCTTGGATTTCAGTCAGTCTGACGGCTGTGTGAAAGTATCACAAAAGAGATATGTGGAAAAGATACTGGAACGTTTTGACATGCAGGAGTGTAGGGTAAGGGACACGCCTTGTGACCAAAAGTTAGATTACACTGAAGATGCACCTAAAATGGTGGATGTGAAGAAATACAGAGAGGCTGTTGGCAGCCCAATTTATTTGACTACCTGTACACGTCCAGACCATAGACTGTATATATAAATGGACATAGGGTCCGTGACGTCACCCATAGGATTCTGCAGAGTTGCCGTGAAGCCCTTAATAGGTGGAGTCGGCCCCCCCTGCGAAATGAATGAGCTTTGAGCGATTTCTTTTTTTATCTGGCAAGATAGAGACAAAATGTAATTCTTAAAAATATATTGTCCATGGATTGTCTTTATTAAAATTGAATTGACTTAGTAGAATAGAAAATTATTAATTCATTGTTTAATAAATTCTTATTTATTACTATATTCAATTAGCTTTGTCTATGTTTTTGTTCGGAATTGGACACAAATTAAACATATCTAAATGAAGAATTACATCTAAATGAAAGGGCTAGCTCAAAGGCACCACAGCACTTGATACAGTTTATTATTTTAGAAAGGATGTGCCTGTTTGTGTCAACCTCCTTATTATGCTTACAGATCCCTATCCTGTAGCCTTCATTGGACAGCTGTGTTTACTTTCCTAAACATGGCTAGTCGCATAGCATCATCCATGTGGACTGTAGTTTGTTCATGCCTCATGCCTTTTCTGATATGTGCTTTAGGTCCCTCACATCTGTCTGGATCCATGCTGGGTCATGGTCCATCGACTGGTCTGATCCTGACGTTTGAAAAAGGAGGCAGGGGAAGCAAAATATAGCACTGGTGTTGCTACAGGTAGCCTTCTTGCTAAACCAGCTCCTTGAAAAAGAGCACGTATACTGCCTTCCTCTCAGTGTTAATTTCGTCAACGAAAACTATGACGAAAAATGTTCGTCAACGACCTTTTTTACATGACTGAGACGAGGACGAGCTAAAAATAGATTCTTGATAGTAAAAACTATGACGAAATGTATATTTTGTTTTCGTTGAAGAGACGATCGAGCAAAAGCAAAATGTATTTCTATAGATTTTGGCAAAAAAGATGCAAGTTTACATTTTTGTTTTGATTGATTTGAAGCCGTTGTTTATTAAAGTCTTGTCCAAAGGATGTCAGTTCATAAGCTTTGTCCTTTACTGATTTTGTCATTGTGTTCTTGCCAAATCTGGACACGTGAACACACACATAGATGCTCACAGATGCAAAAAACACAGAGGGGAGAAGTGAAAAAAGAAACAGTTGACTCATCTCATTCCTAATTCCCTGCTGGTGATGGAGGCAGCTCTCACGTTGCTGAATTTGTATCGCTGGAATATGTTGTCTTTTCAGTTTGGATTAAGGTGAGAGTGAAGGCAGGGGGATGTGCCGGAGCACAGGAGCTGTCCGACACCTCCTCTGTCACTGCCACTGCGTCTTCTGCTTTTAACTACAACACACACTCCAGCAAAAGGCTGTTAAGAGATTGACTTTGGCACAGCCTTTTGCAGAGAGTTGGTGACAGGCGGAGACTGAATTGGAACTGCAGTTTGGTGTCACCACGCCTTCACAGTCAAACGCAATCTTGTCACGTTGTAGATAATACCACACTGAAAAAAACTTAAATTAAGTGTATTATATCAACTGATTTCACATCACTGTATTAGGTTAGTTGCACCCTCGCTGCGAGTGGGACCCAAGTTCCCATCAGCAAAAACACGTGGGTTTGCTATCCTGGCTCCAAGATGGTGGAATGAGCTCCCATTGACATCAGGACAGCAGAAAGCTCACACACCTTCCAGCGCAGACTGAATACTCATCTCTTTCGACTCCACCTCGAGCAATACAATAACTAACAAAGCACTTATATACTAATAAAGGGCTGGCTTACCTAAAGCCAGTTGAGTAGCACTTGAACTGTTTTAGCTCTATAAAGCCTGATGTACTTATATGATTCTGTTTTCTTCAAGTTTGTATCTTGTTGGTTGAACGCACATATTGTAAGTTGCTTTGGATAAAAGCGTCAGCTAAATGCAATGTAATGTAATGGAATATTGTTAACCCATGTTAACCAGTGGAGAAATAACCGGAAATGCCAAGCAAATGCTACCCCGACGTAATGATTTATTTTTTAATAGTCACACTCGATTACGCCGATTTTCTTGTTGCCCCAGCTGGTCGACACCTTTAATGTATTAAATCGATGTGTGTGTATGTGGAACCGGAAACAGACGTAGGCAAGATCCTCAGCTGGATGATTGGATGGTTTAGCCGCAATGCATGCTGGTATTTGGTGTTTATGTGATGTGAAATCTGAACACGTTTTTTAAAAATAAAATAATACTTTATTCCGAGTGTGCTTGCTTTTCTCTTTGAAAGTCATCACATAACGGCAATGTAATACACGGTTTCGGCTGCATTACATATTACATATCTGCCGTAGTTCTCTATGTATAGAGCCCTGATGAGAAGACTTCTAGACAAACAGGAGAACTGCCGCCAAAACAGAATATGTGATGTGGATCATAAATATATAAGCAATTAAACAACATCTTACATTTCTTTTCACACAATACGTCTCCTTGCAGTATCAACACTAATTCGGCTGACTTTTACATTTGATCTAATTCATAAATAGGTTATATTTACACCATAACGGCGCAGAGCTGATATACAAGGACTTGTAGTTTAGATATTATTGATTTTATTTGAATGTATGAATGTAAATACTGAGTCTGAAATAGTATAGCACTATGCTGTAAAATGATGTGAAAGCATAGGTGGTGCGTGAGGCTCAGGTCTGGGAAGGCTAAATAAGTTGTTTTACCTGGCGCTGCCTGCCTCCGGCGTCTATAGAAAAGAGATCAACTCATTGAAAGCACGGGCACCACCTGATCAGAGCTCAGTGTGCGGAGTTTAAATCTATTAAGTATAAAGGAAATACAGTTTAAACTGCAGGATGAAGTGAAGACGTCGACGTGTCACACTCATCATTCATATCACATCATCAATCAGATCATCGATCATATAATATCATAATCTATCATATATCTCCTTATCTGAGTCAGCTGAGCCATATCTGGCCGTGCAGCGTCACAGACTGTATGCAGAAGTAATACATTAAGTTGACGAAACACTCAACTCAAATGTAATTAAAGTCAGATCGTGTCTTGGACGGGGCAGTGATGTCATAAAACTGTTAATGTGCGCATTCAAACACTTGTTCTGTTACCAGCTGTATTCACCTTGCAGGTGCAGCTATGTGGCTTTGATCCTGGATAAAGTGTTTAAGTCATGGATGTTTAAAGTTCATATGTGTCTAATATTAGTTTACTTTTCATTAATGAAGTATGACGCTGCTAAATGTTGCTATCCAGGGTATGTTGAACTGGCTTCGTAGTACAGGGCACAGGTGGCTGCATAGCAGCGCTAATGTCAAAGACACACACATTATACATTATATTTTTCTTGCATGCAGTGACAAAAATATTTGGGAAGGCTTAGCCTTCCCTAGCCTGCAGTACCCACCGCCCCTGCTCACGAGGAAGACTCAGGCTCATGTTGAAGACATGAAGACACAGACGGTGCAATCCCTGTGTGCCTAAAAAGTCCTTAAACCATCAAAGGAAACTGTTGTTTTAGCCAAAAACAATTTTGATACAAGAGGCCTGCAATAAGAGCATGTAATACTATTGTCTTTGGTGCCACTTACCTTCTGAATTTAGCTCACACTGCATGGAAACCCGTCCACACCTTCCTCCTCCTGTAGGATCTATTAGCATCACCTCTGCCTTTTGTGTATGGATTTTGTAGGGACTACACATGATGACATGGCTCTTGCTGCTCTTTCCTGTCTGATGACTGTAGAGAGCGCCAAGCTATTTGTGTCCACTGCCAGAACCCCCCCCCCAGCAGATCTTTGCCTTTGGCAGTGTCCATTCCCTGTAATCTCTCACACCAAGCCTTGATGTCAGCTCTCGTCCAGCCACACAATTATACCGGCATGCGCATGCGCACACACACACACTCACGCACACACACACACACACACACACACACCCTCCTCTACGCCACAGAAGGCTCTCCGATGCCTTTTTGGATCTCCTCCTCCTCCTCCTCCTCCTCCGTCTGTTCTTCACAAACTGTTTATTCAAGCGGCTCCTTGGCAACACATTCACAGCTTCACAGATTCTCCCAGCATTCTCAGTTGGACGAGCAGCTCATCCCTGCTGCCCGCCACTGCACGAGTCAAGTCTCTGTTGCACAAACACTCACCATCTTTCCAACTTCCCGCCACTTTATTATGCTCTCTCACATCTCTGCACACTGAACCTCTGTTTATTTGGATATAAGTATCTTTGCCTGTGTATGGAAACCCAAGTACCAAAGATTCCTATGTAGGTTGCTAACGATACTTGATCAGTATAGACCAGTGGTGGCTGGTGCATTTTTCTCCACGGGGGGCTCTAACAAAATGTAAGCAAACGTATGCCCCTTTCACACCAACGCGGTTGAGGGCCGGTTCGGAGCTGGAGCTTGAAAAGCACCGTTATTTCCTGTTCACACCGCAGCGGAGCCGCCTAAAGCTCCGGAATCCGGTTAATTTCAAACACCAAAAAGTTGTCGGTCTAGAAAGCAAGCACCGCATACGTCACGCTTACGTCGGAAGATCTGGGCTGTGTCCAAATAACACGCTACATCCGCCTTTCCGCCAGCTTCAACATGATCTGTGGAAATAACATTGAGAATCAGTTTTAATGTTAGACCATAGTAATCAATGCTGCAAAGCTGAGTATTTTGAGCTTGGCGCATGCAGAGGCTAACAACAGCTAGCTCTAACGCCATTGAGTAGGACGTATATTTACCTTCTTTCTCCTACGGAATCGTCGTTGAAGTTGAAGATGATGATTGTAAAGAACTTTTGAATGTAGCATGTAACGACTGTAAAGTTGGTAGTAAAGTTGTCCCATTTCTCCCGTTTAGTTTAGACAGAGCAAAACCAAAACGAGTCACGATTCAATACAATCGGCCATTGTTGTTGTTGTCGATGTGAGGGGGTTCCGCACGGTTTGGCTTTATGAAGCAGGCACGCAAACGGTTACGTCATGACGCAAACTATGACGCAATGACGCAGCACCAGCCGGACTCTGAGCGGTGTGAACAGAGCGGGAGCTGAACCGAAGAACCGGTTCCGAACCAGAAAAGCTCTAGCACGGAGCTAGAACGGGAAAAGCCTTGGTGTGAAAGGGGCATCATATACAAACTCAACACATATGTCATAGTACAACGCAGGGCTAGCTCAAAGGCACACAGCACTTGATAGCCTAACGTCTATTATTTTAGTGCCTGTTTTTATCAACCTTTTTATTATGCTTACTGATCCCTATCCTGTAACCCTGATTGGACAGCTGTGTTTACTTTCCTAAACATGGCTAGTCGCATAGCATCATCCATGTGAACTGTAGTTTGTTCATGCCTTTTTGTTTTTTCTGATATGTGATAAGTCACTCACATCTGTCTGGATCCATGCTGGATCTGTGACTCTAGTCCATAGACTGGTCTGATCCTGACGTTTGAAAAAGGAGGCAGGGGAAGCCAAACATAGCACTGGTGTTGCTACAGGTAGTTAGCCAAGCCTTCTTGCTATAGCAGCTCCTTGAAAAAGAGCACATATACTGCCTTCCTCTGTCCTGGACCTATCATGCTATATTTGAATAATATATTGTAGGGCCATAGAGTGGCGAAGTCACGCCCATCTACTTCCAGTCCATGGGACCTTATTTGGGAAAAATTATGCATTGAAGTCAATGGAGAGAGAAAACGTATCTTTCGATCCCGTTTGAATTGTGCCATGAATTACACATATGATGTTTGTCAATCTTAAAAAATAATTTCCATGTCAAAAAATCACAGTTTGTCGTGAAACTGTTGAAATGTAAGACTATGAAAAATACGCAACTAGAAAGACTACAAATCCCAAAGTCGCGTAAGTGATGTCACTCATAACTGATGTCACAATTGTTTTCCTCCACTAAAATAGAGATAGCTAAGATAAGATAAATTTAACAAGATGCCTGTGTGCTTAGTGCCAGGTTGTTATCATACCAGCAATGGGTCTTGCTCGTTCTTTCGCTTCCCGTCTGATGAAAGGACCAGGAGTGGCTGGATGAAGTTAGCTACCTATCTAGTAGCTAGCACGTTAGTTAGCATTACAGCCGGCGTAGTTATTAGCCTTAACATTAAGTAACATTAAGTAACCCACAATGTTAAACAGTAAGAGTAGTCATATTTCTTGAACCCTTTGAAGAGTACTGTCACACCGGGGTGTGATGATTCTATAATACACCGTTTAAGCCCGGGGGAGAAATGCTAACGCTAATGCTACATTAGCATCGGCGATCTTTTCTACTTCACGCTATCTGCACAAATGGTTGACATTAAACATTAAAAAGACCAGGCAGTTCAGAGAGATTCAAAGAAAGGCAGGCAGCTTTGCATGACATCTTTCTGGACGTGTTTCATTGTGGTGATAGTGAGGGTAGTCAATCCCTTGTTCGGCAAGACAGTAGTGACGGCCATCTTCGTGACGGCCATCTTCGTGACGGCCATCTTCGTGACGTGTGTTGTTGTGCAAGACCAGAGATGTAGTTAATTGAGCGTTTCACACAAATACATGTGTTACTTCACAGTTTTACGACACATTTTTTGTTTTGACTTGCAAAATTATCTTTTAAATTGACAAACATCATTATGTGTAATTCATGGCACACTTCAAACGGGATCGAAAGATACTCTTTCTCTCTCCATTGACTTCAATACATACTTTTTCTGAAATAAGGTCCCATGGAAGGGGAGGGACTTCGCCACTCTATACTTAGGTCCCCACAAGTATAGTAATGCTAGACCACACATACCAACACACACACACACACACACACACACACACACACACGCACTTGCACTTAAGCCATTCAAATCCACACATGTCACTGAATAGAAATGATAATACATATATATATACATATATATATTGATATTTAATTCATTATATCCATTTCAAAACATTAATAGGGTAAATAATAGATCACTAATAGAATAAACTGCATGAATTGGGAGCAACAAACTGAAATGTATACAGTTAGTTTGAATTTCCTTTCAGTGAATTATTTGTTATATATATCATGTTTTGTATCATGCACATACAATGGTCCAGCCCAAATGACATTGCTGTCTATAACATGACATATACTGTATAAGTATATAAGTAAAATTCCCATCTCACTCGTTAATTTCATCTGTTTAAGTGAGAATGATAAACAAACAACTCAAAATGTACAAATATAATTTTTGGATATTAAAATAAGAAAAAAGGAAAAAAAACACCAGCCAATATATCAATATTGCCACCGTTCTTTTCAATCATAGTCACAAGCCTTCCATTCATGAAGTCTGTTTCTTGATCTGTTGACGATCAACTTTTTTTTGCAGCAGCCTCCCAGACACTGTTCAGAGAGGTGTACTGTCTTCCTTTAATGTACATCTACCGTTTAAGAAGGGCCCACAAGTTCTCAATAAGGTTTAGGTCAGGTGAGGAAGGGGGCCATGTCATTATTCTTTCAATCTTTAAGGCCTTTACTGGTTAACCATGCAGAGGAGTACTTCGATGCATGTGATGAAACATTGTCCTGCAGAAAAATCTTGGTCTTTTTCCTGTACCACTGCTTGAAGAAGTGTCTTTTAAAAACCGGCAGTAGGTCTGGCAGTTGATTTTGAGTCCATCTTCTATCTCATCTTAAATAATACCAGCCCATACCAGAACCCCACCTCAACCTTTTTGGTGTCTGAGCCAAAGTAAAGCTGTTACCGTTACTGATGCAGCCACGGGCCCATCCATCTGGTCCATTAAGAGTCAGAATAATGGCTTCCTGGTGGCTTCACGTTAGATTCTTCTCAGATCTTTGGCAGTTAATTTGAGTTAATTTTTTTCTCAACATGTTTCTTGCCACCCTGTTTTCGATTTGCAGACAAACGTTTGATAGTTCTGTGGTCACGCCCATTATCTTGGCAAATTCAAGAGTGCTGTATTCCTCTGAAAGACTTTTAAAATGTTGAACTTTTCAAAAGTTAGTCAAATCTTTTTTTTGGCCCATTTTGCCTGAGGAAAAGAATCTGCCTTATACACACCTATACTATACTATATACTATAATACACACCTTGATATAGGGTGTTGATCTCCTTAGGCTGCACCCTCCCTTTAAGCCCCTGTCACACTGTCCCGAAATTGACACCCGATGGACACACGATAAATGTTCAAATGCCGGTGGAGTTTCTCAGGTTCCGGCAGCAACTTCGTGAGCGGCAACTTTGTAAGGCACTCGTGAGGGTATCTTGTCAAATCGTGTCATCTTCGTGTTATCATCGGTGCATTCGCCCTCACTCTGATCGTGGCGAATGCCCGATGGCACCGATGATAACAAGATGCCCTCACGATGGCCTTACGAAGGGCAAAATTGACACACAAATTCAACACGAAAATGAACCTTCTCAAGGTCCTTCGGCAATTTTTTGGCATGCCAAAGATTTTGCCACCGCTCACGAAGTTGTTGCCGGAGCCTGAGAAACTCCACCAGCGGTCATACGATGGCTTAAGATGCCCTCACGAATGGCCCGATGTTGCTACGATCACAGCCGAAATTGAACATTTCCTTTATCGTGTGACCATTGGGTTGTTTTATTGCACAACAAAATCATGTAAACATATTATGTAAATAACCCAATGTGTGTTCTGTGAAACTGAAAAGGATATAATATATTATTTAGAAGGACAGTTGACAGGAAGTTGTTGTTACTATGGAAACAACATTACGGAGAAAACGTAATATCTTCTACATATAAAGACGGATAAAGTAAAGAACAAAGTCTGAAGATATCAGTACAGTATCATAGTACTGTAACATAATTGTTTTTGGTACTTTCATTGCAGTTGTATGTCTTAAATGTAATGCAAATGTTGCCTTCGTGTGCGGTTCGGGGCCATCTTCGTGCGAAATTCACAATTCCATATTCGTGTGTCCGTCGGGTGTCAACTTCGGGACAATGTGACAGGGGCTTACCACAAATACAAATCACCTGATATTGTCATTTATGTTGTTTTCATTTTCCACCTTTTATTTTGAAATGTTTTCCTCTTTGTGTCTTGTCTGATCCTACTTCCTGTGTTTGCCCTCCTGTCTTTAGTTTCCCTGGGCCCTTTCTCATTTCATCAAATGCCCCTCCTCGGCTCCTCGACCCCTCTGTCCTCTGGTAGTGACCCGGAAATGAATTTCAGCACGCCATGTTGAAGGACATCTCATTTCTCTAAATGCACTTCGAGGACCGAGGATCGAGCGTCGAGGAGGCTCTCTGGAGGAGCTCTAACCGAGGATACACTGATGGGTCCTCCACGGTCCTCCACGGCTCCTTCGTGGATGCATTTCCGGGAACAGAGATGTGACGCACGGCCGGACTTATCTCAGCCAATGACAGCTCTGCATGCATCCCCTGGATATTATTTTATTAACTGCTTTCATCGGGGAAGCGATGTTTACAGTGAGAACAGCTGTGAGGTCCGTGCAGAAAGCAGAGCATATAACAGGCCTACTCTTTTTATTTGCTTTAGTTTAGTAGATATCTACAAAGAGTCGATATTTAAAAAAATTCTAAAACCATTTAGTGCTTCACATAATAAAATACACAACGGCTGTAGCCTGTTTTAGGAACTGTATGTGCGTGTGTGTGGTGTGTGTGTGGTACAGTGTGTAGATGTGTGTGGTACAGTCAGTGTGTAGGTTGGAAACTGAACAATCTGGTGCCACTAAATGTTTTTAAAGCTCGGTTGGATGCTTGTCAATCGGAAGCTGTTGGTACCTGTTTATGTGGATAATTTTGTAAATGATGCTGTATGATGTCCTTTTGTTGTTCTGTTTATGCTTTTATGTTTCATGTGGAAGTACTTGAACAGGTCTCCCTTGGAAAAGAGATCAATGATCTCAATGGGTTTTTATCTGTATAAATAAAGGTTTGAAATGAAATGAAATGAGGTGTGTGTGGTACAGCATGTAGGTGTGTGTGTGGTACAGTGTGTAAGTGTGTGTGTTGTACAGTGCGTGGATGCAGCGGACAGACAGGTCTCAGTTGGTTTGGTGTCCTCTGCTTACTTTTAATACTTGTAAATAAAACTTTTGGCCCGTAATTTATTTTCCTCATTGTAGCGACCAGAGAGAGAGTATATCCAGTCTCCGATAGTGTTACGTTATTATGAGAGTGCTCTGTTTGATTCTGAAATTGTATATATTTATATAAATATATATGTGTGTGTGTGTGTGTGTGTGTCCGCATCTGTAGCCTGTTATTGTCTCATTACACCGCACTGTGAATGAATCAAAGTAAATATAGAAGTGGTCATGAACACGTGTGTCCATCAGACAGAGGGCTGCTGCCTCCTGTCATCATTAATGGACGTCTCTTTAAAATGACCGCTCAGAGGAGAGGAGTTCTCATTTCTCTAACTGCCTGCTATTTCCCTTCCTCTCTCCTCGGTTCCCCTCCTCGGCACCTCCGCTCGCATCTCCTGTGGGCGGGACTAAGTATCGAGGATAGGAGTCGAGGAGGGGAGTTGAGGAGGTCTGATTGTGTTCCCCTGTTGCCCTTGTGTTTATGCCTCCCCTGCCCAGCTGTGTCTTGTCCTGGGATTAACCTTCTGTGTATTTAGTGCAAATGCTGTTTACAGCATTCCACTATAGTTGTTCTGTTTCTTTAATCTTCCGCTTCTTTATTATTGTTAGTGTGAATGCTATTTAGTTGTGCTTTTTTTGTATTAAAGCTCGCTTTTTGTTATACATTGTACCTTCTCCTCATTCAGGAACCTATTGCGGTGAGCACGTTGTAACTTCCGGTTGTTGTTGTCATCTCCGGGTATCCCGTGTGCCTGTTCTGTTGCTTTTAGCTTATTAACTTAAACTTAATCGATCGTTTTAAAACTCTTGATCACGGCAACTGCCTGACGTTGTAATCACACGTTACTACAGCTTAAGCACTCACAACTCTCCTTCTCTTAGCGACTGTAACTCCACAGTTGCCTACACTCTTTTCGGGTTTGCTAACGGTAGCAACTTTAGCTTGATAGCTAGCCATGGCTTTTCCTCCACCCTCTGGTGCTATTTCCTGCTCTTCCTGTCTCATGTTTGGTTACTTCCCGGCCTCCCTTACTGGTAAGGATACATGTGTTAAATGTAGTATAGTTATTAGGTTGGAGGCGGGAATCATAGCCATAGAAGCCCGGTTCCGCATCTTAGAAAGAAACTCAGCTAAAGTAAAGCCCCTGTTAGCATGTGCGGACCGGCAAAAGGTAGCTCCTCTTAGCCGTCCCCCGGCAACTCCCGAGCAGCAGGGAGACTGGGTGACTGTTCAGAAGGGGCAGAAAGCGAAACCCGCAGGTCCCCACCAACCCTTTCACGTATCTAACAGATATTCCCCACTCAGCGAGACACCTGCTGAGAAGCCAACTCTGGTTATTGGTAGCTCTATTATGAGACACGTGAATTTAGAGACCGAAGCCTCCACAGTCACATGCATTCCGGGGGCCAGAGCGGGCGACGTTGAGGCGCATCTTAAACTGCTGGCTAAAAATAAACACAAATACGGTAGGATTGTTATTCACGTCGGTGGTAATGATGTTCGTTTACGCCAATCAGAATGCACCAAACTTAATGTGGAGTCGGTGTGTAGTTATGCTAAAACAATGTCGGACACCGTAATCTTCTCTGGTCCCCTCCCCAATCTGATCAATGATGACATGTATAGCCGCATGTCATAATTTCAGCGCTGGTTGTCTAGGTGGTGCCCAGCAAACAATGTGGGCTTCGTAAATAATTGGACAGCCTTCTGGGGAAAACCTGGTCTGATTAAGAGAGACGGCATTCACCCTACTTTGAAAGGTGCAGATCTCATTTCGGCAAACATTTCAGGGCTTTGTGGACTTCATCCATGACAAACTGGAGTTGAGACCAGGAGGCAGAGTCGCAGTCTTACACGCTTCTCTGCGCTCTCTCCTAGGCAGTCATCCATAGGAATCCCGAACCCAATAAAATACCCAATATTAGCGGTGTGTGTGTCTGCCCAAGGACAATTTAAGGTAAAACCTAATAGAGGTGTCATACATAATAACCTAATAAAAGTAAAAGTAAATGTAACAACTACTACAGTGCAACAAAACAGGAAGATTAAATGTGGTCTCTTAAACATAAGATCTCTAGCATCTAAAGCAATATTGGTAAATGATTTAATATCAGATTATAATATTGATATATGCTGTCTCACTGAAACTTGGTTGAGACATGAAGAATATGTCAGCATAAATGAGGCCACTCCACCCGGCCATGTCAACATTCATATTGCTCGAGGCACGGGCCGAGGAGGTGGAGTTGCAGCAATCTTTGACTCAAGTTTACTTATCAATACTAAACCAAAATTAAATTATACCTCTTTTGAAAGCCTTGTTTTTAGTCTTACGCATCCGACCTGGAAAACTTTGCAGCCAATCTTATTTGTTACAGTGTATCGTGCACCAGGTCCTTATTCAGAATTCTTATCAGAATTCTCTGAGTTTTTATCAACTTTGGTTCTTAAAACAGACAAAGTAATTATCGTAGGTGACTTTAATATTCATGTTGACAATGATAAAAATAGCCTTACTGTTGCATTTAACTCTATATTAGATTCTGTTGGTTTCTGTCAGAGTGTAAATAAACCAACCCACTGCTATAATCACACTCTCGACCTTGTTCTGATTTATGGTATTGAAATTGAGCAACTATTAGTCGAACCGCATAATCCTGCTTTATCCGACTAGTTTCTTAGTAACTTTTGAAGTACTATTACGAGACTACAAAGCATTAGTCAAAAGCTCTTGCAGCAGAAACCTATCTGTTAGTGCTATAGCCACATTTAAGGAAGATATTCCACCAATACTTAACTTGATAGCATGTCTGCATGTAGGGGAGGAAACTTATACAAAATGTACACCACCCCAAATTGATCATGTTGTTGATAGTGCTATAGATGCGCTGCAAATAAAATTAGACTCTGTTGCTCCTTTGAAAAAGAAGAAAATAAAACAACATAGATTAGCTCCATGGCATAATGCCGAAACCCGCAAAATAAAGCAAAAGTCTAGACAACTTGAAAGGATATGGCGTTCCACTAAACTAGAAGAATCTCGTTTAATCTGGCATATTACTCTAAATGAATATAAGAAAGCACTGCGTAAAGCGAGAGCAGCCTACTACTCTTCATTAATAGATGAGAACACGAATAATGCAAGATTTCTTTTCAGCACTGTAGCCAGGCTGACAGAGAGCCACAGCTCCATTGAGCCTTCTATTCCCACAGCACTCAGTAGTATTTGATTTATGTGCTTTTTTAACGATAAAATTGTTACTCTTAGAAACAAAATTAATGACCTCTTGCCTTTAACCAGTATAGTGATATCAACAGCTCCCGGAATCGTAAGTTCTAATATTAAACTAGATAGTAAACTAGAATGCTTTTCAGCCATTAACCTTGAACAATTACATTCAATGATTCTCTCTTCTAAACCATCAACGTGCATGTTAGACCCAATTCCAACTAAGCTGTTGAAGGAAGTTTTTCCATTAATTAGCACTTCTTTATTAAATATTATGAATATGTCTTTATTATCAGGCTATGTTCCACAATCATTCAAAGTAGCAGTGATAAAACCGCTTATTAAAAAGCACAACCTCGATCCAGAGGTTTTAGCCAATTATAGACCTATTTCTAATCTTCCGTTCCTCTCAAATATTCTTGAGAAAGCGGTCGCAAAACAGTTGTGTGATTACTTAAAAAACAATGATTTATTTGAAGATTTTCAGTCTGGCTTTAGAACACATCATAGCACAGAGACAGCTCTAGTTAAAGTCACAAATGATATTCTAATAGCCTCAGACAAGGGACTTGTCTCTATTCTTGTTTTGCTCGATCTCAGTGCTGCATTTGATACTATCGACCATGATATCATATTGCAAAGACTAGAGCACTTAGTTGGCATACAGGGAACTGCTTTAGGCTGGTTTAGGTCCTATCTATCTGAACGCTCTCAGTTTGTACGTGTTAACGATGAATCTTCAACGCAAACCAAAGTTAGCCATGGAGTGCCATAGGGCTCAGTGCTCGGACCTATTTTGTTCACATTATATATGCTTCCGTTAGGCAATATTATAAGGAATCATTCCATAAACTTTCATTGTTATGCGGATGATACTCAACTATATTTATCAATCAAGCCTGATGAAATGAATCATCTAAATAAAATTCAAGACTGCCTTAAGGACTTAAAAACGTGGATGACCTTAAACTTTTTGATGTTAAACACGACCAAAACTGAAGTTATTGTACTTGGCCCGAAGAATCTACGAAACAAATTATCTAAAGATATACTAACTATGGATGGCATTAATTTGGCCTCCAGTGAGACTATAAGGAATCTTGGTGTTATATTTGATCAGGATTTATCCTTTAACGCCCACATAAAATCAATTTCAAGGACCGCCTACTTCCATCTACGTAACATTGCAAAAATCAGGCACATCTTGCCTCAAAGCGATGCTGAGAAACTAGTCCATGCATTTGTTACTTCTAGGCTGGATTATTGTAACTCTTTACTATCAGGGAGTACCAAGAAGTCAATCAAGTCGCTTCAGCTGATTCAAAATGCTGCGGCTCGTGTACTAACCAGAGTTAGGAGAAGGGACCACATTACTCCTGTTCTGGCTGCCTTACACTGGCTCCCTATAGAACACAGGATAGAATTTAAAATTCTTCTTCTCGCCTACAAAGCCCTGAATGGGCAGGCGCCATCTTACCTTAAATAACTCATTATACCTTACTGTCCTACTAGGGCATTGCGTTCCAAGAATGCAGAGTTGTTGGTTGTTCCTAGAGTCTCTAAAAGTACAATGGGAGCCAGAGCCTTTTCTTATCAAGCTCCACATTTGTGGAATCAGCTTCCAGTTTGTGTTCGGGCGGCAGACACCCTATCCGTTTTTAAGAGTGCGCTTAAGACCTTCCTTTTTGATAAAGCTTATAGTTAGGGCTGATTAGATGCAGCCCCTAGTTTTGCTGATATAGGCTTAGTTTGTCGGGGGACATCTTACTTCTTCCTTCTCGCTGTCTATACCTGTGTACTCTCATGTTCCGATTAACCCAGCTTCCCCAAATGTCTTTCCTTTTGGTGTCTATATATACGCTGGGATCCGGAGTCATGGATGATCCTTCGGTCTTGTGTCCTGGATCGCGAGCGCTGGATCTTGAGTCGTGGCTGTGGTCCTGGATCATCGGTCCTGGATGGATATCCTCGTGGATTCATCTTCCTATTACACACATGCATTTCCAAACATCTGGACTACCTATGTTGCAAATGTATTATCTTCTCAATTTACACACGGCATCTATTGCACGTCTGTCCGTCCTGGGAGAGGGATCCCTCCTCTGTTGCTCTCCCTGAGGTTTCTCCCATTTTTCGCTTTAAACTGGGTTTTCTTTGGAAGTTTTTCCTTGTACGATGTGAGGGTCTAAGGACAGAGGGTGTCGTATTGTCATACTGATATTCTGTACACACTGTGAAGACCACTGAGACAAATGTAACATTTGTGATATTGGGCTATATAAATAAACATTGATTGATTGATTCTGCATGTGGGTCCTGATTTTTCCCCAACCCTGACGCTTAAATCCAATACGCATTCAAGTTCATACAGCTTGGAGTTGAAAAATATGCATACAAACAATGATATTTTCAAAAATACTCACATGTTATTGGAGCACCACCGAATGGCGGTGGTAGAAGGTTCACCTCTGCTCCGTGCCGTCCCTTGATGACTGATGAGCTGGTCAAATTTACAAAAGAAGGAACTCAAAGCGCCAGAATAAAGGTTAAACAATAATCTGTTTTAATGGTAAAAGCAACAATACACAATTCAGAGCACTCTGCAATAGTACAAGATACAGAGTACTCCGGGCTCAAGTTCTACCGCCGTGTGAGATACGTTTCACGGACGGCCAGTCAGAAGAAGAGCCCTGAATGTAAGAATGTTACAATTTAAATACAAATTATGTTGGTTGCTCCTCCCTAGCTATTTGTTATTGGCGATTTCACTTCTGGGCGAGCCCTAGACCGTGAGCTGGTAGTTCTCCATTGGCCAGTTTCACTTCTGGGCGAGACCCTAGGCCAGGGGTGCCCAGCCTTTTTTGAACCGAGAGCTACTTTCAAAGTTGCCAGTCTGCCGAGATCTACCAGTCCAAATAGAGAGGCGTAGTTACTGACAGCCTACTACCAGGTAAATACACACTTCTACTTGTATACAACTGACCTTTGGACGATTAATACTTCATAAAATACTGCAGATCCTTTATCTTACCTCTTTATAATCTACACACATACAAGTATTTAACTGAAGTGACACAACTAGTGCTGCGTACCGGCAAGCCGAACCGGTACTGGACTTGTAAAAAGTTTCGGTTCAAGTCCGGTTAAAACCGGAACGTCAGGAACCGGTACTTGGACTCGCAAAAAAACTAGCACTTACGTATATTCTGGTGTCTGTTGTTATTTAAACATTCCCTGATAAAGGTTATTCAGCGTCAATAAATGAGTGCTAATCCCAGTGTGCTCAGTGTGCAACATCACATGTCATTTCACCTTCGATTCACCGTTTGAAAACGTAGAATTTCGCCACATGCTAATGCTAACCGGAAGTTAAGTATGTATGTATGTAGTGTACATCACTATGTATAGTATGTACTGTATAATGTGCACATGTAGAGTTGTAGAAAATACATGGTGTACAGACAGTACAGTACACTCTGACTGTACAGTCACTACAGTGTATACTGTATAGTAGGTGTGTAACAGTGTAATGCGTATAGTCTACTCTACACTCTACCTTTCAGCAATGTTTTAGGGATTTAATTTGTAGACTAAGTGGCAAAAAGTGTTTTTTTACATTTGTACTTTGTAGAGAAATGTGGACACAAGTTGGAAGGGAGCACAATAAACCTGACGAGTTTGAATTTGAGTTGATTATAATTTAATTTTCAATTGATAATTAGCTCACAATAAGTTCACTTTAGTTACTCACACAACTTGACCCAAGCCATGGGTTCAGGTCCGGACTTATAAGTCCGGACCTGAACCTGAACCTCTGGACTTGAGTCCGGACCTGAACCTGAATGTGAGTCCAGGTACGCAGCACTAGACACAACAGTGCTGTTGATACAGAGTTGGAGTTTATTCACACGTCACTACAGTGGGTAATGTTTTCAAGAAGCATTGAACAGTGCTGCCACATATGACACAGGGAAAAAAGGAAAATACTCTGAACCCTTTCTTTGCCATTATATACAAATAGTGTTGCTACAAAAGTATAAATGAGGCTTTCTAATAAGACAACTCAGATCTGAAGCTACACAGGAATCTGCTGCCACAGTGCAATAAAAAAGACAAAATTAATGGAATCAAACCCTTTTTTTGTTGCATTTTAGTAAAGTATAAAAATTAGGGCTGTCAGTCGATTAAAATATTTAATCACGATTAATCGCATGATTGTCCATAGTTAATCGCGATTAATCGCAAATTAATCACACATTTTTTATCTGTTCTAAATGTACCTTAGAGGAATATTTTTCAAGTTTTTAATGATCTTATCAACATAAAAGTGGACACATATGCTTTATGCTAATGTTTATTATCATTTGAACAATGACAAATATTCTAATGAATATTAAACACAACAATCTCTGAACATTACAAATATTCGCCTCAATTCAACCTGGAACCTCTCATACAATACAAATGGGTGGACGTGTGTGTGTGTGTGTGTGTGTGTGTGTGTGTGTGTGTGTGTGTGTGTGTGTGTGTGTGTGTGTGTGTGTGTGTTGGAGCTATGTGCAACTCAAGGCATATGCTCGAACGGGAGCTGCCTGGACGCTGCAATAATGTTGCTGCAATAATGTTGCTGCAATAATGTTGCTGCAATCATGAGTGTGCTGACTTCTCCTACAATGTCCCGCTGTCTGCTTCCTGCATAAAGTCAAGTGCTCGGTGCAGGTGTGGCGAAATGTCGCTCCTCTGTTTTCATTTAAACAGCTCCTTATATCCGTTAGCGCAGCAAGCTAGCACCAGATGCTAACAACAAAAACAATGCACGTAAGGTCTCTCTCTCGCTCGCTGAAAGACTTCATGTGTTTCGCAAGAACGTGACTGACACGTTGAGATGCTCTGGAGCAGCCTTGCTCTTGTTGTTGGGCCTGGTGAAAATGGACTGCTGTGCATTTATCTGACCTTTCAGGCCCCTCCCCTTTTGGAGCGTAGGGCAGAATTAGGAGGGAATTCCGTCTCGTAGCGTTTGTGCACTGTTTTGAAATGCCGCTCCTAAATGACCCTTCTTCGATAAAGCCACGCTCGCATTGCAGATGAGACAGATAGACTTTGAATTGGAATAGATACAGAAATAATCATCCTCCCACTCGGAGTGAAAATTATATATTTTGGGCTTTTTTGCTTCTGCCATAATTGAGGTCTTGTGTGTGTGCGGACTGTCACTCCTGTTGAGTGTTGACATGGACAATGTCAGCGAAATAGTGCCCACTGCCCACAAGCCACGCCCCGACACATGGGGTCACGCCGGCCAATCACAGGCTTTGATGCGTTCAAGTGCATTATTCTGGCACAGGAACATTATGATATAGGACATTAATGATAAAACAGAATATTGGTGTTCTATTTTTAGACACATCTCAGTCGATCGCGATCGACCGGTTGGGCACCCCTGCCCTAGGCAATGAGTCCGCAGTTGTTGACTCCATCTGTTTCGCCCCATCTCCTTACACTGT